>MU267615.1:71393-160313 GCA_021014935.1 Hygrophoropsis aurantiaca
CATCGCCAGCTTACGTTTCAAGATATTGACCCTGTATCTGATACTAGGCGATCTCAACGCTCACATCGACAAATGGACTTGCTGCATCTAATCTCGACGCGATGTGCTTGAAGAATCGGATCGCCCGAAATAGAGACGATGTGGTCCAAAATGTGATCATAACAAGTTCAAGGGATCAATATTCAATTGAAGGGTGACTGATCAGGAGTCCCGCGTGCCTGCTCGATCACAAAACGTCATAGCCAACACAACCGGCAACCGTCGATCCTCAAACCCACAAGTATCCAGTAACTGATAAAGGACAGCGAAATGATCCACTGCGAAAGGGAATCCGTTATCTCTACATTCTTCGTTATGTATTGTATTAATTAATTCAAAAGAGATTCACCTGATAATGATTTACAATTGAGAGTCTGAATCGATCAATCGGGCTGAGAACTTCTATGCATTCAATCCCGTGTTGAGATTATTGTGAGGTGCACCAAGAATCTTTTTCCTGGCGCTGCGCATTCGAACATTAGAGCGTGGAAGTTCATAGGCTTCCGTGATTGTTGGGCCATGTTAATATCAGTGTCTGACTTTATATTGCGGTCAGATGCGAAACTGACTGAACTGTACTGCACTGCACTGCGATTCATCGATGTCAGCCATGATTCAGATGGGCCACCGCCGTGCATATGGTCAATATCTCGAGTACAGCTCCGCATATTCTCGAATTCTGCACAATAGGAGTTTTAAGCAACGCATCGACACTACACCGCATTTACTGTTAGTTGGCCGTGATTGACCGCCAGCTGTCACATCGGACATTCGCATACTTTATTCACACACGACATAATACGAGAAGGTTCAACGTTCAACACCCCATGAGGAGTTCATTTCCGCAAAAAAAAAACCACGCTAACAAGAAGAGGTGCCAACTGGAGAAGAATAATGATCACGAAAATGCATGGATGTGTAAAATACAATTTGAATGTGTTATGCTGTAGATGCCAAGGGTAGAAGAAAGATAAGGCAGACAGGGTAGAGCGCGCCGCCGAGTTCTAGATAATAGAACATCCACTGGAGAACCACCTAAATGATGAGACGGTTAGCGAAGAGATAGTAATAGCCAGGCGCACGGTACCCCACCAATTGCTGTTCAGCTGCTCGATCCAGTGCACGATGAGTTGGAGCCGCAGACGCGGGCTTTTCAGCGGTAGCAGCTTGGCTTTCTCGTGCTCGTCAATCGGGAGCACAAGTCCCATCCAGAAACTGAATGCGGCAGGATCTGATGCGGGTGGCTGAGGTCCGTAGGTATGATTTAGTCGTTGCACGACCCAAGGTGCGGTCCCTGCACGTAATTGATCGAGGAACGCGTTACAGGTGGAAATAAGACTGGAGGTGCTTTGTGGGGGAGGCAAAGCCGGCGGCGAAGTATTCTGACGAAGATGGGCCAGTAGTGGGTGCGAGTGAACTGAAGGTGAAGGTGGCTGAGGCGCGGTAGATGACGAAGGCAATGATGTTCGAGAAGACGTGGGTGAGGAAACAG
The DNA here is from genome assembly GCA_021014935.1 of Hygrophoropsis aurantiaca. Classification (NCBI taxonomy): domain Eukaryota; kingdom Fungi; phylum Basidiomycota; class Agaricomycetes; order Boletales; family Hygrophoropsidaceae; genus Hygrophoropsis; species Hygrophoropsis aurantiaca. Next base: position 72,925 of record MU267615.1, read on the forward strand.
TAGGCGAAGGCGTAGTCGACGATTCTACGGTGTGAAACGCCCATTCAGTCAAGTCGTCTTCGTCGTCATCGATCCGCTCCACCCGGCCAATCATATACCCATCTAAGGAACCCCGTTCTAAAAGTCTAAACCGATGGGAGCCCCAAGTCTCCACCATGCTCCTTCCGTCTGGAAGCATCTGCACGCTCCGGATCTCGAGCATTGTGCCAAACTCACATCCTGCATCAACACCGATTCCTGCAATCGGTGCGGCGCGTGGGGGCATGATCATGCCAAAAATTGGAGAAGGCGCCTCGAGGCATCGCCGGAGCATGAGCCGGTAGCGCGGTTCGAAAAAGTGAAGAAGAGTGGGTAGGCCAGGGAACGATAGTTGGCACACGAAAATGGGTGTATCCAGGCGCGCATCGCGTTCTTCTACTTCGATAGCATGTCCGCGCTCGGCGTAAGTTTCAGGATATGCTTGGAGTACTGCAAACTCCATCAGTTTTGCTCAGAGTAACCAGCAGTGCGACTAACAAATTGAAAGGACCACTTTATTGTGAGGATGTTCCTGAAAGTAGGCGTATCCGGGGAGTTCTTCCCGACATAGCGGACAAAGCATACTGTGGTCTAGGGACCTTTGGAGACATTTAGAGCAAAAGGTCTTTGACTGCAAATCAGGGGGAAAGCAATATTAAAAGCAAGCAGTGGCGCACGCACATGCTGGCAGGGTGTCGTAACCGGCTGGTAGAGAAGCATGAAACATATTTCGCAGGTGAGTTCCGAGGTGAGTTCTTTATCAAAGCTGGCAAGAGGATCTGGGCGCGATTGTGGCGGGCCCGAGTGATGCTGGCCTGATCGACGACGGAGACGCTTACGGGGGCGGGAAGAGGACGGGCTGGGAGAGCGGTTTGTGGGGCTGGGAGGTGGCGAAGCTGACGGAGGAGTAGATGGACCGGGCTCCTCGTCAGACTCGTCACCGGAATCATGGTACGTCTCGATAAATGGTTCATCAGGGCTGTCTATTGCTGCGAGTGCGCGGTAGACTATGGGCAGTATTTTGCCGATAGTGACATCCGATCTCGTAAATGCATCCGTCGGAGGAGAGTGTAAAATATTTTGGTCTTGTGGCTGGGCAGGAAAGAAAGCGACTGAGGATGAAGGCGGTATGTTGGGTGTGGTTTGGGCTGGGTGCGCAGTTGAGCAGGTTGGAACAGGGCACGAAGTTGGGCGAACGTGGATTGCGCAGACGGTATGACCACAGTGGAGGGTTGCAGGGCTTGTCAGTGGGCAAGAAGGAGAACATACGGGGCAGTGAAGCAAAGGCAGGATGCGTTGTGGGTTTGGGACCATTGTGATTGTGAGGTATGATCAATGTCAGTCTGGAGGAAGGTATTAGTACATATGAGTATATTGGTATTTATTTAATGAAGCACTGCAATGGCCTCGCATCGAGCGGGTTTGACGGATGAATATTCGATTCGGGGATTGAATCTGGACTTACTGATATCAAACATGGACCGCCAAATAACGACCAGCCAATTAGCTCCTACTTCGCCTTCCGACCTTCCAACCCGAACAATATTAACCACAAAAACCCACACTCATCCAGTTCTGCGTCAAATCGTGATCATGGCCGATGATCGCGAACGCGTGACCGACGCCCTTGATGACAAACAATCCTCGCAGCCGACATGCCGCCGGTATCTGTCCAAGTCCCCCTGTCACGAATGCCATTGCAAATCCTATCTATAACAATTTCACAAAACACAGTGCGCCTCAAGTACATCATACACATGCATGCTAGTTCTCTTTTGCGTAACAATCACAGATTCGACATGCTCGTCGTCGGCCAGCTGCTGCACCCGGATTGTCAGCACCTGCCACAAGCACACGCCCAGACACTTACTATTCTTCTGCTGACCGCTTGTACCCGAAGCTCTCGATGAATGCCCCCAGCTCCTTCGGTCCTCGCGAACCGTATGGATAGGGTGCTGGCTTCGGGGGCGTTCCATTCTTACCATCTATCCAGTGCAGGATCGGTGTAAATATCTGCTTCTTATTCAGCATCACATCCCACTCCGCATGGCCTCCACGCTCACCTTCCAAGCAACATCAAGCTCATCGTCTCGTACAAAGTTCGAATGATCACCCTTCAGTGCGTCAAGGATCAACGCCTCGTACGCCTCCGGTATCTTCGTGTCTGTGAAACGTCGCTTGTATGTCAGGTCCATTTCTGTCGGGATGGCTCGGAAATTCAGCCCAGGCGTCTTCGCGTTCATTTTCAGGTAAACCGCTTCAGAGGGCTGGATCCTTATGACGAGTTCATTACGTGAAATGTCTTTAAAAATGCCCTGCGTCACATCCTTGAATTGCACGCGAATCTCGACTTTCGCTTCGTTTAGAGCTGAGATAGGAGTGCAATTAATATCTGCGATAACGTGGCCCGCCAGACCGGTGGCAACACACCTTTCCCGGCTTTCAGTATGAATGGCACGCCTTCCCATCGTTCGTTGTTGATCCAGAGTGTTGTCGCTGCAAACGTGGGGCAAACTGAGCCCTTTGGGACTGTATCGTCGTCCAGGTAACCGGGCTTCCCGTTTGCCGCAACATATTGCCCGAGAAGCGTGTCTTTGCGCTCGATAGGTGGGATACATCGCAGCACTTTGACCTGGGAATATCATATTCGTGAGAAGGAGACTTCCAACGAGCTGCACACACGCTGCACCTTTTCGTCCCGAATGTCTTCCGATGCAAACGACACTGGCCGTTCCATGGTCAAGATACTCAGGACCTGCAACAAATCTACACGCATGCGTGAGCGTTCACTTCCCACGGAGACGTTGGTGGAGCTCACGGTTCTGCAAAACATCACGGATCATGCCAAATTCGTCGAAATAACCACCACGACCTTCCGTTCCGAACGGCTCCTTGAAAGTGATTTGCACGTTGCTGATCGAGTTCCTGTCCCACCCGGAACCCATCGCGACATTGGCGAAACGTAGGACGAGGATGTTCTTCACCATCTCCTTGCCGAGGTAGTGGTCAATACGGAAGGTCTCGTCCTCCGTCCATGATTTCTTGAGCGAGCTCAGAAGCTCACGGCAAGATTCGAGATCTTTGCCGAATGGTTTCTCGATGATGATGCGGTTGACACCCTTTGATGAGTAACAGTTATCCCTGATTTGCTTGCCCACCGAGACAAAGACACTAGGGGGGAGGGCTAGATAGAAAATACGGTTCACATCACCCCCTTTGTATTTTGCTTCAATTGATTCGAGATGTTTTGTCAAGTTTTGGAAAGACGGTGCATCATCGTAGCCTCCAGAGACATACGTCGAGATCTTTTTGAATTCTTCAATTTTGCTAGTGAGTTCGGCGTTGTTATCGGGGTTCTTAATGTAGCCAGTAGTGCGGCTCTGATACTCTGTGTCATCCATCTTGGTCCGTGCATACCCAACGATGTGAATATCCTTAGGAAGATAGTCATTCTGATACAGGCCAAAGAGTGCTGGATACGTCTAGCAATCGGGTTAATAAAGAACAGACGCCGCACTGCACGACAACGGCACCTTCTTCTTGGCAAGATCTCCTGAGGCACCGAGAACTGGGGGGAGACGCCTATTGAGCGTGCTGACGCGAATTAGGACGCAATCAGGGGGCACTCACCAACGATGATAGTGTTATCTTTGAGTTGGTCATGGCTGATTTCCATTGACGGGATAGTACCCGACCTGGAGCGCTGCATCGTGGTCATTGTGCTGAAGAGAAAGAGCTAGGAGATTGTGGTAATGTTGTGTATGTGGTGCAAGGCAAGGGAAAGCTTTATTGCTGAGTTAACAGGTGATGACGTGAGTGTGAGAGATAAAGGTGATTTGATAGTTGAAGTAAATTTACCCGGTGTTCCTCTCTCTCAAGGATGATGATACAAGCAGAAGTGAATCTAGGATAGTCGTGATACTTATCGTCAGTTTGGATTGAATTTATCGCACCCTCATAAGCAAGCAGAAGCCTTTCCCTGCAAAGACAGAATTCGTCACCACGGAACCAATCCGGACCGTCATTCTGCGCCACTTGACCACGTGCGCTCGGTATTCGCCGAGAGGACCTTTGCCTCCTCCCCATATACTCAAAAAGTGAAATGTCAATCACGGCGGACGATGCAGCTATCGGTCTTCTGCAAGAACTTGTATCACCGGATAATGTCTCAGCTGACCCAAACACATTGCACATAAAGGCTAGTGCTCTCGTAGCACGCCTCAAGGCTCTGAACCGAAATGCCAATGCCGCCACTCGTGCGCACAAACAGGCAACTACCGAAGCTAGACAGGAGATGGATCAGACCCATCTTGGTCTCCAGAACCTGCTTTATGAGAAACGCCATCTCGAGAAGGAGATAGACAAGTGCCGCCAATTTGCGTCAGTGATCCCGTGCAACTGATAAAATCTCGCTGACATGGATTCAGCTCGATATATCAGGATGTTCCCCTGTATTCCTTAACCGAGTTCAAGGAACTTGCCCCGCCTGAGGCACGTACAGAGGATGCATTGCAGAACCCACATCAACTTATGCTCAACCGCCTGAGCTTTGAGCTCGCGGAACGACAGAGGTTCGTGCGCGTCTACTCTTATCAAGTTCCTTCCTTATTCCCTAATTATACGCAGACTTGACCTGAGAAGAAAGGAACTCACAACCCAAAAGGAAGACCTTCTCAAACAGAGCAAGCTTAAGCTCGCAACCGTGGAAAGCGTTAAATCACAAATAGACGCATTGATGAAGGTGCGACGGTTGCCACGTAGATGATATACTCTGCTCACATCCATTTTTCAGGCGGCAGCCGAAATTCAGAAAAAGGTTGACGAGCTCATACCGCCATTACCCACGTCAACCCATGACACGCCTACACCAGTATAAATCCCCATGGATATATGGTTTGTCTGCCTTGCTGTGATCGCGCCCGACAACTCTATAAGCAAGATACACGGTTATTACATGTACAGCGGATGAGTGGGCACTACAGAATCCCTAGATAAAGGTACAACGAGAGGGAAGGTTGGTTTCCGATGAAAGTAACGAAACAAGGAGCTTTAAATGATTATGTGTGGTGGGGTATTCCCGTGAAAAAAAGCGAAGAGATGAAACCTATGAGACAATGGAGAAGCCAATATGCAGGGGGTGAAAGTGAATATAAATGTGAGTGAGTGAGGTGAGGTAAGTGGTCGTGTGATCCACCGAACGTCAAGACTCGGGAGCCTCATCCTCGCTGATGCTCCCGATGTCGCTCATCTCCTCGTCTTCTTCGTCATCATTCCCGTCGGTTGCTGCGTCTGCGGCATCCTTAGTTGCGAAGCGCTGGACATATTCTAGATAATAATGAATATCTGCCAAGTATCGAATAAGGAATACAAGATACGCACCCTTGACTTTGGCTTCATATTCTTTCGGATGACGCATCATCAGGGCAGCTGCCTCCCCATTGAGTGGATCATTGGGGTTTGGGTACCGGAGCAACTGTGGCAGGAAAACTTCGAATATATTGATCATGTCTTTGTTCGATCTTAAGCACTATAACACACGGAGAGTGCGAGCCACCTTACCAAACATCGGTGACCACGTCTGATTGATAACGTCCAAACAGACTGATCCGCTACTACACCAAGTTCGATTAGCGCAGCGACCACAAAACGCAAGGTATACGAACAGTTCATCGATGTTGGGGTGGAAGATCTTGTTCATGAAACCTATACTAGGAGATTTGTAAGGGTATTCGGCTTGTAGCTCAACATGGATCTTCCAGATGCCTCCGGCGAACGGGGCTATATTATACAGATGCAAGTACAATGAGTGGCAACTTCATCGACCAAGATAGTAAACAACCACTACCGGTGATGCTCACTTTCTGCGGGGCCATAGAAGCGAACATAGAACTCGCGCATATTGTCGTTTACGAGCGTAACCTCATAATCCGACATAAGTCTGTATGCGAGATCGAGTCAGATACACTGCAAGGAGAGATATGGTAGATTAGCTACAGTTTCATGACATCGGTTTCGATACGACGCTTTGTAGAGGTGTGTTGAATGGGCAGGATCAGCTGCGTAGCTGAATATCAGAAGTAAAAGAATACTTATCATGATTGCAAGATGCAAGACGTGGACACAGTCACCCTGGGTTGTGTGCTAAGGAAGAGAGAGAGGCTCGGAGTTGCATGACTTGTGACGGCAATCTGTCTCCCCATTAAAGCCGAACGGCGCCGAGTTTTCCTTTTACGGTGCCGTCGGCCACAGCAACTCACAAGCCGTCCGAAATCTAGACTCGCATTATCCAGACACCGTGCCTAAGATCTATGAAGCTGAAGGTTGTATTCGCCGTGAAAATCATAAAATACAAAATATACAGCGAAGATAAAATCTCGTCCAAGCAACTTTTTAACCCGTACAGATCCATCGTAAAAGCCTAGCGCTTTCATGAACCATTTTCGTCAATAGTAAACCCACTCTTCCACAACGCAGTATGCATCGTATGGGCTGCAAGGATATGGCTTGCGGCCGCCAGCTTGACCGTTGCCATATCGCACACGTCGGTAACTTTCACCGCCTGCACCTGCAGCCGCAGCTGCTTGGCCTGCTTGAGCTTGCGGTGGCAGCGGCGGAACATAAGCAGCATTGTTGTTGCCGCCACGAGTGGCAGCCCCGACAACAGATGATTCAGCGTGGCCGCTACTCGCCGAGAAGAGGTGGCTTGGGTGTGCCAAATCGACATCAACGCCTGTTTGGCCGAATGCTCGCATCGCTAGTAGGAAAGCTGACGATTTGTGTCACTTTCCCGCTGATACCTCGCTCGTATCAGAACTCACCAAACCAGAATGCGCCTAGGGCTCCGATCAATACCATTTCTTCCTGATTTTGGGACATGACCCGCCCTGATTCACTCTTGTGATGCTTCCATACCCTGGACCGAATAATAAGCCAACCGGTCTTCAAGGCCTGGAAACCTATCCTACTCACAAGAACATCAGAGCACCGATCGCCATGACGGTCACTGATGTCTGTGTTAAATGTATAACCTCTGTAAACTTGGGTCATCGTCCTAATCTTAGGCGCCAGGATGGGGAAACTTGCGTATCGAATGCGGCATTAGCTTCATGAGGACATGGCCCATCGCAAGGGCTAGGATCGCTGCGATTTGTGTGCTCAGCCGTTATCTATACGATGAAATCACTAGTTGTTTACCTTTGATAACATGTCTGAAAGGATGGTCGACGAATAGCATGGTGAAACTAGGAGAGCAAGCAAAAAGAAGTACAAAAGGGCGGGTGGGAACGGATCTGGCAGATGGCCATTGTATTTCCAGTCAGATGTAACGCCCATGAGGCGAAACACACGGCGGGCACGAGGCAAACTTCGAGGCCCGACTCCCATGACTCCGACGTCAGCTTGATTGTTCCACATAAATAGATTTATGCACAATGTATAAATTCCTCTTGTTCCCAACGAATAGTCTATGTATACTATGCAGTGATATGTCGCAAATACTAATGCTAAGCACTAGAAATCATAACTGATCGTGGACCTCATCCAAGACCCGTGTTTAGCATTGCTGAAATCGTTAGTTCCTCTGCCGCCACATGGGGTGTTTTCCGCTTCATACAGATGCTACACCGGGCATCTGGGTAATTGTTGGGGGATTGCCATTCACTCCAGGATGAATGACAATCGAATGACCCGGCATTTGTTGCACAAAATTGCCACCCATTTGCATCCCTTGATTTGGATATCCATAGTTGCCGTACATCATTGGACCCGGCTGTCGCGGGTATATGGCTTCAGTCGGGTATCCTGGAAATTCGCCGAACCATCCTAGCTGCGAGATATGCTCGCGCCATGCGTAATATCGCCCACACACAACAGCGCGAGTCGTGAGAGAAATGATAATGATGAAGAAAAAGACGACTGTGCAAGAGTCAAATGGATTAGAATACAAAGGAGCATTTCTGATGAGAAAGACGAGGTCGCACATAACACAAATATGCACCAAGATAGCGCTTCAATAACTTTGAATTCATAGCAATATGTTCGTGCCGACACTATAGGCGCCAACATGAGCGACCTCGAGGCAGTAACAGATATTAAACATCCTTACTGGTTCCGTTCGTTGTTGGTTGTTGTTGGTCCCCAAGTGGGTAGCATTGAACATATCCGATAATATCACTGCAACGCGTTGTTCATATCCGCTCATAACCCGATCTATGAACCAGAATTTACTTACGCAGACCATGCACCCATCGCTTTGCGCAGATAAGGCCAGTCAGTACATGTACTGTATACAGCAAGAGTGCGATATACACACCTAACCACAGTACGCCAAGAATGAAGTGCACTATCACTTCTATGATGGGTTGTGCAAATTGTATTCTGAAGACGGTTTGAGTGATAACGAAACGGAAATGATTTGAATTACTTGCAGCAAGAGAAATACGAATATGGTCAGCGATGGTACAACGAGCGAGAAGATCGTAAAGTCATCTGCGGGGACACAATGTCGATTCCAATTGGTCTCTGTTTCCTGTCGAAAAAGACGCGACGTACGGTTTATGTTCGGAAGAAAGAGTCTTGCGAAGTTGGCCGTGAGTCCCAGGACTGTCCCAGAAAGCAAAAAGACTGCAACTGTTGGAAATGTAAGTCGTGGGCCGAACTAACTTCGTCCGAGTTCAACATACCGTAGGCGACTGTTCGGAGGTTGGTGAATAGAACGGTCATGTCTGACCCGAAAACACGGAGAATTTATCAACTAGTCTGTACTGAGAGCGAGAAAGAGATCGAATCCAAAAGGTACAGACACAAAAGATTTATGGGCCGTTTCAAGTTAACTTCGAATTTATCGTTAATACCTTAGACATGGAGCTTCACGTCACGTCACGTGAATTAATTATCTTCATAAGTCAAGCTCATAGTAATACCGCCATTGGATCATATCTGACCTGCAGGTCTTCATGAGAGCAGAAATAATCGTGTATTGACTCATCTAAAAGTACATGTACATATCTTCGCTTTGAATTCTTCCCCAAAGTATAAGATGTCGAATCCTACAAAAATCCTCTATAATGATAAAATATGACCCAACAAAGATAAGATATGCGTGATTACCGCCTGGGTGATGCGTTCCTCTTGAACTTGTCAACAGTGTGCGCTCGTGCTGGGACTTTGTGCCCTTGTGATGTCCAAACTGAATAGTCAGTATCGCCGCGCCGCGACGCATACCGCCATGTGCTTGGCTTCTCCTCCGTGTCGTCGTAGTTTCTACCTCTTGACTTTGATCGTCCCCGGCTGCTTACAGGGACAGGTAGCTTCGATCCAGACGAAGAGCCTTTGCCAAACCATGGATACGACGTGACCGAAATGTACCACACCCGACGGTTGACGCGGAAATGATGCCTTAGTGTCATTCCGAGCAAAAATAGCAAGAAACCCCAAACTGTTCCGCCATCATCAACAGGAGGAGCATAAAAATCAGAGTGCATGCTTACTGAGAATAACGTTAAAGAGAGAAAATGCCTCTAGAACCCGGTATTGGGCCTGGTAAGTATCGGTGGAAACTACCGCGGAATGAGAATCTTTCTTGGAAGCAAAAATAGTCATGGGACGTACATCCAGGGATGTCAATCGGGTCAGTATCTAATTCTGAAGCAAAGCACTCTACATCCGCATTCTCGGAATCCGAGTCCGCTAGGAATGCGCCGAGGGCTTTAAACACGGGATTAAACCGACTGCGAGCATCATTACGTGGAGAAACCGCACCTAGCCAGAAGGTACCTAACAGACCCAGACATCCCAGTTCAATGCGTGTGGATATAGGATTCCCATTGCGGAGAACGCTGCACCCGAGTCTGTGGGAGATTAGAAAATACTCGGAGGTAGCACAACTAGACAAGCTCACAAGACAGTCAGGATAAGTAAACTTGCACTGCAGACGAAGATGGCGAAGGGGACAAAACGAGCTAGAGTAGATATCTAAAGTCAGTGTGAGATCGGACATGAAGAACATTGTTTTACTGAGATCAGTGATGACCAGCAAGCTTTGGAAGTGGGCTGCAATGGCCAAGCAGATGACAGTCCATAACAGTGCTGCGCCATAGATGCTTGCCCGGATAATATTGAACTTGGAAGGCATAGCAGGCCTAGTAAATACGGAAGATACAGAGAGTGTAGAAAGTCGTTTGCGGCGAGACGGCTGGCGTTCTCGCAATGATTGGTGTGGACGAGATGATGATTGGTGTTGACAGTTAAGCGGAATAGGGCGTGAGGGCCGCATATTAAAGCAAGCAGGGCTATGAGATGCACGCGGTAGAGGGGCGTCTTTAAAGATCGTGCAAAGGCGTGGCCTGAGTCGTGTTCGGTCGCTCAAAACCCCAGTAAGTGTTTTGATGGATCACGGGTCAGCGGGGACACGAGTTTTGAGTCCGGGCGAGTAAAATAATGCACGGATCCAAGCTGTGTTTTCCTGAAAATTTTAAGCTGCCTGGATCATTTCTGATTCCTGAGAGCCGGTGTCTTTTGAAACCGAAAAGACTCGACGCTGTGGCGGCGACCGACTCATTCTCCTGGCCTCGAGGCAAAGATGGAGGCAAATTTTACATCCAAATGGAACTGGCCGATGGTTCCGGCGAAAAGGTTCCGTGAGCTGGGACAATTCGTTCCATCCACGGAAATCACTCGTCCAGACTCAGAATCAGTGATATATATGGTTTCCATTGTACACTAAAAGATACAACGCAACTTCACGCTACCTCCGCCCTAAGAGTTTCTCCAACAAGCACAAACTCTGTCAAACACTCTGGGTTTCGCAATGTTTCTGGATTGATGCTTGAGACAGGCGCCCCGTTAATGATCTGATAGGATTCAGGTCCGGTCAGTGGACGCATGGTCCCATAACAAATACCAGCAAATACCAGACGCCCACCTTCTTAACCGGGACTTCCACGCGTTTTCCGTTCAGAGTATAGGGGACGTCTATAATCTGCACAATCTACGCAGCGCCGCGGGCACACAATCAGCAACGTTCTGGGGTTGCTTCGGGAAGAGCACTCACTCGAGCAGGTACATGGCGGGGGCTTCTTCTTGATCTTATTTCAGATTTGATACGCTTCTCCATTTCTAAAGATAGAGTCCTGCCCTCCTGAAGCTTCACGAAAAGGATCACACGCTCATCCGTCCCATTATCGATCGCTTGTCCTACTGCTAAGAAGTCTTCTACTGTGTCGGCCGGGTCCCTCCCAGGAGAGGGGCCAAAGCAGGTGTCGAGAACATCATAAATCTCGGATGATCCGAAACGAATTCCACCTGGATTTCTGGGAAACCAATCAAGGAAAACATATAGAGGCGTAGGGGTGCTGCTTACAGAACTCCATCGCTTCGCCCCAGCATGATCAGTCCACCCCCATTTCCGGCTCGCGATGGTGTGATTAACACATGATCGCCATGATCTCAATCAGAACAAGGGACTCAATCCTTAATGCCACAATAAGGTAGCGTAACGGACTCACACCACACATCCTTGAACTCGGCAAAATAGGCTTGCTGGTACCTTCTTGCGGCAAAGTGGACGTCTTCTTTGCTACCGTAGCCGGGGAGAGGCCAAAACCCGATAGGCATGCATGGGAATGGCCTCACACAGACCAACTCTCCAGCCTCGCCTGCGCCGCTTGGAACTCCTGTTGGCAAAAACGTCTCGATGGCCATCCCAAGCAGACGGCATTGAATCTCGCCCCGAAACACGGGCAATGCCGTGCACATTCCTGCGAAGAGGGAACAAATATCCGTACCTCCTGAGGGACCATGATGCCGGTTTAACCCAATATGCAATTATAAGTTTCATTGATCTTACCAGTAATGGAGGCAAGCAAGACATTGGAATGGATGTGTTGGTATACGTAGTCAAAAAGTGTGTGTGCGAGCGGTGACCCAGTAGAATATATATGTCGAAGGGTGGAAAGCGCATGGTGTTCGCGAGGCTTATAAACTTTCTGCGAAACAGCCAGTTAACGGTTGTCGATCATACATATTTTGTCGCCCATGATACCTACAGACAACTGATCGAGATACTTGGCGCTGGTGCCGAAGATGTTAATCTTAAGATCATCCACGAGGCGCCACAAGTACGGGGGATCCCTCAATGGACTTCCATCGTAGAGAACTAGAGTGCAGCCCACACTCAATCCGTGTATGTGGAAATTCCACATCATCCATCCCCTATTCAAAGTAAGTCGTGAGATCCAGAAACGAGGTATGCTGATAAACCAACGTTGTAGTATAATAGAAGAAAACATCTTCAGGTTGGAGGTCAGCACAGATGATGAGTTCCTTCTTAGCTTGTAGGAGCATCCCACCCGCACGGTGAACAATAGGCCTGAGAAGTCGCCGAGTGAGCGTTAAAACTGATGATTTGGAATGCAGACTTACTTTGGGCGCCCTGTGTACAATTTGATATTAACTTTGTAAACAGTGTCAGAAGCAATATTCTCGAGAATATACCTGTCGTTCCAGAGCTGAACAAGATCCAGAGAGGCCAATCAAAGCCCTGTCGAGACCATTCAATCTCCCTGTCAAACGGACCTTTGTCCTCGCTAGGATGCACAAATTTCGACCAATCAACCCAGTCATCATTCCATTCAGACGTCGCGTCTGGCATTAATGTAGTTCGTATGATCACCACTTTCGGATCCGATGAACATCTTTCACGAAGACCAGACAGGAGGGATTTAAGTTTCGGTATGTGCGGGTGGACCTTCGCGTTATAACTGCAGCATGACACTCAGATCGTCGTATTATCACTTTGCCAAAGTCCACTCACACGACAGCATCCACGGCAAAGATGACCTTGGGCTGAACTTGCTCGAACCTTGCCGTAAAAGACGATGCCCCGGAAAGAATGAGCTGAGTGGCTGGATGCGAACTGCTTCAAGTTCTACGCACCGCTCAAGCACACCATGAGGCCCGAAATCCGCAGCGGCGCTAGCCCATATACAACCTGCCTAAGTCAGTTAAGGCAGAAAGCGGTGTGTGCAAAAGCTCACCGACAGCAACGGCAGCAAGGCAGGCAGCGACATTTTCCTGATGGGTCAAGTATAATAGCCAGTTGCTGCTTCATTTCAAAGATTCAAGGCCATAACGTACGATGCAGTTAGATGAGTAAGAAGCGACGCGGTCTCCGGGTTCAAGGCCGAGGTTGCGTAGCGTTGAAGCCAGTCGTGCTACAAGGTCATAGAGCTCTGCATAGGTTACACGACGGAGAGGCGGGTTAGGGTCGTCAGGTGTGGGTTCGGCTTGCAACAACTTTCGATCAACATGCTGGTGCAGAAGTTGCGACGATGAAAATGAGCTCACTCGCTTGGATAAAGGCAATTTTATCCGGGGAACGGCAAGTCAGCATGTTCTCAGCCCAGTTGACTCTTGCTTGACAGAACCAAGGCGGATTGGTCGCAGGGACAGCTGAGTTATCAACGACATGGTTGCCTTTGTGCCCAACGATGCCGACTTCATCCCAAACGCTTCCCCAGAATAAGTCCAAGTGATTCGTTGACCATTTGTACAAATCGAAATAAGAACTGAGGTTTAGATCGAACTTGGCATTGACATGTTTGAGAAGCTTGACGCAACGAGAGTTTTCGGCGTCATGAGGCTCATAAAGCGACCGTTCTTGCACGGTGTTTGAGATGGAATTCAGAGCAGTCATTGAGAATTGAGATAAGTCGACAAGCCAAACTGTGCAGGTCAAATCGCGTCTGTCTTCAGTCCTTCCACGGAGCTTGGCCGTGAGCCGAAGTTCGACTCATTCAGCCACAACGCGTGATCTAATCTAATCTTGCTATTTTTGAGTGCATCTGGCGCCGAAAACATTCGATATTATTTATGGATTTACACACATATTTGAAACTTGGCAAAAACTCGTACCATATCGACAAAACTTTTGGGAAATTTGAAAACCAATAGCACTGTCTGGAAGGGAATTAGTAGATGAGGTACATCCTTGGTGGGCTTTTGCGGGACCATCTTTCACTTTATTGATGACCAGGAAAAAGATACAAAAGTGTGATGAAAGTCACGGCGTAGCGTGACGGGTTGTCTCCTTTCCCCCCCAATTTTCCCCCAACGAACGTGCTGCCAAGACTCCCAGTTGCGATCTACACTGCCATAAACGGAAATCCCCTGGCTGAATAAATGTCTTCAACGTTCGATTGTTTTTAACCGCTCTTTTAGTCTTTTTTGTTGCGTTATCGTGAACTGCCATCATCTTTGCTGTAACAGCCCCACTGTGCCGCAGTATATATAATATCAACCTCACACTCTTTCACCCATACAATCTGCTGTTTCCATCATATCCTGGAATTTACAACGCTACTCAGCCGTAATTTTACCAATCTCTCAACGTTCAACTATGGATCGTTTTCTCGCACCCCACACTTCCGAAGCTCTCGCTCATAATAAATTGACGTATGGCGGGACCATTTCTTCTCTCTTCCCCGCTGCTGACAAGAAAACTATAGAGAAAACTGGTTTTTCTGGGACACCGAGCACCCGTCATTTAACGAGACGCTGGTGGCTGGTTGTGCATCCTATCAGGCGTTCAATCGCTACTTGGCAGGTTCCGATCTCTTTATAATGCCACGCTCTACCACTGAACTGGAGAGCATATTGTATGTTCCCCCGCTGGTTGTATCATAGCCAAATTCGCTCACCAAAATTTATTTTTGGACCATAGGCGCCGCTATGCCTATGATTCAATACATAACGCAATATCCAGATCACGTTCGACTCTTGAGCGCGGTGGCTACAGCAGAGTGAGTCACATCTGTTGCTATTCTCATACCTGGGTTAATTTATCCTGTACAGACGTGTCATCTTGCTGAGAAATCCATCCGTGATGTGCTGACTACCAATGACAATGCCTCCACTCTTCTCGGCTGGCACTGCTCTGTTGATCCATCTGCGCAAAAGACGGAATGTATGATCACACCCGTCATCAAGGCGTAAGCCTTTCTGATATCCAATCATAGCTTACTGTTCGTCATCCATTCTCTTATCGCTATTCGGAGTATATATTATAATTTGTACCTCTACGTAACTTTTTGGTATTATTGTATCTTCGATAACATATTGCACACTATTCTTATATGTTGATAATAATAACTCATCTCCCCTTCATACTGACGGTAATCAAATCCATCGCGATGCATCGATGTGCTGTTTCAACGCACTAGTACTGCTGGAGATTGCTGGGATATTCTAGGAACGTGCGTGGATATAGCTTGAGGCTAATGTGCTTATTAGGTGTGCCTTGGTGCAACTCTGTTTGGATCCCATGAGACCTCGAGGCCATACACGGTATCCTTCGCGTACGAAGCGTCATCAGTTATGCAAAGAATGAACGGGAACCAGGGAGAAACAGCCCATGATGTCGCTCTGTGATTGGGAAGGGGAGTTCAGACGCCTCGGATAATGATCATCGTGGGCATATCACGAACGTGCGTGTGCCAGCTCGGATGGAGAGTGTTCTCCTAATGTCCAGCAGTCGCAAACTGCAATGCGCGCCCGGGTATTAATACCTATTCTTTGCTGACTGAGGGCCAATTATTCCCTCCAGAAAATGTGGAAAACGTTGCTTTCCTCTTCAATACTGGTCTCGTGCATATTAGAGACCATAGCCGCCCCACCTCAGGCCGTGCTCGATGTGTTTTCTCCAAGTAGGTCACATTTACTTGAAAATTCACCGTCGGCTGACATTTTTTCGAGGACTGAATGGCAGACTCCATGGGCGATTTCTACACATCAGCGATATGCATCCCGATCCCCACTATAAAAGTGGCGCATCGCAATCATCTGCTTGCCACAGGAAGAAGCCCAAGAAAGAGCAGCGGTCCGGCTATTACGGCACTCCTTTTAGGTGAGTCCTCGACTCGAGAATCCGTTGCTGCTGATTGACCTTCGATACTGCTTAGTGAATGCGATTCTCCCTTTACTTTAACAAATTTTACTTTGGATTTCTTGGATGAACACTGGAGTGATGAAATCGACTTTGTGATATGTCTGTCCCATACAATCTTGCTTTTGTCACCCATATTAACACGCATTGTTGTAACAGGGACAGGAGATAACGCTAGGTATATCTCGATTGCGATTTGCGCAAAACAATTACTCATACCCACCGTAGGCATGATAATGACGACGAGATACCACGAACGCTTGATGAAATTTACGACTTGAACCGTGCAGTTGCTAAACGAATGGAGGAAGTATTTCTCAACAAGGGCATTCCAGTTGTCCCGAGCCTAGGTGAGCTATTTATATTTTTAAGCCTCGAGGATGTAAAGTAACTCCAACGTTGACTGTTGACAGGAAACAATGATATTTCGCGTGAGTGCTTTTATCTCCGGTAGTGATGCGATTCTATACTTATTGCGAGGTTTCTCTAGCACATGTATGATCTTCCTTTGAATCCTTCTTTCGCCATTCATACTGAAATTCATATTTTGTATCCTCAAGAATACCTTACCAGCAGGTACATCCCGTGTGGCACCCCTAAGCTCTTTCGGCTAATCTTTGATGAATTAACAGGTCCCAATGACATTATCGATGAATTTTCACTGTCGGTTTCCTTGTTTTTGAGCCGGACTGTGCTCGTCTGACCGGTAATTACAGAATATGGGACCGATTTATACCACCTGCATCTCATACCATATTTCGACAAGGCGCATACTATTCCGTGGAAGTGATTCCAAATGCCATTGCTGTCATCAGCGTCAACACTATGTATTTCTTTAACTCTAACAAAGGTCACTTCCCATCCCATGTGTATCCCCACCTGATTTCTGAACTTGCCGTGGCAGTGGTGGGAGGATGCCAATACAAAGACCCTCGTGATCCAGGGAACTTGGAGTTTGACTGGCTGGAGGAGCAGCTGAATATGTATCGGTCTAGACGCATGCACGTAAGGGCCTTATTTTAGCGTTCAAGGTTACTTGTCGCTTACTCCAGGGTTGCTTCGATTGCTAGGTCTGGTTGACAGGTAGGCGTTTTCCGCAGAAACATCCATCGTGGTGTTAACCCTCCGCATGGACGATGTTCAGGACACGTTCCGCCATCCTCCGATACCTATTTTTCTGAATGCGTGAGTGCCACGCAGTAGTTGAGCGAATTTATGATTATTCACGATATTTTGTAGCATTACCGATATACGGAACTTAGTTTGAGATTCCAAGACATCATCCTTGGACACTTGTTTGGTGTAAGTGCCTCGTACTTGCTTTGTGTACGACGTTGACGATATTCTATAGCATATGAATGCAGATCATGTGAGAAACAGCATCATCTTATCTGCGAATTTTGTGTATAGTTTCGCTAACCTATTCACCGATGTTCGCAGTTCTTTTTCATCGAAGCTGGTGACCTAGTAATTCCATCGCATGAAGAATCAGCGAGCATTGACTCCGCCTCCAATACCAATCTTTTCGAGAACCTCATCACGGACTTTGCGCAGTTACCGACACCGTTTAAAGACCTTAGCTACGACGACTATGCAGTAGTGAACGTCAATCCATCTGTGGTACCGAATCCCTATCTTCCGTCTTTCCGAGTGTTTGCCTATAACGTGACAGAGATCTCATCTCTTATACAAAAAGGGGACGCGGACAAGGAGGGAATAAAGATAGCGGCTCAGCGGAAAAGCAATTATCACCATGGCAATCCTGGGAACGAGGCATCTGAATGTAGTACAGGCCCATATCGAGACAGCTGGAGGTGCAGGCTTGGGGAGCCCTGGCATTCTGACAGTGAGGCCCCGTCAAGACGGAACACACTTTGGTCACCGTTAGGCTATGCACAGGTACGAACGATGTCATGATTGGCTCCAAGATCTAAATGACTAACCGAGAGTCGGCTTTGTATAGTATTACTTGCCAAAACTCGATGAGTTTGACGAGAGGCACGAACCAGAGTTCGAGTTGGAGTACCTAACGTTTCCCATCACATCATTGCACGGGGGTGATGAGGGCACGGCCGCGATGCCGCCGATTCCATTAAGAAATCTGCCCAAAGGACTTTTGAAGACGGGGGTAACGGAATCCAAGTTCGCGCCGTATGAGATGAAGGACCTTACTATTCCGTCATGGATAGATCTAGCTCAGCGGCTTGGGAAGAAGGGGGAGAAGAAATTGCGGAAGCGGTTCCGAAGGTACATGTACATGGGAGGTGAAGCCGGTGAAGAGTGAGATATGATGTATGGCTAATGAAAGAGCGAATGATAATATTAAATGTTATGTGTGGGAACTTGATGCAGGAGGCAGTGGCGGTAAAGGGCGAGAAAAATTAGTACAAGTAGAAGGATATTTTGACCTCTTTCGGGATTCGTTGCCTTGACCACCGACCGTTATACTGTAGTTTCTTGGAGAGATCTCGTCAGCCCCGTTCCTGCAAAATACCGGCTTGCTTGTGCTGTCCATCGTACAGGGAAACAAGAAATAATCTCTGCTTTTTTATTCTTTTTCATACTCTACGGCCTACGGGTTAGCGTCACTCATAGTTCCTCTTTCATTTCATACACTCACGTCCGTGGCCGGCCTGGGCAAAAATACTTCTCCAGAGCCCTCGTCTGTCGTGCGCCAGTCTTATCAGCTCAAATCCTCCGTTCGTTCGTTGTTCCATCGGCTGGTCCGCGCTTTTTGTGCTGTGTGTGCCCAGCAATACCACTTTCCTTACCGTTTTTCTTTCTTTGCGATAATCACAATCCCTGATCTTCGCATCCGATGGCTGCAGTAAATATGCAGACAATGTCTTCAGGCATCCCTTTCGACTTTTTACCGCTCAATCATCCACACTCTCGCTCGAATTCAGTGTCTTCGTCCTCTACTCATTCGCCTAATTCCCGTCCGCAATCTTCCCAGGGTGGCATCCCTCGTATACCTTCTGGGCTGTCGGCTCCTTCCCCAGACGACCCATACCGTCTTTCATATAGCGATCATCTCCGCCACTCAACTGGATTCTCTATCGCCCCCCCAGACATGTCCTCTCCAGGCCATTCGCCTCCCAATCATAACATTAGTAATCCTGCCCTTAAAGGCCATATCCGTCCAAGTCATCTCAGGGCTCGTGCTGCTGCTTCTCCATACCCTCGTGATACCGAGAGCGTTCATTCTTCCTCCAGTGAAACAGAGGACATGGCCATGTTTCTCAATCCTTCTGACTATCCTACTATGTATGGGCCTCCCCAGACGTTGCCCTCTAATCAAGAGACCATCCATCCCGCTGGCGCTTTTGGCAGGCTTTCTCTGAGCCCCGATCACGCTCTCGAAAAACTGGCGGCCAATGTGCGAGTGGCAACAACCACTAGTGCATCTGACAGAGCCAAGCAGATTTTTGTACAGGCATGGTCAGTTTCTACTTCTACTTTGTGTTTTCCCATGGCCTCGCCTCATCGCCGTCTCGCAGGCTCACCGCCAATTATGCCCCATATCCTGATGGGAACGTTCCCCGTCAGGGTCTTTACTTTTCTTATCGACGGGTCTGTGACCAGTACGGGATCCCGCACATCAATACTGCAACATTGGGCAAGGCTATCAGGCTCTGTTTCCCGACCATCAAAACTCGACGCCTGGGTGTTCGCGGAAACAGTAAATATCATTGTACGTGCACCGCTCCGCATCTGATGATGATGGAAGAAGTCTGATTAGCGCCATTTAAGATTGCGGCATCCGTCCCGCTACTTCGGCCGAAGCCGAATGGCTTCAAGACTATATCCGCAAATCAAACAACAATGCTGGACAGCAATCCATCAATGCGGCCCGTGCTGCACAGGAATCATCAGAGAACAAGGGCGAGGAACGCTCTGATGAGGATGATGATGATGATTCCGAGGGTTCTAGTGCTTCAAAGCGAAACTCTCTTACACTTACTGGGGATCTAAAGGCCGGCCTGGCTTATGAGGATATCAGCGACAAAACCCCGACAGTTGGCAGCTTGCTCTCGCAAGCACAGGCCACTGCCTCGCGAAGTAACTCATATCCCGGCCATGCTCCCATTCGCCGACACCCAAGTCAGCCTGACTCGGGACTGGTTCCCCAGCCCAACATATCTCTATCTCAAGGCAATGGGGCGCCCATCGCCTTTGCTAGCCCTCAACAACATGCGTCCGTCCGCCACATGCCCCATTTCCCGTCTATCGAAGAGGCTATTGGATCCAACTCGACATCTCCTCACAGCATCGCAGCTCGGGAGGTATGGAGTTGGTTCCAGGATCATTTGGATTCCGTTCTCGAAAGCGCGCGCGCTTTCCGCTTTGACCAGTTTGAAATGCACCTGCGCGGGTTCTGGTCGAACTTGACCGGCGATCACCGTGAGGTTGTTCATGCCCCCGCTATCGCTGGATTAATGGCTAAGGCCGATGCCATTCTCTATGATGTGAGTATATGCGATGTATTGACGAATCGATATTCACTAAACTAATCTTGGGATAGGAAATTCTTGAATTTCTTCGATCTCAAATGCTCTCACCTATCCCAACAACCTCACTTGGAAGTCTCCGTCAGCTGGCGAGCAAAATGGAAAAAATTCTGTTGTTCGCTCTGGATGGATACGGTAATACTTTCGTAGAACCGAAAGTCGAACTTGGTGCGCGATTTGGCCACCTCGTCCGTAAGTATCAGAGCCTGGCAATCATTCCAACCATATTTGATTAATATATTATTCTCTTGTAGTGCGCTTCTTAGATATTTACCAGGTCACTCAGGCTCTCAACACAGTTCTTACGAATCAAAAGCAACTCGCTGAAATGCGTCGCTCTTGGCAGAAAGTGGACTTTGAGTCTGTCCGAAATCAGTCAGCGCTGGTTTGCAACTGCCGTCACGAGGATCTGGTTCAGCTTTTGGAGGTGGAGTTCGTCACTATGATGGACAGTCTGGCGAAGAGCAACGAACCAGTCAGAGAAGTCATGGCTTGGGCTGATAAGTGCTGCGAGAGATTGATGGGTCAACGGGTCGGGAATGGGGATGATCGCGGTACAATGAGTTCGCGAAGCGTCTTGATACGGTGGGGATATGTCACTAGCCAGGTAATGCGAGACTTGGTAAGTTCTTAAAATTTGTATACCGTGAACATCATCTCAGATGAATTGTTACAGACAATACGTAGTGATCCCGCTTTCGGTGCCTTCCAAATCATGAAATTATTCCTGGAGTAAGTCATAGGGTTATGATTGGTGACGCTGTACTCACAAGCTGACAGCGACTGGATCGCTGTTAATGTATTGAGGAGTGTTGCATTATCCACTAATTCCGTTGCTGCGTCTGTAGAGCCAGTGATGCAGCAACAGTTCTTCACCTTGTCTCCAATGGCTGGTCAGGAGAGTTTCAATACCATGGACGTCCGACCATCACAACATACCATGACCCACACTCCCACAACATCGAGCATGCTCGCAAGTCTGCAGCATGATCCTTTCCCGGTTGGGGCGCTGGACGCATCCACCTCCGCTTTTAATTCCGACGCCTTTGGAGGGCTAAATTACATGGACGCGTCCGTCACCCCGGAAGACTCTATTCCTCCGGTCCACCATTTCTCTGATTATACTGGGGCCAATACCTTTGATGTCGCATCTTTCACTTCACAGGATCTGGGATTGAACCCTTCCCGTTCATCTGGGACGGGCGAACCAGACGGCGAATCTGTGAAGGCTGAAGCTACGTCTTGACGGAGATCAGCTGCGCGAAAATATACCTTAGGTTGTTGGAGATGTGGAGATGAGTATTAAACATTTTGCAAAACAATATATGCCGATCTCTCTTTTGTCATTTATTCATTCCCTGTGCCGTTTTGTATTGACCAGTCGCTTTTTAGTTTCTTTGCTCTCCCTGTCCATCTCTATATTGTACAGCGCTTGATCTGCTCAGTCGAATAATAATTCTCTCGCCTCTCGGACAAACGGTAGTTTGCAGGTATTGTTAGGCACTCGTCTGGTAATATATGAGATGTATAAAGATTGGTCCATTAACATATACCACAGTATGCTCAACATTACTCAATAATTTCCTCGTTGACACTGTCTAATGTCTCTTGCACTTGGCCTTCAACCTCGGGTATTGGCTTGTCCGCAGGCGTGGGCGCTGGTTCTGGAGGCTGCTCGCCATCACCATTAGGCGGGACCACCGCAGCGGTTGGGTCGACTTTGCTATCTACCTTTGCTCCGTTAGTGAGGCGGGCAATATCGGCTTCAGCTTTAGCAAGGTTTTCTGCAGTGACGCGGGCTTGATTTGCTTCAAACCACGTTTTCTTAGTGGTGAGATCTTCAATGACTCGGGGAACATCGGCGGGAGACGTCGGTGGTGGTATCGAAAGCGAAAGGAGAGCAGCGAGGGTGGGCAGTGGTAGGTTGAGCTGAGAGTTGGCGGATGGTTCAGCGGGTGCTGATTTCGCATTGCTCCTCTTTCCCTTCTTGCTCTTTCCAACAAAATATGACTCCTCCTCTTCACCTTTCTTCTTTCGAGCAACCAGACCATCTTCTGCTCCTTCTACCTTTCTTGGTTCTAGCTTGGGCACTCCTGCGACATCCGTTCGGGCTGGTAACGTTGCAGAAGAGAGAATTCCTGTAGATTTGCCGGAAAGCGCGTCGATGAGTGTTTGACAATCCTCAATCTGAGCTTGGAAGGCAGGTACAGAAGCTTCTTCGCGCAGTCTCTCAGCGATATCTATTTTCTTCTGATTTTCTTCGGCAGCGCGCTGTACACGAGCACGCTCAGCCCGGCGGGCACGATCTTCGTTGAGCTTTGCCCAATAACGATCATTTGCTTCGCGGAAGCGCTGTGCCGACTCCCTTTTTTCATTGAACAAGGCGTTGATCTGAGCTTGTAGCCCGTCTCGCTCCTCGAAAAGCTTGTTTCGACCTGCATATGCCTCGTCGGCTTCCTTTTTGAGTTCGTCAAGTTCAGCCTTGATAACCTCATAGCGATCTGATATGGCTTTGGATTCAGGGTCGTCGAGCTGTTTCCGTAGTTCATCAGCAGCCCGACGATCAGCTTCAATGCTGTCTTGGTCAGCTTGGAAGTTCTCAACCGTTCGCCGTGTCCGCCTTGCTTGACTAATTTCTTGGAGCGCTCTTTTCTCATCGGCAAGTTTCATGCTCCCAGATTCGACTTGCTTCTCGAGGTTCCTAACATTACAGTCAAAAATAGAGTCCGGGGAACGACTGAGACCACATACTTGACATGAGCATCGACCTCAGCAACGGTTTTGAATGTAGTCTTGCCCTTAGCGGCTTGCAAATCTTTGATCTAATTCATACAGCATGAAGTCAACTGACGTGAGCCATATTCATGACCACTTGCCTTCTTTTGTATACCATCCTGGATAGATTTAAGTTGGTCCAGAATTTTACCCCGAGAAGACTTGTTGGTAGACTGTTGACCGCGAATACTGTCCAATTCTGCACGCAAGGTGGTTCTTTTATCATTCCCAGGGCCAGAGCCAGACTTGGTCACCAAAGATATTTTCTCCCTGACAGCCGCCTACATGTCGTGTCTAGTGTGTGTATTTATCCAAAACTTTGAATGCTTACAAGTTTTGTTTGCAGAGAGTCGATCTCTGATTTTATTTTCTCTTGTTCGGCGTCATATGTAGCCTTGTCTGGCCGTCCCGAACCTGAGACCGATGCCGGTCCTTGATCCTGTTCTGTAGCTTTGGGCGACGAAGTTACTGTGCTAGCGGGAGTGCTTTTTGAGCCCTTGGGCTTGGCTGAACCGTTACTTGCAGCAGACTTGGTTTGCGTAGGAGGCATGTCGAGAAAAGAGGACAGGTGAAGAGAACCAGGTAAGTTGCAAAAGGTAGGAAAGCACAATCCGTGTGAAAGCCGGAAATCTTGGACCACGTATTTTAATTTTTCATTGCCGATTACTACTGAAGTATACACACACTTTTACTTATCCGTTCGTCTCCGAGGCATTTGCAGCGAGTGTTGGGGAAAGTTAGTTGCCCGTTGAAACCCTCATCAAACGATACGCGAGGACAGCTATAATTAATGCAATCTATGATACACCGATGGATTGTTGGAATCAGAATACAACTTGATGGTCAAGTTTTTCGACCTCTCGCCGACACTCTTCATACAGCTCACGGTAATCATCATCTTTATCCTCCTTGACACTCTCAGCTTCCTTCTTCTGCTGAGGTTTACGTTTCTGATCTGGACAAATCATAACGCAGCTTGTCGGGCGTTTTGTTGAGCTGGCGTGCCCGAGTTCTTCTTTGGAGGACACAAAAACGTAGGGTATTTGAGCTTCTTCGGAAAGAACGGGCAGATGAGATATTATGTCGATAGGGTTGATGTCTGCGGCCAGTATAAGCAGTCTAATGTCACATCAGTCTCAAATGAAAGCAAAGATGAAATGTAAGATCGTTCACCCTTTCTCCCCTTTGCGGATACCCTTCACGACTTCCTTAACACCTCTCTTCACTTGTCTAGCCTTGGAGGCTATTGTCAAGGCTAAGATTCTGCTGCTCGTGACTTCAGATAGTCTCCTCAGCATGCGTACCTTTTTTAATCGTTTTGTGTAGCTTTTTCACAAGTTTTTTTTGCGCAAGTGGCTGTGCGAGAGGAGATAGATCCTCGAGTGGTATAACGTTCTCCTCCTTGTCTTTTTTAATCTTCTTGGGTGACTGACATGATATGAGGTCGACCACGCATATGAGATATAAGAGAAAGCATACCTCTTGGACATCACCCATTTCTACATCCTCAGCATCCTCAGGAGCCTCTTTTCTCTTCTTGTCCTTTTTTTCGCTTTTATCCTTGGCCATGATGAGAAAGGTGGGGATATGTCAACCTACACTGCACCTCACTTTACACAGCTCCAAAGTAAGTAGCAAGCTACAGTGCTGTGACGGTGTGACAATCGTCACGAGTATGCTTTGCTCAAGCGCAATACAATTCGTACTAGTAGATAGTGAGCTACATGATGAAATGTCACGAATCCTCTCCCGTATTTCCTAAAGGTACATCTCTCGCTCTGAGCATGTTCAACCATACCCAGGTTGATCCTTGAACTTCTGCATCATACCACCAATTCACCGCCACGGTGATGTCTCCAGACTGGCGTACATGATGCCACCAACCAACAGGAAGATAAAGGGTATCACCTGCTTCGAGGGTGATAGAAAGAGGATGCACTTCAGGTGGTAGCGCTTCCGGAAGGTGGGGATCGGCAATCGAAGACCAACGAACGTAAGGTGTTTTTGAAGACGAAGGGGTTAACACGAGATTGGAATCTAATGGCGATGGAGTATATGTAGCATGGGGATAATTACGTTCTAAAAATTTCGTGTTTTAGAGGACTGCAGAAGTCACGGAAAATCACTCAAACCTTGCAGGCACCATCCGTCTGCTGGCGGCAGCAGGGTGAAATGCTTTGATCCTTGGACAACGGTGTAGATATTCTCGTACGGATCTGTATACGTTGTCAATGCCATGGCCATTTGCAAAATGTTGACAGACAATATACCACTGTGTATACTGGTCGTACTTCGTTCATCCCCGATCCACAGATTAACAGCATCAGGGTGTTTGCCTGTGGATCCAATTTAATTGTAGTGGAGTAAACAACATAATCTACTTTCCAAATGCTTCCTCGCACCATGAGATAGTACTCGGAACATCAGCTCTTAATGATTGAAACTCTGAGGAGTCCCGTCCATCCTGTTCATAGAAGGCAGACGAATACAAGTTTCCATTCTGGGATTGGAGGTAAAGTATCGGATCTGAAGGGGATTGGCTATCTGACGCCAAGTCCGTTGAGTGTAAGGCAATGACAAAGTATAACCAGCCAAACTTTTCATCAGCTGATCGAAAAATTCTTGCATAGTCATCTGAGATGTGTAGGGTTCTGTGAAGTAAAGTTTCCCATCAGAATCACGAGTAACTGCGTCTGCCAAGCTGTAAGAAAGCTAAACTGTTATATCGAGATATCATTTAATTTGCGAAGGTCTTACCCGTTGGGTGTGAAGGCCACGGAGATACTATGTTCGCCCATTTTCTTTACGAGATAATCATTTGTCCAACGTGCTGAAGCTGGGATCTGGAGTCCTATCGTAACAGATAGGTACCATGTACTGGAGGTATATCAGGACAGGATCCGACCTTTGATGACAACAGGTCGTGATATGTGTATGAGCCGAGAAAATTCAATGGGCGTTGGAGGTGCATCGAGGATCTCTATGTGCGATCCATTCATTTCTTAGAACGAGTGAGCGTGAAATTCGTCAGCCACGAAAGATGCAGACCATAATATTCGCGTGAGATCCACTGTAGCAGTTCCTGGTCAAGAACGGGATGTTCATCAGACTGGGACATCCTGCCAGCGCGAAAAACTTCTCAGAGAACTGTCCAGTGTTTTAAATTCTTGAGCATGGAGTGAGGGTCTGCAGACTGCCAACCGCCGGGAAGAGGGGCTGGTTTCACATCCAGAAATATGTCACGCTACATACTTACTACACCGTCACGCGACGCGTTCCCACCAGCTTTGACGCGCTGTATCTTATACAATCCATTTCTAGTTCTTTGATTCCAACGTCCCCCAAGTTTCCGAATTCTGCTTGGCGATTGAGCCAACTCATATGACGGAGAAACGAAAGTCCAGAGCACCAAGAAACTTGCGGACGAAGCCGGTCAGTGGAAACGCTCTAATTAACATAGCCATCCAAGTTCACGAGCAACCTCATTTCTGGCTCTGGTGGATATTCTCAGTCAATAACTTCCCAAAGATCGCTATTAGACATCTTTCAAAAGAATGGAACCTCGGAACAGTCCATAGCTCCAAATGCCGAAGACTCTTCAACATCATGTAACGTGAAGGAGCTTGTGCAAGACAAGCTCATCGACGTTATAACAATTGATGATATTCCTGAGGCTGATTTGGCTCCTACCACTCCGCCTTCTATTATTCTCTCAGAAGGTACCGCTGCTCATCCTGAAAACATCTCAGCCAAGGACCCTGCTGTGACCGTCACCAATAACTTGGTCGTTCATTCAGAGCAACCTTCAAAGAAAATGTACTCCATATTTGAGAAGAATTTCTCGGCCAAGAGGAAACCTGTCGCTTCAATAACGATTGATGTAGATCAAGTCCATGCCACAAATCCCTCTGATAAATTGCCAACGAGCGATTCAGTACCATGCTCATCATTGAATCCCGTGCCACCCATGAATAAGGTCGAGACAACCCCTGCAAGTGCTGCCGAAGGGTTGACTGGCTTACATGTAACAACGACGTCGTCAACGAATAACTCTGTACCGCCTTCCAGGATATTCGTGAAAGCCAACACACCACCTCCGTATAAAAAACGTCTCCAGGTGAATGCAAAGGTACCTGGTGCCCCATTTCCAGACCATATATCACAGCACGTACGAGGTTTACAAAGCAAATTTGAAGTCGCATCGCCTGCAATCACACCGCGGAATCTTGCACCGCAAAATATGGCTACCACGGACACTTCTTTGAACTTTCTATCCCTTAAAACCGCTCACTTACAATATGATGCTGTGGAATGGCACGTATCAGTTCTACATGTCGATAAAGCAGGAGCGGACAACTACCCGTCACATCCATTTTCAGACCATGCAAGAGCGCATCCAGCCATCGCTCGGCTCATACACAACCAGACTCTTCCCTTCGAACGGAACTCATATCCCGATCAAGAGTTGTGGAGTACCCGATGGCGTCCAAAGCGCGCAACAGAAGTACTTGGAAATGAACATCATGCTTTATACATCCGTAGCTGGCTCGAAGCCCTTGCAGTCCATATCCAGAATGACTCCATAATATCTGGACCAGTTACTCAGACCAATGAGACTGTTCGCAGTCGCCCGAAAGGGAAATCAAAAGCTCTCAATATACCAGAAAGGGGGGTCAAACGGCGGCGAGTTGTTCGTGCCATAACAAAAAAAAGAGGAAGGAAGAAGCAACGGTTAGATTCAGAGGACGAATTGGACAATTTCCTCGCAAGCAGCGACACTAACGCAAGCGAATATCTGTCGGACTTCACTCACGGAGACCAGTCTGAAGATGAATTTGAATTTTGCAGACAAACTCTGACTCGTATTCGCCGAATAGACGGCGATCGTGAAGCTACTGAATCCGCGGCAGAATCAGAAGAGTTACTCCTCCACGACGCCACGGAGGCTAATTCAAACTTGCGCCGCTGCGATGTTGATTTCACCGACAATCTAACGAACACGCTCCTTATATCTGGACCACCTGGATGTGGGAAAACAGCTGCAGTGTACGCTTGTGCTGAGGAGCTTGGGTGGAATGTCTTCGAGGTATATCCTGGGATCAGTCGGCGCAACAGCTCGAACCTGGATAGCCTCGTCGGAGATGTGGGTAAGAACCATATTATACAGACGGTCCAACATCATGCTTCTAGATCCTCGGAGGACGAGTCGAACACCAATTCTGCGTTTGCTGCCTTGTTTCGCAAGGGTGCGAAGGTATCAAGTTCGCCTATCGATGTGGCAGGACAGCAGGGCACAGAAGACCAACCGATTGAAATTGAAGGGGAAAGCCCTGTTGTGGCTCCTCGAAACATACCCTATAGGGTCTTTGCTAAAAATGATCTGCTAGAGTCCAGCATTTCCCCGGCAACTCAGCAATCTGTTATACTTCTTGAAGAGGTGGATATATTGTTCAAAGAGGACACTGGGTTTTGGCCAGCCGTGGTTGAGCTCATCAAAGAGTGCAAACGGCCAGTCATCATGACATGCAATGGTAACGTGCACCGCATCTCTAGACATGCACAATCAATTGATGCATGTGTATTTGTAGATGTGCATTTGGTCCCTGTAGCAGATCTACCACTCCAAACCACGTTGGCATTTAAACCTTGCCCATCCCCTGAGGCAGTATCCTATCTTCAAGGACTCTGTTTCGCGGAAGGTTACCACGTCTCTCGCGAATCGCTACACCAATTGTATGATACAACCCATCCTACAGAGGGCTTTGATGTTCCCTGTATCCCTCCCAATCCTAGGACTGAACGCCTTTCCTTTCCTGATCTACGACGAGCGATCACTCAGTTGCAACTGATGTGCACTTCCGGAACCGACACGCATATTTCACAGATACCTCGTGGAGTCCACGAGGTGAACGTGCATGGCAGATCAGAGTCTCCTGTAATTTCCGCTCGAACCAGTGCATATTCGGCAGAAGGTCCAGAAGACGACAAGGAACGATGGCGCTGGTTCGCTCGGCACACTGAGCATGCATCGTTTATCAATAGTTATCTTCACAGAACTCCTCTGAACACACCGGAGGTAGGTGTTACTTTCTGAATCACTCTCTCTGTTTTACCGACTAGAATCAGGGATTATCGTTCAATATGTGTGAGCCATCACTAGATGATGAATTGGGTCATCATATACTGTTCAAGCCCTCCCACGTTTCCGACACATCTGATCACCTTGTCTTCTATCACAACGATGAGCTCATTGCACAGGAGGCCACTCGGCTTTCACGTGGGACACACGCGGCGGTGGGGAAGGGCCCGCTGTTACCTTCGATCAACCCCGCGGCGAGCGGAAGCTTTCGAGAACATCAGCTATTCCTTTCTCGCGTGGTCTACGAATCTCAGATGGTGGATGCGTTGCAGCACATCATATACCTCCCTGCACCTCTGATGCCACAGAGTTCAGTGTTCCTGGATTACATACCGTGGGTGAGGGAGATGGTCACGGCCGATGATATTCTTGAGCGGTTGGCGTGGGATGGGATGGAGAAGGAGAAGTCTGGGAGATTGACGCGGAACAGTATGAGGGCAAAGCATGCTCGGGCAATTGAACTGAGCACGGAGCAACGGGGATTGCTGGATTCTACGAAGCTAGAGGGTTGATGTCTAAAGTGATAGGTACAAATAATGAGCTGTGCTGCAGCCCTAGGACTTTGTATGCGAGCCTGTGGGTGCATGAACTTTCAGGAGGCCATTTCAGTTGTCCCATGCCAACTGACCTGAAGAAAGGCATTATTAAGTCCCGATTGGGCGATGGTACTTGGCAGGCTCGAGCTCTCATTTAGCCTTTTGGGGGGTGAATTTGGCCACGTGTGGCCCCGCGAGTCGGAGCTCCACGTTGTCTGACGCCGAATCCGGCAATACAACTCAGTTCTATAACCTCGACGTTCACGGTACATTCACATCGTCCATTTCCTCTCGTCCTTTCTCGTACATTGACTGTTATTCAACACAGGATATCGCAGGCATCATGCCTGCCCCGACCATGACCGCCACGAACCCTAACGATAATACTTTACCTGCGATATCGCAAGGAGAATCCAGTAATACAAATGCTATCCTTGGATCACAGAAAGAATCATCATCCATATCCAAACATTCCCCGCCCATATCCCTTCCTCCCCTCGAATACTTACAGCAGCAACGCAGAGGGTCAATAACAGATCCTTCTCTCCACGCCGCTTCTACAGATGGTGCCCCTTTCTGATCCTATCACCGAAGCCGCGGAATCTGATGCACAAAATTCATTCTTTAGGCCCTCGTCCAGCCGCAAACTATGTATTTGGTGATAGCAGCGGGTCAGTACATAACTCGGAATCTTCCAGCAAACAAATGCGGAAAATTCTTCGATCTCCCTCCACCGAAAGAGAGGATGGCAACGCAAAGGGCGCACCATCTTCCCAACCTTCTTCTGCCAGTGAGTAAATCCGCACCAGCCCCCAAGTTCATTGCGAACGTTCAAATTACAACTGATGCATCAGAGTCAGAAAGACCGAGTTCATCTGGTCAAATGAACATTGAGAGTTCGCCCCGGAATCGCATCCACCAACCGGAAGACGTTGACTACAATTCACGGAGACAGTCAATTGCAGTAGGTATTTGATATATACTTTCACACCGAAAACATAACTAGGCATGGACAGAACTCATCCGATTCGCAAATGACACATGGGACGAAGAGGAAAATGTCATCTGATAGGGAAGCAATGATTGGCGAAGATGTTGATCCTCAGCTAGTTGGACCGGGTATTCCGAGTATGGATCCCGAAGGTCGAGCACAAAAACGCAGAGGATCAGCTGTGGAGACGCACAGAATAGCACAACTGAGTTTGTATGACCAAAGACGGAATTCGGTGGATTCACGCGCGGTAGGAGGACCCGGTTTGGGTGGTAGTCCTATAGGAAATGGAGTTCATGGAGGACAATGGTGGTTGAACGAGAGGCGGGATTCATTGACTTCACCGTTCCCAAATGGGTCGGGTGGCTTTCCTCCGGCATTTCCCGTCGGTTCGCCACATGGTCGACCACCTGCACCTCCAACTCCTGGCAGCATGGCGACTTTCGCGTGGAATGCAGCACAACCTCCGGAAGGTCAGCAAGATCCAAATATTCAGAACCAACATCGTCCTTTCGATCCACAACACCCAATTCACTTGGCTATGATGCCTCCAATGGCTTTTCCTCCAGACCGACGAATGTCCGTAGATAATGGTGCAGCAGGCCCCACCAGACATATGCGTTCAAGATCACGCCCACCGTCGCGTCAATTACGCGAACCCAATCCATCAACCACAAATTCTGCGGGCCCTTCTGTTACACCAGAGGAACCATCCTCAGCTCCATCCCCTTCGTCATCCAGCGCCAAACCGCCAAAGGATCCCGGTGCTACACCATATTCCCGCTCGCCGGAATTGCGTGTGTCACATAAACTTGCCGAAAGAAAGAGAAGAAAGGAGATGAAAGACCTCTTCGATGAACTACGGGATCATTTGCCCGCAGATCGTGGGATGAAGGCGAGTAAATGGGAAATACTCAGCAAAGGTGTGTTCATCGGATCCTATCATTAATTCATCGCTATTATTATTTTGCGATGTCTAATGCTGCCCTTTGCAGCTATCGACTTTGTATCTAACTTAAAACAAAGTCACCAAGATATGGCCCGTGAAATTGAGATGCTCAGACATGAGCTCGATAACATGCGACAAGGTATACCACCCTTTGGCCCCGGCGGTCCTCCGCACCCTGTTGTTTATGGACAAGGTCCAGTAGTACCAGGACAGTACCCGCCACCTCCGCCAGGAACGATGCCCCATCCTCCTCCCCATCCTCAGCAGTCACTTCCTGCTCATCAACAAGCACCTCCGCCTCATCTCCAGCAACCACTTTCGCGGCCTCCGTCTTCACAGAATACGTTTCCCCCCGGAAGTGGACCCACAACACAGCAACCTCCACCACCCCTGAATGGCGCTGCACTTAATGGGAATGGATCTGCTCCTGCTACCAGGTCAGAAGCACCATCGTAATATTGATAGGTTTGGTTTGGCTGTTAGGATTTTTCGATGTATCAGTCCAGATTGGTGATATATTTTCGGGGAGTTGTGGAGAGAGCTGGATAAATTTTCTTCCTCTGCGGACCCTCCTACCGTTTCAGACACCCATGATATGTATATAGCCCTGGTAGCATCCTCTGCGTTAGTTGGCTTTTTTCATTGTCATTGTCATAACAAGTTGCATCAACTCGAGATTCTTCACAATGTAAATGTGCTTACGTGATGTAGCCGAAAGCGTTCACCATCCATTGTCCTTAACAATAACGGCCACTGGCACTACTTTCAGATTCGCTGCCATTGTTTTACCGAAGACAAACCATATGCGCAAACTCTTTGTATCTCTGTGACATCCTTGGTCTTTTTGCTTTCCTTCTCTCTTACTTCTAGCCGTCCATATTCCCTACGAATCCTGCTATCAGTTCTCACTCCTGCTAGCGCCCATCATGCCTTCAAAGCCGTCCGAATCTCTCCTTTTTCACAAGAAGAAGAAACCTGTGAAGAAAGATGGCTCTGGAACTCCTCCAAACCGTGTCCCCAGCGCAAGCTCCCCTCGAAAATCTGCTACTCCACGACAGCAGCCTACCCCACCTGATGCAGATACGGAGGACAACACCAAGCTTCCAGAGGGCGAATTTGCGGAATACAAACTCATGTCTTCTGCACTCAATGGGTGGAAGTACGATATCATGAAATTCTCTTCACACAATTCGATAGACATCACGACTTGGGACGAACCAATCAAACTGAACAGGAAGGAAATCAAGCGGGACGAGGTCGCTGCACCGCCTCAACAGGCTGCGGGACCCATGTTGGGACCTGATGGAAAGCCGGTGGTCGGTCCTGATGGAAAGGTGGTGATGGTGGATGCAGAGGGAAAACCCATGATGAACAATAACAATGCTGGTGAGGCACACTCATCGAAAGATAAGGATGTCAAGGGCAAAGGGCCGGCAAATGGAAAGAAAAGATTTCAGAAGAAAACTCGTCAGGTTTTCATGGTATCTGAAGAATCTCGACAGCTCAAGAAAGACGAGAAATATCCGTGGGTGATGGAGGACGCTAGGGAGAACGAAGTTTGGGTTGGGCGCATGGACGACGCTGCCAGAGCGGAGATACATGGTCTGTTTATGCCAGCTGCCCGAGAATTCTTCAAGTTCGTGCCCGCACATAGATGGTATAAGTTTCAGAAGAGGCCTAATCATCCCGTGCTCACGTTGCAAGAGGCAGAGGCCGTAGTATGTTACCAACTAATTGCTCTGTATGCAGACTAACTTTGTCACAAGATGTCGAAAATTCAGAAGAACAAAGATCCGCATCATTGGCTTTCCCAGAATAGAGCTGGAAAAGCGCCTTCGGCGGCAACTGCTGCCATGTTCAAGGCTGAGCCGGATAGTGGTCCGAGCGGCAGTTCGTTGGTTCACAACGCTGGTCAAAGCCGAGGTCCAGGTGGTCGAAAATTGATTTCTGTCCATCGAGGATCCCGGAATGATGATGATGAAGAGGGCGGCGGGCGAAAGAGGAAAGAAGAAGATGAGGGTGAAGGAGATGTCGATGAAAATCTATTCGAAGAAGAACCTGCAGACGATGATGAACAGGAAGCTGCTGCTGATGATGACGAGGAAGCGAAAGAAACAGAGGTAAATGGGATTTTATACACTTCATTGCTTGATACTTACATTGCTTAGGAACGGCTGAAACGGGAATACAAAGCTGCAAACAAACAACGAGATGGACAGATTGACGAATCTGATGACGATCTCGATGACAGCCAGTTGACACAAGAAGGCAAATCACTGAAGAAACTTATGCGTGATCTTGAAAAGAATATGGCATACGACAGCGACGATGAAAGGAAGAACCCGTATGCTAGCTCGGTATGTGGTAACCCACTTTTCCTTTCTTTTCCGTTGCCTAATGGCTGCGCAGGAGGATGAATCAGAGGAAGAACCTCCTGTTGTCACCGACGAGCCAGCAATCCAACAGCAGCCTCAACAAGTTAAATCTCGGGCGAGCTCACCCAATGCCTCCCAGCCCGCCCCCACTCGTACCCAGAATACACCAGCATCTGGATCGAGACCTACCTCTCCCGCGCCTCCTTCGGGACTTGGAGGCCATTCAGTGGTTGCCAAGCGCGCAACCAGCCCCAAAGCCCCTAAACTCAAATCGGCGAATGTCAGTCGTGCTAATAGTCCGTTGAGCAGCCATGGTGCCGGCAGCCGTGCAACCAGTCCTGTTGCTAATAGTCGAGCGACCAGCCCAGCAGTCAAGAGTCCCACTAGTCCGACAGCCTCGAATTCTGCTTCATTACCGAAACCCGCAAATAAACGCAAAGCAACGGACGATCCCGTTGGCAGTGGTCAGCCATCAGGATCTCAGCCAAATGGCTCAACCGGAGCGCCAAAGCCAAAGCGACGCAAGCCTCTGCCACCCGGTCCGTCAGCTTCAGGAGAATTAGAGGAAAACATGCTCGTGGAATGGCTCCAGAACGCGGCGGAGCCAACGACACGAAATTGCATTCGTCACTTTACGGCTTACTTGACAACAGACGCTCAGAAATCGAAGTTTGCTGTACTAGTGAAACAGGTGGCGACAATGAAGAAAGGTGTGCTTGTGTTGAAGAGTGCTACTCCAGAAGGGGCCTCGCACCCATCTTCACCTGCTCCCTGACGACAGCCGCATATACTCTAGGATATATACGTTGTGGTCTTCTTGCGTTCAGGAATGAACTCGGATTTTGCCATCTCTGATTTCAACCTCAGATCTGCCTTTCGAGGCTCAAGCTCATAAATGCTAACATCGGTCCAGTGGGATGTAGCCATTCCTTTTTGGGGTGGAATGCTCTGGGAGGATATTTTTATCAACTCGACATATTGGCAGGCACCGACACAGATTTGTCAACAACATGAACCACATTGATAATTACGAAGTCCAAACTCAATGCCCCCAGCATCTTCCCTCTCTACCGCTTGGCCGGTTAAGGGCCTTGGTAAAGTGAAGTCTCTTGTCATGATCCTTGTTGAATTCCTATGATGTTTCTTAGCTTCGGATTGAATTCATTTATATGCCCGAGAACCCTTGGAATCCTGCGTCGTTGTCTATACACGATAAATAAGGAAATTTTCGATTGGTATGCTGGGTGGTTGGCAGAGGTGGCTGACTGGCGGGTCACCCTGGCCGCACTACAAAATGGCGGCCATTCGCAATCCGAACCAACATTCATTCTCTTTCCCCCATTCTTACCTCGCTCACATTTCTAGTTCATCCCTTTCTTTTTCTCATTTTAGGAATTCGAACCCGCCCGCCATGTCTTCTCGCCTCATAACGGCCCTCTTGCTCGCCGGGACCCTCGCTCATTCGACAACCGCCCACGACAGCCATACTTTAAACAGACGCGTATCCAACGGAACATGGTATCAACCCGATGACCATCCAGCGCATGCCTTGTTCAAGCGTGGCAACACCGACGGCATCGCATATGCCCCTGTTGGTTCACCTGGTAAGGTTCTCTGCTCATTTCATTGCTCGTTCGCTCATAGTTCCAAACAGAGTGGCTCGCTGGCTACCCCAACGGTCCGGCGGATGTCACTCAGCTCCCTAAAGTGTGGTTGGACGCTCTTCAAGCCGCCGAAACCGCCGGCAAGATCCCGAAGATTCCTGTATCTACTATGATTGCCGGTGGGGAACCAACCTACGAAGGATTGGATCCTAATAAACCAGAAGTCTGCTCCACGACATACCAGTGCAGGAGTTCTAATGACATCTGGGACGCACCGGATGGTATGTTAGCACTGAGCTTTGACGACGGTCCTTTGCCGGTATGTCCGTTTAATCGTCATGTCAAATGAGAACGACAGTCAATATCATCCAATAGCCATCCCCAGTTCTTTATGATTTCTTGAAGAGTAACAACGTCCATGCCACGCATTTCTATATCGGTTCCAATATCCTAGCCTATCCGGATGCATTCATGCAGGCGCTCAATAATGAAGACGATATGGCAGTCCATACTTGGACTCATCCTTATATGACCACGAAGACCAACGAGGAGCTTCTTGGTGAATTTGGCTGGACTATGGAGATAATCCACAACTCTACGGGCGGTCGGCTTCCCAAGTACTGGAGGCCTCCTTATGGTGATTCCGATATGAGAGTCAGGGCCATAGCAAAGGAAATATTTGGTCTCACTACTGTTATATGGAATCAAGAGTATGTCGGACTATTATTCTTCGTTGGCATTCACTCATACTAAATCTCATAGTACCGATGACTGGAGTCTCAACGAAGCAGGAGGCACTACCCTGGACAAGATTGCCACCCTGATGCAAAAATGGCTCACTGGTAATATTCCCTATTCCGATTTGTCCTGACGCTGATTGTTTATCCAAGGTCCCAAATCTCCCGGCCTCGTCATTTTGGAACACGAGTTGATGCCGGATTCAGTCAAATCATTTATCGACGCCTTCCCCCTCATGAAGCAGAATGGTTGGAACATGGTCTCGCTCGCTAAGATGGACGGTCTTGCCGCTTATCAAAATGCGGACTCGATAACATCGCCAGTGACTCCCGGAAAAGTAGGAGTTCCAATGATTATGCCAGCAGCATCATCCGCGAGCTCGTCCCCAAAATCCGGTGCTCATCAGACTGCGTGGGTTTTGTGGATATTTCATCTGTTACCTGTCTGACTTTCGTCTTGGTAGGACTTCGTCGCCACCAAGTGGTTCTTCCTCAGATCACTCACATGCCAATCAAAAGGGCGCAGGTTACCGTATGGGGCCCATATCTACAGTCCTTTCCGGTCTTGTGGCCATTTTGGCTGCTGCAGCTGGCAGCATATTGGCTTAAGCACATTATTTGGGATCCAGGACATATCGCATTTATCTCACTATTACCCAATTGTACAATCCAGGTACCTTCACATCCTTTCTCTCATATTACCAGCACTGTGACTATACATTATTCGGGGACTCGCATCACATAATTTTTCGCATATGACAGACAATATACCATATCAATACAAATTTGCATATAATTATCGGGCTCTTATATTTGATTGGTTTCGATTTTATGAATTACAGTCGACGAAGATAATGAATAGCTGAACTATTTAGATGGGAGAGACAGCGCTAAGCTCAGGTATAGACAGGAAGACGAGATGCGACTCGAACACGACATGTACATGCAATAATACAAGTACCAAAAGATCGTAACAGCCGTAAAGGGGCGTAAGCTAAGTTGGTCGTAAATATCATCAAGGAGAAGCACGGATGGACCTGTGGATAAATGTAAGAAAGCAAAAGAGTGAAGTGGGATGTCGATTAGATAGACCGTGAAACTGGTAAAAATATGTGTACCACTGGAGCGACATGATCCTCAGGTGATTGTGTATACGCCCATGGCAAATGTTAATGAGACTATGAAGACAGTATGCTCGGCCACTTGATCCGCAAGCCTTCCAACCATCGCATGTACAGCAATTCAGCGATCGGCGACTTCCGCACTGGGTCATCAGTTTTATTTGAATGGCCAGAAGATGAGGCACTCGAATCGACTGGAAGTCCCGAAATGTCTTCTTGAACTTCGGTAACGACTAAGCCTTTAGCAGTCATCTCGCTCTTGCGGATTATGCGTTTATGGGGAAAGAGACCGCGCGACGTTTGAACGTGTTGTCGGACAGCAGTGTTGCTGCAAAGATGGTCAGATCAACGCATACCTTGGAGCCAAACTCAGGACGGGACTCACTCATTTATGCCGGATAATATGTCCAACATGACGTTGTAAGACAGAGAGGGATTGGCCTCTCTGAGATCTGAGAAACCACGAGATATCATGCTGAGCGCTTCTATTTCCCGAGCATCCATATCATCACGAATAGCCTGAAGTTGAATGGGGTGTCAGTATTCTCCAAAACAGCCAAGCCATGGATATTTCTGCTTACGTTCTGGAGCACTGGAAGCACAACGTCGTCTACGATCACCCGTCCTGCGCGCTCAGACTCCTTTATTTTCCGCCTGAAAGATGACTTGTCTTTCGTCGATGTCGGTGATGACGGTGATGCTGGGCTGCCCTCTCTGCTTCGTGCATTGCCAACGTACTCCGCTGAAAGTCTCAGCGAACCCACAGTATCGACCTTTTTCACAGGTCTGATGGTGTCTATGCCGTTTCCGATGTCTGCGTCCCGTACAATTGTCCCAGCACCGCGTACATTATGTCTTGCTGCATAAGAAGTGCGCCTCGTTGAACGGACTGAACCCGTATACGCAGGAGGCGCACCCAAAGGTGTTCCATCTTCTGCTGGTTGTCCCTCTTGCAGACCAGCAGACTCGGCGTTATTAGGGCCTGTTGTTGAGTTCTCCGTAGCAGCAAGAAGTGATGGGACGTCCTGCTCGTCAGGTATTTGTTTTATGACCATTGTCGAGTGTGCCGCTTGATAGTTCATGCCGATGCCATTCGAACCGAGCGGATCACTGCCCTTCACTGCTGCGCCTGTTTCGATCGATCCAGCGTCCTCCTCATACACCGAAGGTTCATCATCAATATAGTCCTCATCGTCCATTTCCGGCATCAAATCCTTCGCAACGCTGCGGAATGTACCCATAACTGATGTTGACTTGATCGTATCAAAGTTCCAGTCGCTACGTATCGTCCCATTGTCCTCCCACATAGCAGTATTGCGTATCGTAGCCTGGTAAGTCTGTTGCCCCTTTTGTGGTGACTGTGCGCGAAACTCTTGATATCGTACTATCAACTCGCTGAGATACGAGGTCTTCTTCGCGCCTCGAATAAATCGGTGCTGAAGCAGCTCTTTCGCAGTGGGACGCTGATCTCAGGGATCAGCAAAAAATATTGCAACACAATTAGTTGATACTCACTTTCTCGGGATCTTTGGTGAGGCATAGAGAAACAAATTCCTTGAAAGCCGGAGTGAATGCACCCTCAAGTACTGGTGGCTTTGCCTTTGGTATAAGAAAAAGCACTCGCATGGGGTGATATTCCGCGAGAGGTGGTTCTCCATTTGCCATCTCAATGGCAGTGATACCCAAACTCCACATATCTGCCTTCGCATCGTAACCTGCTTGGCGAATAACCTCAGGTGCCATCCAGAAAGGGGTGCCGACGAATGTATGTCTCAGTGTACTTGTGAGTTGAGCTGCCACACCAAAGTCAGCCAGCTTGACTTTGCCATCCGCTGACAAGAGGACGTTCGCGGCCTTGATATCCCGATGTATTGTGCCCTTGTCGTGCAGATAGTCCAACCCACACAGTAGTTCGTGACAGATTATAGCGATGTGCGCCTCTGAGAAGACTCCAGCTTTCAGCAAGTCGAGACAGGACCCTCCTGCTAGGTACTCCATGACAATCCAAAGCTTGTAAGCGACAACGAAAGAGCCATAATATCGTGTAACATATTCAGAGTCACACTGAGCGAGACTCGCAATTTCTTGCTGGATTTCCGATATGTCATCATCCGAGTCTTCCAGATCTACATCGTAGAGATAACAAGGGCCAAGTCAGTAAGGGGTTAAGCCACTATAAAGATAGAGTTTCGTTACCGATTTGCTTGATGGCAACAATTTGTCTAGTCTCATTATGCATCGCCTTGTAGACCACGCCGAAGCTACCGGTACCCAGCTTCTCCAACAAGGTGTACTGGCTGGCTGGGTTGTTACTGGGCACTGGGTAAGGTTCTCTCATGTGAGCCCTGTCCTGGCTAGCTCTAGGTGATGCTGGGGGAGAACGAGAGATTGCCTGGATGTTAGAACCACTGTCAGTAGCTGAAGAAGACTTTCTGAGACGATTTCCGGGAGACATGGTGGTCTGTAAAGACGAATCTCGACCAATCCAAACACATGGAGCGTAATGCTGCTGTGTGACCTCAGCCTATGCCGAACACGGGTTGCCTCGCTACACGTGTTCGATGATGCATGGCATTTACTCCAGAACAGTGCTTCCGCGTTCTCATATCTGAGAAAGATGTCGGTAGAAACCAACAGATTGTGGGACTAACCATGATTGTTAGGTTCTTCCTAAAACTCCTATGGGTTTTGGCAGGAAAGCGAGGTTATTCCCCAGCGCGGAAACGCCAATTTCTCAGCTACCAGAACAAAGGGATATATATTCGTCAGCCAGGCGAATGGCGATCCTTGTGGGTTTGAGCTGAATATAGTGCCGTGTGACTATGCCTCTGAGCAAGGCTATTTGGATCGGAACCAAAGATAGGGAGAAGAGCGAGCCAAAGTTGCTCAAACTCAAAGGATCTGTCGGATAACAATGATATGGGAATGCAACAGGCGGTAGTGGTTAACTTTAATGTCCAAAATTTTATAGGACTCAATGTGGCCTCCGCTCCGAGGCAGGAATGTCCTGGACGAGCACAATGACGCTCTTTGGGAGCAACTGTCAATGTCGGCCTGCCAGTGTCTTATATGTGTCACAAACAGGTGAGGTCATTTGCGCAAGTATTGCCCAATGATCAGTCTCAATTCAAAGTTACGATGTGACCGTGGAGACGGATATTTCGGTGATACCAACAAAATCGCAAGTCCAGACTCGGGATGGTGTGGCATAAGATGGCATGTTGCTTGATCAAGGCGTAGGGCATACAGATATGGAAGGAAATGGAAAAAAGAATAATCTCAAGAAAGAGCATAAGGTCCCTTGCCCGCGACAAGTCAACAGCTAAACACGACCACCCTTATGCCTTGACTGCATACTTCCGTAGCGGGAAGTGTGCCTCCTTCTTCTGCTGCTTCAACGTCTTTGCTGAGGCTTCGCTCTGTTGCATTCGTCTCATTTAATGAATGAGTTAGCAATGCAGCAAACATTCTTACCTTAGTCAATCTCCGTCTGATAGCGCGTGTCTTCTTCGCCCGCAGGTCAAGGGGAAGGTATTTCTTGTCCTTGTAGTACTCGCGCAGATTTTGGCGTGCCTTCTGGTTCATGACAGTCAGAACCCGGGCAATTGATTTCCGGACAACATTGCTATCGTTATCATAAGTTTAGTGTAGCCCATCACATGCGTGCAGGACCCCCCAACGTACATCTTGGTGAGTTTAGATGCCGATCCACCCGCGATCTTCTGCACTCGTAAAGTAAGCAGTTCATTTTTGAGCTCGGCGAGTTGCTTTGTCAAGTCGCTCTTTGTCCTATGGAAACCCGACATTGTCGTCAATATCTATCCATTCTCAAGGAAATCGTGCGCACTTGGATTGGAGCTCGTAGGCCTTAACTTTGCCGGGCATTTTGGAGATGTCTGTGTAACCATAGTTTTATCAGTACATGGCTAAATGGTGGTCAGAAAACGCGGGGAAAGCGCTGAATGGTGACTGAGCAGCCGAGTTTCATAACTCAACGCCTCCAGCAATTTCTGAGCAGTATAACAGTAAGATATTCACCTTGAGGGGGCTGTCTTGCAGATTGTCCACAGTGGCAGTCAATATTGGCTAGCTTACGCGATCAGGTACTATATAGTTCTTGAGCCACAGTTCTCACGTCGTACTTTAATACACAGCCACAACATCTATCTCTGGATCATTACATACTTTCAATCAGTACGCTGGTCGGAAGATCGTTCTAATGAATTACAGAACAGGATCCTTGGTTTTATCCCATGTCACTAACTCCTCAAACTTCACGAGTGTCCCTCCAAAGATGTCTAATGAACTGCATATACAAACAAATCAGCAACATATGATATTCGCATGTGAACAAAACGAAATACCTCCCGTATGTCAGATCTACTCGCCCACCGGAAAGCTCGTGTACTGTTCGTAGATCCTGAACATCTGTGCATTAAAAAATCAGGAAATGTGACGGCGCGTCGAAGAACAATATTGCCTTTTGCTCCTCCCGCATATGTCGTAGGTATCGTTACCCATTCCCCAAGCTCTGTATATATGTTAGCGTCGTGGAGTATGGTCACCCAATTGAACTCACTTTTCACGAGATCCGTGTCAATACCCTTGCACAATCCTTCAACATCAGCAGCATGTATCAGAAATTCACTGCATATGAACTTTAGTCGTCCAGCAACACCTACTCCACAATGGTTTAGCCCACCTGCAGTGCAGTGAAAGCTGATCGAGCGATTCTTGAAGTTATAGTGGTGAGCAGCGAGCACCCATACTCGCCAAAATTCAGCGGACCTTTGCACACTTCCATATCCGTGATATCTTGCCATTTGTTCATGGCTACCAACCATTTATCTCCTCGTCGTCGGCAACTTCATCTGTTCTTAGCTCATACACGAAAGCAATTATAAAACCCATGCAATACCTAACATCGACGACAAGCTTGTCTTTGGTGACGATCGAGGATATCGTCTGAAGCCGTTGTCGAGAGAACCTGCCCTCGGGGAATAGATATGAAGTTACGATGACCTTAGTGCCATTAACACCGAGGATTATGATCTTAGCAGAGGATTCTCACCTTGCTTGCCCCGGCATTGAACCATTCTTGAGCATTTGCATCGGTTATCCCGCCTCCGATCTGCAAACCTCCTGAGAGCCAATTGTTCTTGATCAGCCTTGTGAGATCAAACTGATGATGACTCCGGACGAACCTGGCCATGCAGCCAATGCCTCCTTTGCAGCATCATCATTTCCCGGTCCTAATTTTATTACATGTCCGCCGTGAAGACTGTGTGTTTTGTACAGTTCAGCGAAATATCGAGGTGGTTGACTGCGATGTGATTTCAACAGGTGCTCCAAGCTACCGCAATCTTGCATACCTTGCAACAAAGTTTGTTTTCAGGATTTGTGGGTCGTTATCGGAGAGAGTTCCCCCTACGATCTGTTTTACTTGGCCCCCATGAAGATCGATACATGGGCGGAAGACACTTTTACAGGACATCGTCGGCGTTGTCCGAAACGAGCTGGAGTGAACGAATCAATGCTGTTAACTGACTCATGACGAAAAGTGACCAGATGAATTTGCACGCGATGTTATGTTACATTGATATCCTTATCTCGAGCAAGACATGTGTAGGTATCCCCAAGAATCATTCCCTAGATGCATGTTTAATATTCCAATGAAGCCTCAATAATCCGTGTCAGATGTTCTCTTCCGTCCTCGCCAACGACATCTCCGATGTTCG
This sequence comes from Hygrophoropsis aurantiaca, assembly GCA_021014935.1. Taxonomy (NCBI): domain Eukaryota; kingdom Fungi; phylum Basidiomycota; class Agaricomycetes; order Boletales; family Hygrophoropsidaceae; genus Hygrophoropsis; species Hygrophoropsis aurantiaca. The sequence continues at coordinate 116,359 of MU267615.1, forward strand.
GAGCAAGATCCAAGACGCGGCGCTGTGGAAGAGTGCCCTCAACCAGCATTGCAACATCATTTTTACTGTACCCTATGGCTTTCAGTCCACGGGGGACACCAAGACCGTCTAAGAAGCGCGCGATCGACTCGTATAAGTGAGCACCAATTTCAGAATCAGGAATGCTGGTTATAGAGGGATCTGTGACCGTCGTCGAGTTGAAGATTGCAAGCGCTTCACGGTGGCGATCTGGCGATGATGGGGCGGTGAATTGGAAGACTACACAACACTGTCAAGTGATGTTTATAGAGGTAATAAATAGAAACTTGCCTGCTGGACCAGTTAAAGCGACGCTGATGGTTCAAGATTGGCTCAGCGCGAGTAAAGCACATACTGATCTAGATACTTACCTGATACCATGCGGGATGATTGGATGATCAACCAAGTATCCAGGATGCTTGTATTTGGGACCTTTCTTGTTAAGACCAGAGATCTGAGGTTGGGTCGAGCGCTTTGGAACGAGGCTTATTTCATAAAGGATCTAAGAAACTCACTGGGTAACTCATACCATGGCATAAGTGCACGCCAGCATTACCAAATCCAATACCGGCGAATGATGCAGCCAATCTATCGTCACGCATTTAGATTCGACATTTCTTTTTCATATAATAGAATAAAACATACAGCATTTGAGCGCGAGCTTCATGGTCTCCTCGATCTTTGGCAATGCGAGGCAAGTATTTCACTGTGGTCCGAAGGGCCCACGTCGAGAAAATATCTGCAACAGGGTTACTTCCTTGATATGCGGGCCTCAAGATAGGGTTTGAGGGTCGTGGTGTGCGTTCATTATAACTAACAGGTGAAGATAAGGAAATCGGTTTTAACTAAGTAATAAACAAATACTCACGGGATAGCGGTGTAGCTTTCCAGGCTGTGGAAGAGAACGTCGAGACCTGCGCTAATATGCACAGCAGTTGGGCAACTTTCAGTGTTCTCGGTATCAACAATACCCAAGACTGGCTTCAAAGCACGATTTGCTATTCCCGTTTTAAAAGAGCGAGATGTTACGTCAAAGATGGCCGTCCCGGTTGTCTCTGAACCAGTGCCGGCGGTGGTGGGGACTGAACGGACATGTAAGTTAGTTAAGTTTTGTGTGATATATATAACATACCTGCAATGAGAGGTCTCAAGGCCTGAGTGATTGGAAGGCCTTTGCCGATGGGAGCATTCACAAAGTCCATCAGATCAGCATCCTTGTAGACAGTGAACCTGCCAAATGGTTAGATTATAGTTAGCGCCGCGAGTAATATTCAATCGCACAAATTAGCGGTTTTAGCAGTGTCGATGACGCTTCCTCCTCCAACACTAGATAGAATGTGAGCAAGATATAATATGATGACGCCGTGATCACGTAACTTACGCCAGGAAGTGACTGAAATCATGTTCTCTTGCCCACGCAACGGCTTTTCTCCAACTGTCTTCTGTGGGCTCTGCGACAACCTGATCATAGACCTCAAATGGAAGGTCCTCTTGTGATTGTAAGGATTCCAAGGCCTTTTAGCGATGTTAATATAGCACTGTTGACGCCAGTCAAAGCAAGAATGTGATCTCACGGTTTTCATTGGTTTCAGCTTGGCCACCGTGGGGTCCGTGAAGACGCCAACCTACAGATATATGTTATAACAACACAGAAGACATGAATTCGATGATACAGACCTTTCGAGCCTTCATATTCTTTAGGTCCATACCCACTTCACGAGTAACCCCTTCGCCAAATCTCAAATTGGAAGCAGCAACCTGATGCATTGATATCAGAGCAGATTATATGTTTCATAGATGATGCTTGACCTCAAATGCATACTCCTTCTGCACCACGTTCACAGGCGTCGCGAACTTTCTCAATTGGTTGAGTGCCATAGCTGGGTGAGCATGGTTATGCGCAGCAGATCTGCAGCCATGGCAGGGACATGCAGAATGTTGGGAAGCGTTAATGAGACGAAAGATTGTGTTTCTGGCTGCAGGAGGTGCCATATTTTCGCCCCCGGGTTGTTGTTGGTAAAGGACGGGGAACGGGAACAAGTTCCGAAATATAAATGCGGGGAATGGTCACGTGTAATTGCCACGCGAGAATGTCCCCCACGTGTCGTCCTATTATGTCTGCCAAACTTATCGGCGAGTAGCGACAAGGTTCCAAGTCTGTGCGCAGGCTTGTTGTTCCCTCACTAACATCAATCAGTCTGGCCCAGAACTGTCCTTTCCTTACCACAACATCGTCTTATATCCTTAAAGACAGCCACTCCTTTCTTTTCATAGTTCTGGCTTTCACTTTGTTAGTCTCGACGCAATGAGACTTCATTTTTGGTCACTTGCTGCCCTTGCTAGCACTTCGCTCGCTCTCAAAATACCTATCAAACAAACGAAACGGCCCAATTTTACGAAGAGAAGTGGGGGTGCTTCAGTATCCATATCACACCCAAACGCCGTAGCTGCAGACACTCATGTCCTCGCTGCATCATCTGCTTCCACCCCTTCGTCTCTTTCATTGAGGCAGGTAATTGCACTCTGATGCATATAAGAAATATTTAATATTCCACAGCGATGTTCGGGATTTGATTTATATTGCAAATGTAAGTCCATGCAACGAAAAAATCTCGCTCTAGAGTCTTACAGTGATATCAGGTCACAGTGGGTGGTGTCGGTAGGTGGAATATAATTATATTGACTGCGGGGCGCTAAGTCTTGTTTTTAGAATATCCTGTGCAATTAGACACAGGTTCTTCCGATTTGTGGATATTGGGCAGTAAAACACCGTTACCTGGTGCAAATGATACTGTACGTCACACATATTTATCTTCCATGCGTTCTGCTGAAGCTTTATAGTCACAATCTTACAATCTTACGGTATGAGCATCTGAGCATCACATCGAATCATTTTTGTTAATCCTCGCAGTACGGAATAGGGTGGGCCTATGGTCATGTTGCATATGCTTCTGCCGAGTTTGCGGGGTTAGTCGATCACTGCTAATCAACCGTTGGTGCTAATTAATTTCCAAATAGGATACCAATATCAAAGCAAGCATTTCTGGACGTCTCTTCAGCACAGAATCCAGCGCTCTCTTATGGGGCAAACGGAATTCTGGGCCTTGGTTTCACCTCCCTGTCCACAGTTGACGCATTAGTAAACTCCACTGGCGCGTCGACAGGGCGTACTCTGTTATACAATCTTTTCCAGGACAATCCAAACGAACCCAACTTCATTGCTTTCTCTTTGGACAGCACAACCGACACTGGAGATACCATCGCGGGCAGTTTTGCCGTCGGTGAGCCCTGGTTTTGAAACAGACAAGATTGATTTTCTGAATTGCTTTCCTGACAAGGCGAGACTGAACCTGCGTACGCCAACGTGACAAGCACTAACAAGATCCCGACATGGCCTGTCACATCTCCAAGTCGATGGAATGTCCTCTTGGATTCTTTTATCGTTGGCACTCAAACAATCTCGGTCTCAAGTGGCATTTCGGGCGCGCCTTCGAATAAAGCCGTTGTACTATTGGACAGCGGAACGTCTTATACGTTTGTATTTGTTGTTTCGTTTTTACCGCTGCATCTAATCGATCTGTTAGATATGCCCCGACGGACGTCTGTCAAGCCATCTACGGAGGGATCGATGGCGCACAGTACGATTCAAGTCTGGGGCAATGGGTTGTACCTTGTAGTGCCGAGATTGATATGGCCCTCCAATTTGAGTGAGCTTCACCACCACGTATCCTCGTTTAACAAATGTTTATGGATAAATAGCAACCAGATATTTCCCATCAACCCTCTTGATGTCACTCCACAAAGCTCGACCGACTCTTCGACGTGTCTAGGCTCATTCATACCACAATCTGTTTCCGTAGGCGCCGGTCAATTGTGAGTTCGTGTTATCTCACATTCCTACCAGAGTGATTAAATTCGGTTGCACCCCAAGTGACTGGCTCATCGGTGACAACGTGCTGCGTTCTGTATATGCGCTGTATGACTTCGGTGACTTTGACTCATCTGGACAGATGGGCAACCCATATGTGCAGATGTTGCCCCTTACCAATCCGGACCAAGCCTCGATAGATTTCCACACTGCCCGAGGTGGCACACCAAACACCAACATCACTTACAATGTCACGGAAAATGCTGCTTCTGGCACCACTGTCTCCCTTTCAACAGACGTAGCAGAAACGATCAACAAACTAGCTAAATACCTCCCTGCCATGCTTGGCGTCATGGCGCTGAATGCCCTGATACTAATCGTGCTCGTCATTGTCGGTCTTGTCCTGCTGTGCAGGCGCAAAAGCAAAACGGCTAGAGCAAGGAAAGTTCCAGGCAGGCTGACCCCCATGCCAATGAGCGACACCAACTCGAACAGGTACTCCGAAATGCCGCTAGCACCCCATACCTATGAGCCCATCGTGTCAATGGCGTTCACAGACGACACCAATTTTGCTCCTCCGTCGCCAGCATTCAGCAGAGGAGAATCGACGAGGCCAGGTGACCGGCCGCGATCCATGGCATGAGTTGAACGCTTTGATATCATTTTTTACACTTCACTTTCCGTGTGTACATGTTGTGGGATTTTGATGCGGCATACATATCGGACACGGACTATAGTTCTATCACTCATCTTTACAGGCCATCGTCATTTCTTGCAGCGATGTTGCCTACTACTTACCTTTGACGACTTGTATATATAATTTATCTACGCTCAATCAGTGCTGTTCCAGTCATGCAAAATATTTGGAAGATAGTTGGTTCTCAGGGAGTAGATCACTTTTTACGAGGCTGAGCACTCCGCGTTGCCATCTGGAAACCCACGAAATCATCCATACTCTTCACTGCTCCTGCGCTTCCTAGCACCTGTTCCTCTGCCTGCGGAGTCGGACTTCCTTTTGAACTTCGGGCAATTTCTAGCGCTTGAGCTTTCCAAGCACGCCAGTGCTGTCTTCGTTCCGCGTCAACCTTTTCTGCGTCAGGGGATAGTAGACGGTCTATGACTTCTACCAGAGCAGAACAAAATTTGGCGCGATGGAAATGTGAAGTATTGTCCTGCACGCGAAGCAGATAGTCAACACCAACGTGTTCTGTCAACCACATTGCCTGCCGCATATCCGACGAGTTGGCTGTAGCCAGTGCAGTACGAACAATGTAAGACATGGTTTCAACGTCCGCATAGAAGGTCTTCCCGTTTGGCCTCCTCTCGGTGACAGGCGATATCTTGCCTTCGTTCTCAAAGAAGCCGTCTGTCATGATCCCCGTCATGAGTTCGAAAGTTCGTATGGCTCCTGCCCAGTGCGCACTGCGCCAGCAAGTCGTCAACACTAGGTGATAGGTCTGTACTGTGGGCGCAAGTTTCGGCATGGTATAAATGGCATCGTTTTTCAATGCCCACTCGAGTGCCTCCAAAGCCTGACTAGATTCATCCAACGACCCGAGGTTTGCCAGGCCAACATATGCATTGAGTAATCTGTTAACGTGATGTATATCGAGGAGATCGCGCATCCAAGGCTTTTCAAAGGAAACCTTGTCCATGACTTGCCGCACGAAGTGGATACAAAGCCGGTGCTTCTGCATGACATTGCACAGTTGAAGCACTGCATCCAGTGTCCATGAATTCAGGTTCTTTGACAATCCGCGAGGAACTGGTTCTCCAGGTTTAGCCAAGCCAAGGTGATCCTTGACAATTTCAAACGCAAAATTTTGGTCGTTAGGCCGCCCGTGTGTAAATGCGCGAATGGCGGTTGAGATGAGCACGGGGTCAAGGTCAAAGTGTGATGTTTTCTGCATGACCTTTTCCATTTGCATCCACACGTGTTTGGCATCCGACGCTGCCTTCATGCTCATCGAAGATGTCCGGTCAACTTTTGAGCCGGCTTCTCGACTAGAAATAGCGCTGAACATAGCGGTGAAGATATATTTATTGGGAGCGAGTGGTCCTTCTTGATCCATGGCAAAATAAACATCGAATATCTTTTGATATTCGCCAGCAGCTCCAAGTATCTTCATGTAGATTGCGATAGGTTGCGGATTAAGTTCCTGGGTATCGTCTGGTTCATGGTATTTGACAGATTCTATGTGTTTCAAGAAGTACTCGTACAGGGAATGCGCATTGGCTAGTTGTTTGGTATGCGTTGACCAAGAAGTGATGTGCGAGAGGCCGTTGAACATGGTGCTGAATGTAACGGTATTTGGGCTGAAGCCTCTGCGTTTCATCTAGTTAAAAGGCAAAATTAGGTATGTTATCGGTTAAAAGAGAAGTAAAGCACGCACGTCGGTGAAGAGGTCATAAGCGAGACTGTACCGTTTGGCAGCCAAACAGTGTGATATCATGGTATTCCAGACCTTGACATTTTGTGCATCCCGTGGTGTCGTTTTCAACCGCTCTACTGCGTCGTCGTAGTTTCCTTCGGAACACATACGTTTGAGCTGCATTGCAAGGTTATATGGTGTTAAAAGACGATTTGGAGGGACCGCTTCATCATTTTTCTTTTGCGACAGGCGTTTATTGGGCAGTTTCCCTGGAGAGAGCGATGCTCGAGACAGCCCATTCCTTTCGGATGGAGTTTTGCGAGCCGTTGACGATGAAGGATTGTCGGACTGTCGCCGGAGTGCTAAACGCGGAGGCCTGTTATCCGAATGTCTCTCTGTCGAAATTAACCGATACAGCAAAGGCTCAAGAATATGATGTGTGGGCCAGCATTTCTGTAAACACTGGGAGCCGTGAATAGTCTTTCTCCCTTGACTGCGAATCATAACACCTTGTCTGTCCAAGAGAACATAGGTTGGTGCATTTCGGTCATGGGAGATGCTTACAAATCGTGTAGAAATAGAGAGTGTCCCGAGATTCTTGCTTCAGTTTCCCCGATCACTGACAAGCACATATGGATGTACTAGCCGACTAGTTATAACAGGTCACTGTTGGGACCTGCCAGGATAGCACAAAGCATATCGGATCATTGATAATATTTCCTCGAGGCTGACACGCCCTTATGCCTCCACGTCGTTAACACGCCAGTTTGTTATCATCTTAAATATCTTTGCTTTCAATGACCCACCCCTCTTGTTGTGAACACCATGCCCAATATCCCACTGATAACGTTCTGCTTTCTGTTAATTTCGATTCCCTTAGTTCTCTCGGTACCTACTTGGGAGAGTTTCAATAATCGTCAGGCACTGGGCACTCTTGTTCCAGGTGCAACTTTCCTCGAAGCGTTAGGGCCAGTCCGCAGAGCCCAACCGTCCGATCAACCAAACTATATTTCTGTGCATGGTCAGAGAGGTCAACAACGTATTTCACTATGTGATGCCCAGCGCACTAAACATGCCCATGACCTCAGGATCTCCTGGAAGAGCTATTGTGACTCAAGAGAGTTCACCGCCCTTGTTTTACATCAACCACGACCAACTCTGGCAATATCAGAACGATACTTACATATTCCCTGTCAGCGTCCTGAATTCGACTCTCACTGCCGACGCACCGTTGCAAGTGACAATCAGCGAGAAATCAGAAGGACTAAGTGGTGGCCGATGGAGATGGCGAGGGACGATGCTTTATTACGATCTAGGAAGCAAGACAAACCAGGGGTTATTTTATACTTGTCAAGACAAGTCTGGAGCACACGGAGTTTTCATGTTCTTGGATCCGTAAGTGTTTTGACGTTGGATGAATCAATCGACATCTGATCTATGCTTAGCTCACCAACTCCGAAAGGATGTGAGATAGTTACAATACATAGTTTCGTGAGGCGAAGTCCAAGTCAATAATAAGCTTAGCTGCCAATTCTGTTGACGGGATGTATGATTGCTGTAATGAATGAATCGGGAATTAGCTTCTAATCTATTGCATCGATAGTTCTGTGGAGCCTTACTGTAGGTCTACTCGGCGAGCAACGAGAGTGAAGGCGAAAACGACTCGGAGCGCTGAAGAACGCAGTAGCAACCGCTATCGGCTTCTTCAGATGTAGAGTACTAGAGTGAACACAATCCCGAAGAACGCTGTTCTCTCTCAACTACCCCGAAACCAACAAATGTATAATGAGTATCAGACACTATCAAAAAATATCATTCAGATTGACACCTCTCGAACGCAAACTCAAACTCGAGCTTGAATCGGACGAATCTTCAGCCCCAGCTCCGGCCGCGGTTTGATTACCCTGACGCTCCGAGTCCGAGTCCGAGACGACCTTGTTCCACGGACAACACATGCAGAAACAGATATAATCCAACCAGTCGATCTTGTCGGTCCATTTGTTCGAAGATGCCGCTAGTCGCTACATAATTCAAGATGAACATCATTAATTGATGTTAGTACAAATGTCAGTAAAACACACCTGATCCAGGCGTCCTGCCGCTACGGTGACGACTTCCGATTGGGATCGGCGTCGCGGTCGAGTGTGTGGCGGTGGATCGCGAGTCTGGCAGCGTGGACCCGAAAGGGGATGCATTTCGATGTTTTCGGCGGTGGTACTAGGATCTGCGGGTCGGCGCTTGGGTCGCGCGGGGAGGCGTGGCATGATGCGCGACCTTGGTGCTGTCTATGATCATAATTCAAGAGTTTGGATAGGTAAGAGTGGATGATAGACAATTGGGAACTCACCGCTCCGGCATGACCAGCGGGTGATTCTGCGTAGGGTGAAACGGCTCGGTTAGGCTGAGGTTGTGTTTCGGAGTTGTTGGTAGGAGCGTTTGGTGGAGGACTAGGCTCGACTGGCTGGCTTTCACGTGGCTCGTCGTGATTCTTGCGCAACATTCGGCGAGTCCATCGGGGGAGAGTCCGTTTTTGCTTCCATAGGCGACGTAATGCTCCCACACGCGCGGGAGCGTCCACAACCGCGTGCATGTCAGGAGTAGCCTGCGTTGGCGGACTGGGGGCTTTATCAAGCGGCGGCGAGTAGTGTGCGGGATTTAGGATGGTGGTCGGCACCTGAAATAATCAAGGTTATTGGATGACAGTTGATAACAGAGTGGGATAATTGTAAACGATACTTACATTATGAACCACCTAAAAATCAAAGAACTCAAATCGATTGAAACAATGAAACAAATGAAACCACTTACCGAGATCGGCGGCGCACGTCTACGCCTTTTTTTCCGTCTCTGTGCAGGCCGTTTTCCATCTGCGGGGAGCTTGGATGGGTGTTAGTAACAGAATGATGAGAAAGGATATGACATACATCCAAAACTGAATCAAATGAGGCATCCGTCGAGTATTACCATTTGTCTTCTTCAGCGGGGACATTGTTAGATTGGGGTGGAGTGGGTGAAGATACAGCGGGTAACTGTGTATTACGGTAAGATTTCAGTAGTTATTGAATAGTTTGAGTTAGAGTGTACATTGAGGATTGACGAGGATACTGAATTTGCGCGTGATCGGGACGTGCTCTACAGAAGAAAGTGTGTCTGTCATAAGAACATATGTGGCAATGATATGTGGAGATATACCTACCGGAAGCAGAGGATTGTTTGCTGTGATATTGCGCTCAAGCGGCGGAAGAGTCCACAGACGGACGTTCCCCTTGTCGTCTCCAGAGACGATGGAAAGAAGGTCAGGAGACCAGGCAACTGAGAAACCAAGGTCTTGAAGTCGAAGTGGATCATTGCCAAGCTGCCAGATCCCAAATGCGAACTGTGCGATCATATGAGGCACTTGCTATGCGTTTGCCATCGGCGCTCAGAGTAATCTGGATGATATCCCGCTTGTGCAGCATTGGTTCGCCGACTTCAAGTCCATTTGCGCTGTTCCATACTCGAATCGAATTGTCCGGGTCCCACGTTGCAGTGATGAGTCGTTGCCCGTCATGCGTGAAGATCACCGAAACAACTGTTGCCCGGGCTTGTAGTATGACTCGCCCGTCGCCACATCAAACACCCGCACTTGACCTGACCATGAGCCCGCTGCAAGTTGTGTTCCGTCGGGTGAAAACGCCAAACACCATACAGACCCAGTGGTGCCGCTAAACTGCAGTGGCTCCTGACAGTGAATCCGCTCTCCGGATTCCACATCCAGCAACGCTATCTCTTTATTATGACTGGCCGCAATCAACTCCCCGTCTGGCGAAAACACCACATAGCTACCATCCACTTCCTTTGTGTTCCACACCACCTCCCTGCTCTCTAAATCCCATAAAGTCGTCTGACCCCCTCCACTCACCAACTTTTTCTCGTCGGGGGATATTGCTATGATCTGCAACCCAGAACCATGCCTCATGATCCCACCCTCCTCCTTGCCGTTCTCCACGTTCCAGATCCGAATCGTTTCGTCTAGTGACCCGCTAGCCAAATGCTTCCCATCCTTCCAGTATACGACCGACCTCACCGAATCAGTACTTATGTCCCTCGAAAGCTTTTTTCGCCGGAAGTCGGTACGCCCGATTCTCCTCAAGCTCGGGAGACGATTCAGAAGTCGACATGATGCGAGTGCGGTGGTGGTCAAGAATTTGGGGACGGCGTTGAGGCAGAGAGATACAGAATTCGATGCAGGTGTGTTAAGGCATGTCACTACTCCCTCACAAGTAGGGTGTTTACACACATGTCCGTTGATTGCACTTGTGAACGCGTCTGCAGGCGCTTGACGGATATATTACTGTACCATTCCAATCAATTCATCGAGCGTTTATCCCTCTTAGTTCTGCCATTCCTCTTTCGCAGAATCCCCACAGATACACTGTCCACTTGCAAGTTTAGAATGGATATGATGGTCATTAGTTTGATTTTTCGTCATTGTCGTCGATCACCTTCAGCGATACCACTCTCCATGCGCACATCTGCACCACAAACGTGCGGATCAAAGCCGATAAACCCAACATCCGAAAGGACAAGATGATTACGATACATGTTTCGCGAGGCAAAGTTCAAGTCAATAATCTTAGCTGCCAATTTTGTTCATGGAATGTATGATTACTGTAATAAATGATTTCGGGAAGCGTCGATGGAGCACTACAGTACATCACTTTTTGTGGAGCCTTAGGTCTACTCGGCGAGCTGTGAGAGCGAAGGCGAAAACGCTGAAGAACGCAGTGGCAACCGCTATCGGCTTCTTCAGATGTGCAGACAGTGGCACTTTGTAAGAAACCTGAGACAATATATTAGGAATACCATAAGCGTCAGCTTATGAGGAATGGCTCACATAAATCACTCCAGCATGCTTGTCAGTCAAGTCCTTGTACTCAAAGGTAATCGCAGGGCGACCGGTAGTGTCAAGGTAGGTGGTATGAGTAGAGACCGTGCTCGAGAGGGCAGGGAATGGAGAGTGGAACTCGACGTCACTGATGGATTGATCAGTTGGCCACGTATACTGAAAGATAAAATACGCCTTACGTTGCGCCTTCAGGGAGAACAATCTTGACCTCTGCTTCGTCGACAACGGCTCCAGGTATAACGGTCAACACAGGCACCCCAACAATGTATCTCTCGTTTTTGGAATCCCAGCTCACGGAATCTTCCAACGGCGCATCCCAACCTAGCGTATAAGTGTAATTCCATCCGCCCAAAACGGGGAAACGTGGCTTCAACTCAAGCACGCTATATTGGTTTGATTTGGCGTTCTTCGGAACGGAAGGGGTTGTGCGCAGACGAGAGGTCGATACATTTCCGTTCAGATCGTAGAAGTACGCGTTGCGCACGCCAGGTGGCAGATGCTGCGTCAGACCGGTAACGACATGAGCAGACTGGGTGCGGAAATAAGTTTGACTTTGATGCTCCAAGCGTGAAAATTGGCCTTTCAAGCTAAATGCATGGTTGGTTAGAGCATAGTGGTATAGAATGGTAGACTCACGTTGGGCCTGCATTGCGAAGTTCAATATTATCCTCGATGTTGAGGTTGGATCCCCAGTGGCTGATCTCAGCCGAACGCTGGAGTTTCTTCACCTCCAGCACAGGGTAGTCATAGTAATAATGGACATCAACTCTTTGTTGATATTTCTCAACAAATTCAGGTTCGAGAGAAGATTCAACGTTATAGTATGGCCCGAATGTGATGGTGGCACCGGATTTAGTGACTGAGCCTTCTCTCACAAAGTCATCAACATTCTCCGGAGTGGTATAAGAGAGTATGTTGGGGGACGATGACCTGAAAGTATACACGAGTATCAATCTCACCGTATCTGCGCATCCGAGACAAGTAAACTTACTTGAGCTTAGTCCGCTGTACCTGGGTTTGGTAAGGGCTGAGGATGAAGAGTTCAGTTCCATACTTCAGAGCCTGAGGATCTTTCTGAGACGCGCGTTCTGGCCATGGATAGGTAGCGTGTGTTTGCACAGTTTCGAGAACGAGGTTAATAGTGCCGTTGACGGCCAATTTTTTGGGCAAAGTCACAGCCAATATATGTCCGGCGCTGCGAATCAGTCAGCCAGCAAGTTTGAATCTTTGCGACTATGGCATACCCGTCAACACCGAGGTCCTCTACTTGGAGGGACGTCTGTTGTCCTTTGACTTTCGCCTCTATCCAGCTTGTTTTCCCCCGTTCATCTTTCCCCAGAGCGATTTGGTAGACGGTTTGTCCTGCTTCAAGTGCTCTCACAGCATAGGTTGTACTGACGTGGACAAGCGAGCCACCAAGTTCAACTGTGCGCACAATTGCAGTATTTTCGAAAGCTGGACCTGCCAAAGTAAATGAAGGTGAAAGCAGGCCCGTGAGGAGCAAAGGAATGGTTCGCCAGCGTTGTAACATGGTAGTCCTTTCCAAATGAGCGACGTGTTATTTCCTCAATTGCCACCCTTGGTCGGCTATTTATAGATAGCAGGATCAAATCACAAGTATACATTTAGTACATTGCGTGTTGCTTATTCCTTTCGTAGACAGAACTCAACAGATGATTATTGCAGAAAAGTATCTAGTTTAATATCTACCATTGCCATGAAGCACTGGGGTTTCGCAAAGGGACATCTTCTCTGACCAAACTCGCAGATACTATCCGTTTCAATCTTCTGGCACGCATTTCTGCCTGTAACTGCTCAAAAGTCTTGCCTTCCTTCAGCTTGACATGTAGTCGAGAGTCTGGGTGGATCCTGATCCCAAACTTCCCTCGCCCTCGGGGTTCCATACGCTTAAGCTGCTTGGGGCCCTTCGTAACCCAGGCCTCGGCTGCACGCATCAGTTATCAGCGAACGTGTACGAGGGATGAAACGAGTGAGACACTTGCCAACAACAAGCTTGGACATCTCCATATTTTTGTAATTGCCAGCATGAAGTTTAGCCGTCACCAACATGCTCTTTATGCGACTGCTTGCGCGTTTCTCGCTGAACTGCATTTGCATGATAGCATGGTCAATCGGTCTCCCAGAGATCTGTCGACCCAACATGTTGAGTTTTCTATGCGATATCTTGAAGTTCGCCGTCGAATATTTATGCTAAAACCATTGCACACATGCATGAGTAACGAATAGAGCAAAGTGCCACGGGGGGCGGACCTCAGAAGCCTTTTTCTTTTTTGGTACTACAAGGCCTTCAGGTGTCATGTCCTCCTCCGCCAATTCGACTTCTTGTTCTTGATTCAATCGTGCAATTTCAAAAACATTTTGCTGCTCAGGCTTCACCTGCACTTCGGCAGCTTTCCGTAGCGCGATATTTTGTGGTCGAAACTGTGGCTGAAACTTCTCCTGGACCCACTGTAACGGATTAAAATACGCTCTGAGTAGCGGAGGAATTCATTAGCACGATGTCAGGTCGCTATTGACAAACATACGTTCGCCTGCATTCCACTTGAACCCGGGGAAGGGAAGCAGCTAAACGATGGGATATGTGATTCCCTACCAGCCAAGGTATAAGAAGCTTTAGATTTGCGTGATAATAAAACTTACCATGGCGGAGACCTCTTCCTAGTGCTTGCATGCTCGACCGTCCAAAACAAGAGTATATGTCACTTAGCAGCGTGACAAGAGCGTCACGTCGTTTTTGTCACTGACTGTGACATTTCCATACACGCCAATTCACATCTTGAACACGACTGCTTGGAACATTTCACAATGCTGACATTGGGTACGATTCTCTATGTTTCGTTGCTCCTCATAAACGCAATGGCCGTACTAAGCGAGGACAGGTTCCTTGCCCGGAGTACGTTCATATTTTGTTGTCATCTTTGGTGCTTGCGCTAAAGTAATATGCAGTTGGCTGGTCTTCTGCACAACCTCAAAATGTAAATACCGCTTTCCAGCAGTCATACGATCAGTCAAACTACGGATACGCTCAACAGGATGTGGGGGTCAAAGTTCGCATAATAAATCTCATCAGCGCAGTCCGGACCCTCATGCGTAGTGAGCACTCAAGTAGCCTCGGCCATTTATCATGCCCACTAATGTATGTTCATCAGTACCGCTGATAGGACTTAATCTGGTCATCATTGGATACGAATTGATCCTCGGTGGTTGACCGTGGAATTGTTAGAGTCGTCATTGCGTTCATATATCCAACCCACTTCACTTCCAGATTAATTGCCGTCTGGCCACCTAATATACTCCTCGACTATCTACTCAGGACTGTTGAGCCGCTCGTAAACCTCATTAATCTGCCGAATAAAGTCAGCAGGAGCGTGTCCGTTCTGAAAGCGATTGTAAGCGACAATCTTCGAAAGACTCTGTCACGCACCTCGCACTCATACCATGTACCATCCCGAATGCATACTTTTTCGCCATTTATCAATACTGTACAGCTTTTCCTAAACGCATTCTGTTGTGAGTCTCCTGTCATAACACGTGTCTTATCACAGGAAACACGCACTGTATATCCAGTTCGACGCTGTGAGCTGCACTCGCTTGCAATAGCTGGATGCCTTCTTCGCCTTGTCCATCCTGACCCGCGCACTGACCAGCTTCGCCGTTTTCCCAATCAATTCCTGCAGCGCTCGCACAGCTCGCGGCTGTTTCAGGTGTGCCAATTTTTTCACGGCCCTGGAAATTCTGGCACTGTACAAATGGCCACCATACGGAGGTTGGATGGTATTTGGCAACACAAAGTTCTTGTACATTTCCTGCGCATTCTTCTGGTCCGTGGAGGCATGTCACACCATATACTGGCTCAGATGCATTGGCCCTATTACCAGGCGTCAATAACGCTGTGAAGGCGCCGGTGTAATGAGACATACTTTGCAAGGAAGGACAATGATATGTCCACTTTGTCACCAACTCTTTGCAATACTCGATTGAACACTGATTCACATAATATGGCGTCTGGGCAGCGTGACATTACTCCAAGGACAACTGGCACTTTCACTTCATCTGCAAAAATTGTTTGGGTATTATCCTGCACAACTAATGCGGTGTGCAGGGCCTCTGAAACAGTGAACAGTGTCGCGAGCCGGAGTATGACGGACAACATGAGGGTGAGAGAGATAGAGAAATACATCCGCTTTCACTTTCCAGTGAGGCAAGTATAGTCACCAATGATGTGATGCTGAGCTAAGCAACCGCTGTACATAAACTCATATCGCATTATCCGCACTTTGATGGCACACACACGTCATCGATAGCTAGACTCTTGGACAAAGAGCGGTGTCCTTCAAGCTCCTGAAATTCCGAAACATCTGTTGCATTCATTATATCATTATAACAGCCGATGAACACGCTGACCGCTTATTGCAAATGGCTTTGAGCCTTTAGGAGGTATGTCCTTGGGGATAATTATGCCTCTCTAGTAGCATTCCACCACTTGCGTGCTTCGGCATCTGTCATGGGCGGAACAAAGTATCGACATCGTGCTTGAAATGCTAGAAATTGAATAATTCATAAGCTATCCGCGAAAGAGTAAAAATGGATCCGACCATCAAGTGATCTGTGGCGAACAATCTTCTCAACTGTCAGTTCATTGTGGACCTGGCTTCGCTGTTGCCCGTGGTCAATAAAGTAAAATTAATCGACAAACAGTTACTTACCTTGACTTCATCAGCATATAATGCCGCCTGGGTTTTACGTTGGGCACTTGCGTCGCCGTCTTGGTTACCGAGGGCCATGCGCTTCTCCTTCATCGATTCATCGACTGCATCTACACAATAATCGATGATTTCTGTGCGCCGTTTCCAATTTTCTGAGATGGTGTTACCAAATTACTCGTCTGAAGAACAAACTAGCACAAGGCTCACCAACTAATTCCTTCCAAATGTATGCACACGCCTGGTCCTGTATGGTCCCTTGTCCTGTAAGTCCAGCACGGTCACGGTCTCGAAACTGAGCGTTGGAGCGATTCAAGCGCATGGTAATAGTATCATCTAGTCTTCTGTATTCTCTGAGAAGATCTACAAGGATTAATCGTGGATGGATGGTCGTGCCAGTGCCATTGGAAACGACTTACCTTTGAAGAGGCTTAAATTATGACATGTTGATGGCGAAACATGAACAATTTGCGGCGACAAGGATGGTGCTTGTACTGCTAGACTTCCAAGTGGCTGTTGCTGTTTGGAAGGCATACCCCGGATTCCGTCCAATTCTAAGTCGTCATTGAATATTGAATCCGGCATGTAGCGTGACGTGACATATGTCGTCACAAAACACTTTGGTCACTGTTTCAGTGCACTCAAAATATTGCGGGCTTGTGGAAAGTCGTGAGCTGACGATACATAGGAGGAAACACAAAACCACCAACATATTATCGTCAAAGATGCAATAAAATTGAAAAGAAAGAAAGAAAAAAGACCATGCGTGAGTTGTGTGTACTGTGTATGTAGCCAATTTGCTTGACACAAGTATATGTCCCGCCGGCAAAACCATGAAAGTCGTTGGCCGCCTTCGGCGACTTCGTTTGTCGATCTTTCCCGATAGCTGCCGTCATTACAATGGCTTTGTATCCTGAAAAGGCAGGTGCGGTGGTTCAGAGATTTGGTCCAACTTGCTTAGGGTAGCATCGGAAGCCCGTTGCTTGGGAAGACATTTCCACTCCAATTTCTGGTTCGAAAGGCGCCCACCACCGGTTGTGTCGCCGTTTATTCTTTCCTTTGTTTTCGGAAAGAGCCCCTTGATGGCAATAAGTTCAGTCAGCCTGCGGCAATCGGCGTGCTGCGCCCCTGCTTCATTGTGCTTAGTCGTCGGCTGTTTCCCTGTTTCCTCACCAAAGGTGATCGTACTAAGATCATTGACAAGGCTCATTGTCGTGCGTCTAAATATATTAAACATCCTAATGTCTTCCTAGCGTTGATGCTAATTAGGAGTAACCCCTTTTGTTGATCCCTCTGGGACTGAGTAGACACCAGCATTGAAGTTCAGAGGACCTCTATCAGGTTGCTGTTGACGATTCAGACTAGCTGTTGTCTTGTAATCTATTGATCGAGGCGAGCTCATTATGAAAACCATAACTTGCGAGTTGTGGGCGTCGTCTTTGAAGTTACAGCATCGTTAATTCGCTTGCTCCCAGTCGTTATTGTCCTTAGGATTCGAATGATCCACCTGTCAAATATTCAAAAGGTTCACACAACTGTACATATGCGCATATTCAATCCGATAAGGCTACGTCGGCCATCGCCCGTGGGTCCATCGAACTTGCATGACAACTTGGCGTTGTTCGAAATCGAAAAGCAGATAAATTCATATACATAAGTTACATGGGGACAGGCCCCCACATTATAGGCCAAGTAAACACGATTATGGCTCTGAGAATATACGCAGGTGCACAAACTTCGACGCTGATCCGCGCGCGTCGCAATCACATGAGAAGGCGACCTTCACGAGCCACTCGAACTATGCATTCCATGGACATACGGATTCGAAATCAGAATCTTGAGGGGGCTTCCCGCTCTTGTGTTTCTTTTTTGACTGCTTCGGTATATAATTGTGCTCCTCGACCATATGACGGTGTCGCCGTGCGGGATCTTTGAAGGCCTTCCCGCACCCAAAGCGACATATATGTGGAGTGTCTCCAGTGCTACAAGAGAGTTGTATGGTTAATACGGATGATGCGAAAATGATATACCCTTTTGACGCACTGTCCATGCATATGAGTATCAAGAGAAGTCTTCTGCGGAAATCCTTTGTTACAAACTTCGCAAACAAAAGGCCTGGAACGATAATGAGAAGGTTGGTGCTGAGTATTTATGGAATAATCCTTACTTATATCGCAAGTGCGTGGTCTCTACATGCCGTTTGACAAGTTGTTTTTTCGACATATAACTACATCTAATTTGACGGTCGGATTCCATGGTAACCCAAGTACATAGCCATTTGCGTGAGGTACCATCGGGGGACGTCGTTGGACGGGCATACTTCTCCCAATACTCAGGACTACCTTTCGGTGATGTTTGGATTGTATGGGGGACAGATGACGAGGGTTCGCTAGCGTCACTGATTGAAGGACTGCTTTCACTATGTGCATGAAATGTACTGGGCGATGAACGATGGTTGCGTTGGTTGTATGGCCGTGAAAAACTTTGAAATGAAGGAACATCAGATACCCCTTGTTGCTGAAGTTTCATGGGTGGTAGTAGCTGTCTTTGGGTTTCGACTGGATGTACGCGTCTAGATATGTGGCGATGACCAGTCAGTCCAGTGTTGTGATATCGTGATGGACTGATTGACCGAAGAGGCTCAACGATCTGATGAGCCGAGGAAGATTCTCGAGGCAGTGTTCTGATGATCACGGATCGACTAACGAATACACCGAAACCAAGCAGACAAACGTACCGTTCATCTGGCGACGAACTTCGCCGTTTCCGCGGTAATAATGTTGAAACAGAGCGATCGTAACGGGGTATTGGACGTGGTCTGTTCAAACGTTTGTGAGCAGCCCTTTTCAGCGTGCAAAGAGTCGACGTACAAAATGATTGGGGAGCCTTCCTGGCTCTGGCTGAACAATGAATTCGAGGCGGATCGCGTGGGTACTCGCTCGTAATTGACGTAAATTACTGGAGGATGGTCCATTTGAGATGCGGCCTTGAAACCCGGCCACATGTAAGTTGCAGTCGGGGAATTGAAGACCGAAAGGGAGACCGGACGTTGTTGTGCATCGTGGTCACAGTGCGCTAGCGGGGGCAGACGCGGACTACTGGGCATATCGTTAAACAGAAGCAATACTTTGCGAGATTTTAAATTACCTCGCGCTTGAATTCTGTTCGGGCTCTCGGGCCATGGACTTCCAGGAGCTCGGTAGAATCGACTGCGAGTCGTGATCGGCAATTGAGACCTCACGCGTGAGAGATGGGAGAGTGTAATGCATCCTGTTGTGATTAATGGTCAACGTTCAATTCAAATAATATGGTGACAATGTCAACCCTACTTATTTCGCCGCGACTTCATGATGCACTCCTGTGCTTCTGATTTCGTCTTTGGTTCGGAAAGTCGGGGTGAGTGGCACTCAACACGATGTGGTGGAGGGGAGTTCGTGTCGGATCGCGCGTGTTCTGCATGCTTGTAAAGCCTGTTTGGCTCGCCTGTCGGAGCGTCGGATGCCCTAGCGGATGAGAGATGTGGCAAGGGTGGCAAGAACAATGTGGCGTCAGCGCTGGAACAATGCAATGAATGAATAATTGGAAAAAAAAAGGATCCACATGAACTCCGTGAACCCCATGAAGAGCCTTTGGACGCCGGGCGATGCGTGCTACGCAAGGAACGATAGCTTTAGGAGGATCATCATGCTACTCTCCTGCGTTCCACAGAAGACTTGTGAAAGATGCGATACTTACCATAAATGTTTCTTAGCCTTGTCGAAGTGTTCCTCGGCTCCGCTTGTTACTGGCGACGATGAATGAGATGACATAGGGCTGGGCGTGAGGTATTGAAGGAGGGATGATGACGAGCTAAATAGCTGTTGGAAGGACCAAGGTATATAAGCAAAATAAGGACTCTTCCCGGCGGAGGGGGTGCTGTGTTCATAGATGTACTAAACGCGATCAAGAACTAAATCCAGCTTTTCCAGGCAACTCCCAGTATCGACAACATCTCTGTCGGAGATCTAGCAAGTGCTTCTTTTGTCTGCTTGGGCGTCTGTGTAGTCTGAGCTGAATGCTCGCGGGAGATTTGACAAACAACATAGCCCTTGACCAGAAAAGTCAACGGGCCGTTTGTGGGAACCCGATGTCCAACACATATCAGAATAAATCCAATGTGGGTCCAAGGCATATCGATTAAACAGCAACCGAAATTTCTTACGTGTCCAGATCCGTTTGACTGCACTGGCAGAATAACATGAGGAGACGACGAACTTAACCTCGAGGCAAAAATTAATTGGCGCACTTTGCACTTTTGGCACTTTTGGGTGAAGATTATGATCAGATATCTCATAAGCTCAAAGCTTGCACGTGGAGGGATGCAGTACCTCTTCTTCTTGATTATTTGATAGGCGCTGGTCGATACAAGCGAAGAAACACAATTACAAGGCAATCCGAACGAGCTACAGGCGCATGGGCCATTTACAGTGGAGAGCAAGATAGGCATACTGCCAGCTTGGTCAGCTGTGCTGGGATTCAGGATTAAGCACCTATTACACTTACCTGCTGGTGATAATAATAACTAATTCCTTGCTAGCAATCACAGCTCCATGGGCCGCTGTGGCACATCATCGGAGGCCGAGTCGATGAAAACATCCATTATAGAATTTACGATTGTGGTTTGCCTCACGGCAGAACTGCCTATCCCGTTTGTACCAGGATATCTCAATGGACCGACTGCCGACGCCTCCATCAAAACCTTGCGCCGCAAGGGTTTCACGGGTCTCGGCGCGCTCTGCGACTCATCATCAGAAATAGAGTCCATCACATCTCCTTGATCTTCCGATTCCATGTCAACAGTTGATTCATCATTCGAGCGAGGGTCGTGTTCGATACTATGATCGTTTGAGCGTCTACGTTTGCTTGGTGACGCGGTGGGTGTATAATGACCGGATGAGCTTGATGGAAGTGTATCGCGCAGAGTTGAATTTGCTGGAGGTGGTTGATGATCGCCAGATACATACGCCAAACCTTGTTTCTTGGGTGACGAATGGGGTGTGGTTGGCGCTGTACGGTATCCTTCTAATACATCTGTAGGATCGTGTTCGGACGCGTCAAACGGGTCCCGCAAGACATTCACTCGATAGAATTGCTGAACTTACTTTTCCTAACGCGTCGGCCAACATTTTTCAGACTCGCGAGGAGCTCATCCGGTAGTCTGCTCTGATTCATTTAAGCGCATACATTAATCCCCAAAGGTTTGTGACTCACGCATCACTTCTCGGCATATCTAAAGCAAGTCTAGTCGCATGGACATCGTCTGTCAGTATACGTTTTGTGGGCGAAGAATCCATTTGTGCCCGTCAACAAAGAGACGGTGTGGGAGGCATATAGACGCGCAATATTGTGATTTGATTTAGAGCGCTATATGGATTACCAAATAATTCACGTGACACCCACAACTCCAAGTCCCTATTCCTCAGATGCCTTCCTGTACCTTTGTCGACCTATGTAAGTGTGTATTTCATCCGTGTTATTCTATTTTTCATTCCATGAGAACAATAAGAAGAACCGCATGCTTCGTTGAAGATTCCTTAATTAGTATGTCTAGTGTTCAGAAAAGATAAGGGCAAACGATTAGTCTTGCGAGGTGGATCTCCACACCAACAACCTCTAAAATCTGATCTGTCCTTTTGGATACAAGTCATCGATCAGGCCATCCCTAGGCGCCCTCTAACCAAAAGGCAGAGTATGATCAACGGACCTGAGTAATATTTTTTGGAGCGGAGCGTCAAGCGTCTCACAACTGGCTACTCCGATTTTATTTCATCCAGAGGAACTCGACTACAGGATAACCGCTTTCTCATGTCTGTCGGCAAGACAGTCTACAGCAAAGATCGGAGTATTGTGAGGTGATTGAACCATGTTTTTTCGGACCTTCCGATTCCAAGGGCGACCAGCGCAATGCTACCTAAAGAAGGCTCACATGTAACCCGCGGGTCAAAACGGATAAATGTGCGCCCACAATCCAGTAACCTCCACAGCGACCGCAAGAATTGCGCGAATTTGTCTCGTCCAATTTACCATGGAAGGTTTGTCCACAATGCATCCAGCGGTGCACCATTGTTTAGCGGGAAATGGACGTGCTAAAAGCGTAAGGAAAGGAGGGGCCCGTCAAATAGAACCTAAACAGCGCCCTCTCCGATAAACATGTCAGAATAGGCGGGAGTGGACTTCCCTGGATATATTCCAAAGTGGCGTACTAGAAGGCGCCCGTGACGCCCCAATGTCCATTTAGAAGTCAGAACGGAAGCGCATTAGAAGTCCACACCGGCGGTTATCATTGGCGTAATCGCTAATGATCTCCCTCGAGACCTTGTTCTTCCTAATCCAGCTGCGCGGAACGGACTGCTGTGGTGGCATGTACCCTGCTGTAGGTTCACAGGTGCATCCCATAAATTTATTGATGCGACGTGGTGAAGATCATATGATCGGCGTCGGAATAGGTCGTCCCTTGCCCAACTTTCCAACGCTGTAACAATAAAACATGAAAGATGCGGGGATCCGCGTAAACAGTGCTTACTCCGGAAGAGTCTGCGATGATATATCGGAGAAACAGGGATCTGAGGGTTACAAGAGTACAACGATCAGATGTACCCCCGGTTTTAGGAGTCTTCGACTGTAGGCGCAGGTGTTCACCGCCCCCGCCAAGTGAAGAATCAACTCTAAAAGGGCTTGCTTCCAAAAATCCTACCAGGATCATTCTTTGAGATGTTTAGACTTGGGCTGCCTGTGTGCGCCGTTCATAGTGGTGGATGAAATCCTGGATAATGCTAAGGCAACCGATCGCAGTGATGATGAAAAGGAATGATAGCGAATGCATGTCCCTACAGCGTTGAGACATGTTTCTCCGCGGGCTAGTCAATCTTAACTCTTGTATCCAGAACCGCCGATCCCAAATGGTGACCATATGACGGCGGCTGGAGGCGCTGTGTAGGTGCTCGATATCGCAATCTTTTGTTCGCGGAATCAAGATGATCCGGAAGTCTATCATTGCTGCATCGTGAGCGCTATAGCATCCCACGGAAGGCAAAAATTATATGTCTCAGCAACGGTGGCCCAACGGCTGATCTCAAGTTGGTTTATTTATGTGGAAATTCTGATGACTTGCTGTTGAAGCTCCGAGGCTGGGTGATGGTCTTGCCACCGAGAGATGCGCACCTGTATGTGCAGAGCGGCGCAGCGTTATATTTCGCTGGCTGAGTTGGTCTGCTCTTGTTCGGTGGAAAGAAGCAGGCAGGCGATGGGACGATCGCGGTCTTTCCAACGCCTTGAGAGAACGAAGCTATAGGTCGATGAATATTTAGCACACGATCTAGAACGGTGGGATGTGAGATATATACACTGATCAGAATTTGGATGGCCCATCGGTCAGAGAATGCGGATGATTCAAGAGAGAATATTAACGGTGAGGAACTGCACGATATAATTTTTGTTGGCACTGGATGTGCATTGTGCGCTTTGAGCAGAGTGATAATGAAGTGAAGGTGTACGAATATGGTGCCATGAGAGAGGTCTGGACGCGGTTGATAAAATTAGAGAGCATCAGTGGTGTTCGCAAGCATTTGACCTTTTAATAAGTGCATCGCAGGAGAGATAGCTGTGAAAGGACTGAGAATTCTCCCATTGCATGTGAGAGAAAGGAGAGAGGTTTGCCACGCGAGCCGATGTACGGGTTGGAGAGACACGGCCACCCAACGCCTTGAGGCAAAAGCTTCAGGCCTTCCTCACACCACCAATCCTGGTCCAATAACGCACAAGCCATCGCTCGCAAAGAGCGCCAGCGGGCATATCTCTGCACTAAAGTTCTACTTGCTGCCAATGGCCAGCCAAAGATTGCTTTCTGTCGCAGCTCTTTCTTTTCTTATAACTTATCTTTCTCAAACTTATGCCCAGCAAATCTCTGTAAACACCCCAATTCCTCCTCTCCAATGGCTCAATATCACCCATCTGCTCCAGGGTGCAACCGCACCACCCTTAATGGACGCGGCAATAGGCTACGATGACACCACTCGCCAGCTCATCATCTTTGGCGGCGAGTCTGCAAGTGGTATACCGACCCAACAAACATTTCTGTACGTACTCGCCTATCTTTCCTGCTTTTCATCTATTCCTCACCTTCTTTTCCGACCACAAAGGCTGAATCTCGCTACACTGGTATGGACAACGCCCACACCGCTACCCAACCTCCCACAAGGTGCACCACCCGCTCGGTCTATGGCAATGGGCGGCGAGGATTTCTCATCCAGCTAGTACGTGTCTATACTCTCCTGTTGTTGTTCCCTCTTATATTCTGTCAGTCGTTCTGCCCATCTCATCGTCGGAGGCAAAGGCGCCGGTGGAACACCCTTATCGGACGCCTGGGTCAGTATCATCACAAGACTCGTTGCCAGCGAATGCTGAATATGTATATAGGAATTCGATTACCAAGATCAGTTCTGGTCGGAAGTAACCTTGACAGGTGCAGGTCCTCCTGCAAGATGGAGTGCCTCAGGTGGTCGCGATTACCGGATCCCAGCCGATACTTCTTCCACAAATACAACATTTTATTTGGCTGGAGGCACCAACGGCACATACTTGTTTCCTCTTTCGGACGTTTGGGAACTAAGTATGTCAGGCACTATATCTGCGAATTTGGCGACAAACAACCTCTATGGGAGTTGGAATAGCCAACAGATCAAGACTGCCGCCGTTGGTGGGGTCAGCGTGGATCAGGCATCGACCGTATTGTCCAGCTCAATTGTTTCGGTGAGCGGCTGCAACATCACGGATGACGCCAGCGAATCGTGTGCAGAAGGGAACTCGTATGTCATGAATCCCTCAGCCTCGTCGGAAATCGCACCTCCCGCTTGTCCGGTGCCCAGGTATGGTGGAGCTCTTGCACCCAACTTCTGTGCATACCCCTCAGCTGGATACGCGACACAAGTTTTCTTGATGCTTGGAACATTCAACTCTTCTTACTGGGATGATCAAGGTGGCCTTCAAAGAGGAGAGGTTGCAGTCCTAGATATCGAGACAGGTTCGTGGAGCAGAATATTGCCCGCAGGCGATCCAGGCACGACGGGTATCCCTGCCTATCCGAGCCCTCGGGAAGGTGCTGTGGCTCTGTCTTTCGCTACAGCCCTTGTAGGTCAAAATAGGGCAATTGCGTCAGACACGATTGTTTTTGGCGGAAAAGATGAATCTGGCACCTACCTCAACGAAGTTTGGATATTGCGGGCTTACAATGGATCGATTTCGTCCACCAACGGCTCTTGGGGCGCTCCAGACGGTCCACTTCAGACTGGTGTCGACGCAAACGGAGCTGGAGTCACAAATCAATACATGACCGAATGCGCTGTCGAGCTCGTGTCCCCAACCACTACAGCCCCAGGCGGGACAACAACAGGAACAAATCAGTCGTTTGAAGCATATGATGTTTCATTCGCGCATAAACTTCTGGCTCCGTTATCGATCGCTCTTCTTCTACCAGCCATCCTGTTGAGTCGCGTAGCACTACCTTCAGCGCAAACACAACATCCAATGGATCGCAACATCGCCTTGGTATATCTATCAGGGCTTGTCGCTCTGGCTGCCTATGGCGCAGGTATTGGTGGACTCATATCATCATTCACGTCCATCACTACCACAATGACAATGCTCAAACGTGCGCCATCGGGCACCATATTGCGCACAGGCCATGGTGTGGCTGGGCTTGCGCTAATAGTTGGACTATATGCAGTCGTGCCATTCTTATATCTATTGTCCATCTGCGCATCATCCTCCAAGCGGACTCCAAAGGTTTTCGTCGAGAATTCCGAGCCTCTCGCTTCCCGTGCCAACTCTACAGACACCGCAGAAAAGCTTGCGGCGTATACAGGGGCACAGCGGACAGAGTACCCTCCCGCGTCCCCTACTACACCTCGCACTCGTCTGCATTCGTGGGGTGGATCTAGCTTCTGGCTTGGGCGTTCTAGCCGTGAAGGCAGAGCATCGACGGATAGCGAATCTATCCATTCTGCTGGACCGGCAAGAGCATTTGAGGTTGTCAATCGTCCCGCGCGAACTCGCAGGGCGAGCTCACAGGGCCTCGCACATCCAAGTATGGACGTTTATCAACGCGTTCCTGTAGCTCCCAGGAGCCTGGGAGATGTCGATTGGCTTGATCGCCGTCGCAGTCTCAATGCCGTCGTAAGTGTGGTTATTTTCAGTCTGGACTTGCGTTGACAATGATGTGCAGAATGAACTCGATTATGCAGAGCATCAAGGCCATCATCGAGCCAATGGTTTCTCTAATAGTTCCACACCTCCTACGATCGAGGTACTAAGCACCCGCGCCTTGGTGCCCCATGCTACATACCCCCGTGCTATTTACGAACTGCCACAACCTTTTGAAACATGTCTTCGCATTCTTTTCCATGCTCTTGTCCTCGCATTGTGCATTTTATCTCTCGCTGCCCTTTGGTACCGCGCCACAAAAGCGCTTTTTGCTGTATTCCTGCTATGGACTGCTCTTTTTTATTGTTCTCTTTTCGCTCTTGCTTGGAATGGCCGTCCAAGAAAATCCATTCTTACTAGCCTGGTCGCACGTCTTCGTGCTGAGCCCCCTCCACCAGCGGGGTCTCCAGAGACACCCACTTCTCGACCACTTTCAATAACGGGGGCCGAGCAATATCCCTTCCCTACCGATACCCGAGGCCCTTACCTCCACCAGCCCCTTTATCGTCCTGCTGGGCACGATGATGTCTCCACCTCCCACGGTCCTCGTAGCGTGGAGACCGATGACGACGACGAAGACGTAGACGAGGAAACTAGACAGAGAAGGATTGAAGAAGAGATGGGGAGGCGGGAGGTGTCCATCGTTACAGTGCCGAAGCGTAGGCTGTGGATTACGAATCCATCATGATCTCATGTACATTTTTTATTTTGACTTCTTCACTTTGTCGCTCCTCGCAATTCTCATACTCATCACCCCCTCCCTCCATTGCCAAATTACTGTAACCCTGCAATCCTTAATTGATACCACCATCCATGGATCCCCGTCTTGCATTGTTTCGCGGTATCTTTCGAGTAGATCTACCAGGACATTTATCTCGACTGTACTGATGTATTTCTGTATGCAAGGGACATTAAAGGAGTGACTATGATTTTTAGCATAATGTGAATCCCGAGAGCAAATGTGAGTCCTGTGAGTGTCCAAGCAAAAACCTCAATATGAGCAATTAAAAAATGATTAAAAGAAAATCCCTGGAAAATCAAAGCACATCAAGATTCGCCCTCTACAGCGACATCACGTCGCCATCTATCTACGCGACCAAACTTGTTAACGTCTTGAGCAGGGGGCGGCGATGGCATCGGGGGAGGTGGAGCCATCATCATAGGAGGAGCGCCCATAGGAGGACCAAAGAAACCTGAACCCATCATTGCAGGAGCACCAAAGAACATACTCTGTTGCATCTGTGCTTGCATCATCATCTGTTGCTGTTGCTGCTGCAGTTGTTGCTGTTGCACCTGTGCGAGCATTTGGTATTGTGTCCGCCGTTGATGTTCTGGGTGGAATGCCAGTGGTTTGTCATCATCCTCTTCACCTCCGGTAAAGGCGAGAGATGTCTGGGAAGCCAGCGGCATTCGTGATGCGCGAAGACCAAGTGGTTGTTCGTCGTCGTCGTCTTCATCGTCGTCTAATTTGCGGCTGGACATATTATCAAAATCGAAGCCAGGGAGAGAAAGTTTAGCTTTGTTGAGGACAACCGACAAAGGTTTGTCTTCGTCTTCATCATCTTCTCCGTGGGCGAATGATGGCAGTTGCGTGGCTCGTTTGGCAACTCGTTCTGCAGCTGCCGCTAATGGGAGATCCTCTTCGCTGTCTTCGCCAGGAGATTGGGACCTTGGCGCAACATTGGGCTTGCCCTTGCTCGGATATCTCAAACCGACACCAGTGGTGCGTCGTGGACCGTCCTCTTCATCGGATGATTCGGCCACCCATTGCTCGGCCGCCGTTTCACCACGACGAGTTGGTATCTCTCCAGAAGCATGACTCGCCTCACTCTCGCTCTCGCTCTCATCGTCGTCAGCAACAGGCGGTCTCCGAAGTATGGGTTTGGGTATGGCAGGTAAGATAGGGGGTGCATCACCGAATTTCGATCCAGAGGCGGAATCAGGAGGTGGACTAGCCTGTGAAGCGGGTGGTTCATCGAGCCTCTTGCCTTTTGATTTACCCTTCTTCTTTCTCTGCCGTCTTTCTTCCTCTTCTGCTTCCCGTCGTTCACGCTCCTCTGCATCCCGCTTTTCTTGTGCTTCAATTTCTCTCAGCTTCTCCATTTCACTGTCCCATAATGTATCAACGCCAAATACAGAGCGATTCTTGGATAGTTGGGGGTTCTGGGTTAAGCCCACTGTCGTGGGAGGTCGCTCTCCGCTCATGTCAAGTAATGGTCTAGCATTCGCTGAGTTTCTTCTCCCCAACGGATGAGAGCCTATAGCGTCAAGATTCTGCGATGAAGGGCGCTGAAGTGTTTCTGGGTCAATAAATGTGCTTGTCCGTCGTATCTGCCCTCGAACCATCATAGATGGACGGTCATCACCACCAAAGGCTCTGAACGACATTCGTCAGAGTGACAATTTAAACTTGGGATGTCAACGTACCGCTGCTTGTTTCGCATTTCTAACTTGCGGTGCTCCAGATTGTCAATAAGGCTACGCCCATATAATTTTCCAGCAGGACGTTTGACTTCAGGTATATCATCTTCGATGGGTGGCGAAGTAAGAGCACCGCCGAGAGAAGTAGCCACATCGACAGGTTCGGGCTCCTCTTCGGGAATCTCGAATTGCGCCTGTTCACCTTCGTTGGCGGCACGAGGAAGGTGTCGGTCAATATCTGCGTAAGCAACGTCCCGTTGCCCTCCCACAATTAGTGTATTTCGGAATGCTAATTGTGACAAAGTGAGATTGGATCGGGGATTGGGAGTGAAGGAGTTAGAAGCGACAGGCACAGATGAGGTGTCGTATGAAGAATAAGTGGTTGACGGACGCGGTGCAGTGCGCGCACCAGGAGGTAAAGGGGGTCCATCGGTTGATAGCTGGAATCCAGGACGTGGTTTTGCTGATGGTACTGGGGGTGGAGCAAGACCTATATTCTGTAAAGGACTCGGCATAACAAGAATTTTGGGTCTGAGCAATTCTACCGTAGAATATGGACGATCTCGCCGTGACTCGCCATCGAAGTCATTATCAATCAGCATTCTCGTACCCATCGAAGTTATAGATACAGCCCTTCCATGAGCTTTAGGGTCGAAACGTGACGAACGAGATGGAGATGGAGGTCTCAGAGAAAATGGGTTATCTTCGGTGAGCATATTTGTACCGTTGGATGCAGTCCGCCCACGGCTTGCCTTGGGATCAAAGCGGGATGTACGATCTGGTGAGGGTAGTCTGACGGCAAATTGATTACCTTCGTCATTACTGGTATTAAGCATCATCTTCGATCCCAAACTAGCGCTGGAATATGTGCGACTATGTGCCCCTTGGAGATCCAGACGGGAACCGCGAGATGCGGGTCTCATGCCTTCATCTGGCAGAGGAGATGAGGAGCGAACTGAGCCGGTTGGGAAGGGAACTGAATGTAGCGGAGGGGCTATGGGGAGTGTTTCGATCAAAGCATGGGACGAGGCACGACGACGAGCTGGTGGAGGTTGCGATGACTGCATCTGATCCAAATCAACGGAGCGCCGGCCTCCCATTTCATCCTCTGGTGATTGCAGAAATGCTCCTCCTACACCAAAGTCATTCAACGTACCAACACTCATAGATCTTGAGGCCCTTCCCCGAGGACCATCGCCTTGAACACTTTGGGCGTTTCGGAAAGTGGATACGGGATGTGGATTTGGTAGGATTTCCGACTTCGCTTTAGCTTTTCCCTTGCCCTTGCCCTTGTCTTTTGCAATAAAGTCTTCGAGCCCCCAAGATGCCAAATCCACCTCCGGTGCATCCTCCTGTTCTTCTTCCTCGTCTTCATCCGCACCAAATGGATTACGAAGTGCATCAATTGAGCCCCGAGATTTTCTCTGGCCTGCCGTGGAGTTTATGCCGCTGAGACTCCCAGACTCACTGGGCACTGACACTCCGAGGTAATCCGCACTCTTTCGAGCTTCTGGTAACCCACGACTTAGGTGAGCGAATATTGCGCTTTCATGCGCCGAACGGAAAGGTGCATTGGGATCCTCAGGATCATTATCGTATTCTACAGCAAATTTGAGACTCTGGTCGGACTAGAATCGAATAGCTCACCTAGCAGGGCAGCTGCCAGCTGCAGGCGGGAAAAAGGAGCGGGAGCGGCCATTGGGTATTATGAACAATGAGGAAATGTTGATTGGCGGCAAAGGAGAGGAAAGTATAACGGTCAGGATAAAGGGTTGTTAGAGCTGGTGTATGGGAGCCATTGGCCGAGATGAGAATGGACTATTTAGTAGAAAAACCGTGACCAATGCACTGGACTATCTTTATATCCTCACACGTGGGACATTCCGAATCCCATCCATCAAACCATCACTCGCATCATTCGCTATACTTACATTCGTATTATCACTCGTGTGCTCACGCTTGAACCAAATTATATACCCAAAAAGCCCAATTTATTATGTGTCCTGTCTTTACATCAAAGCTCGTCGTGCACGACATTGCCCTCCTCGTCTATCTCTTCAATAGCCTCAATCTTGAATGGGGCTTGTTCCTTCATCTCGTCAGGGAGATTGAAGAACATCTTTTCGTCGCCATCATCCACTGATTCCTCGGGAAGTCCAGGATCAATGGGGGGAGCTGGCCTCACGGTACTATCAGTTGGTGCCGTCTCTGATACACCCAAAGACCGTCTCAAAACGCGATCTACATGAGTCAAAAATCTGTACACAATATATTGTCAATTTGGCTACATGTACAAATGCACACACTTACTTGTTGGAATCTGAAACGTCGAATCCAGAACGCACAAGGGCGCCATCAATCAGTATAGACGCTACCTCACGCAACTCTTCCTCAGCTTCAACATCTTTCGCTTCATCATCGGCCAGCAGCTGTTGTACACGATGGAGCATTCCCTCGATCAATGGAGAACGGGGATTGATTTCTAAAACCTTTTGCTTCTTCATAAATTCTTGCATTGCATCGGTTTGGCCGGGACGACTAGTTGCACTCATCAACTTCTGAACATTGGCAGTGAATCCCATGCTGTCTGCGACAACAGCACATGGACTGGTCACAAGCCTATCAGATAAAATAACTATTGATTAAAGTTAGCGACCAGAATTTGTGGATATATAAATTAGAAATGTACCATCGCGAACGGCATCGCCGGCTTGAACTTTGAGCCATTCTAAGAGAGGTGCGTATGTTTCCTTCAGTTCCTTCAGTTCTTCGGCCTCTGAGGAGACGTGGTCAGGAGCTAGTAACACAGTTTATAAAAAGGTACAAACCTTCATCACCAAACTGCAAACCGGCTTTCGCTACATCCTGGAATGGTACACCTCTGTAAATCAAATATTAAGGTCACAGATCAGTACGCAAGTGGAAGGCACTCACTTCCAATTGCGCAAAGTTTGGAGCAAAATTTCATCCAACGGCTCATTGAGAAGCAACACTTCATATCCTCTCGCGTGCAGTTTCTCAACGAAGACACTCTGCGACAAGTGCTCGATAGGTTTCCCCATATCTGCAAGATAGAATATCTACAATCACATAAGATTCGCGTTCTTCAAAAGTGACTATCAGTGACTTACTTGCTTTTGACCTTGCCTTTTATTTTCTAAGTACTGTGGCATCATGAGGAATATTGAATCACTGCAGTCTTGTTCTTATCACGTAAAAACTTACGGAATCAAAAGACGTATCATTTCTCTGGTTCGTGTTGAAACGCGCTAAAGCAGCTAGTTTCTCGCGGTTTTTGCTGTCTTCCGATGCTGCGAGTTTAAACACTGTGCCATAAACCTTTTGGATTTCAGCAAACTTGGTTGGATCCTCTTTGGCAATGCGGGTAAAGAGTTGGATGATACGGCGGATGACGATCTGACGAATTTGTTTGAGGAATGCGCTAGACTGTAAGGTCTCCCGAGACACGTTGAGTGGTAAATCATCCGCTACAAAACAATCTGAGTGATGTCACCTAGCAATGAAGAAGGGTGACATACCATCGATTATAACTTTGACCCAGCTTGCCCACTTCGGTAACGCGTGCTCACCAAGGTCGGAGGTGATAAATACGTGTTTCACCAGGAGCCGAACATCCTTAGCAGAAGAAACAAGAGGCTTGCTGAAAAATTCGTCCTCACTGGAGCACTCGTTAGATATACGCGACACAGAGTAGCCAAATAAACGACTGACAGTCGTGAAGGGACATAGATGAGAGCGCGGAAAGAGACACCGGAGCCCGAATCCCCAGTAAAGTGATGCCAAGCAAGAGGTTCCTTATAATCTTTGAAAGTGGCTTGGTACAGAAGATTGTATTCTTCATCCGAGACCGTCTTGGGGTCACTGTTGCGAGATTAGTGAGTGTGTCCACAACACACCGAAGGTACTCACCGCACCCAAAGTGGAGGCTGAGAATTCAGATGCTCCCACTTTCCAACAAGAACTTTTTGCGTCTTAGGTTCGGTTTTCTTTTCCTCGTCCTCTTCTACGACCGCCTCATCCTCATCCTCAGATTCGACCTTCTCAGCCTTTTCATTATCCAAGTTTTCTTCCTCTAACACAGGCACTTCTTGTTCCGTTTCAGACCAAATATATACCGGGAAAGCAGTAGCGAATGAAGAATGGGTGTTCCTGTACTCCTGAAGTCAGATTTAGTGTTACCATAGATAAAAAGTCTTACACAAGTTTAATCAAGTTGGATGTGACCAAGTACTGAGACGCATCATCTTTCATGATGAGCGTGATTTCCGTTCCGTGTCCAAGGGTATTTCCGCGTGGGTCAGGGTATATCTCAAACGAACCTTCGTCGGCGGAAGAGCTAAAAACATGCTGTTTCGGACTGGGGTTCTTTGCAGACTGTGGAGGGAGGGATGCAACAAGAACTTGGTCTGCAACGAGGAAGCTGCTCTGGGGCGTAAGCATAAGCAAGAGTGAACATACTGGCGGAAGGTGAACCTGCTGTAAAATCCAAGACCAAATGCCCCAATGAGGTTGCCATTCCCAGCGGTAGTAGCATCCTGCCCTTCTGCTCTGGCAAGAAAATCAGATGTCCCTGATTTCGCTAGAGTACCCTAGAGTGGTTTCACCTGTCAATTAGGGATAACATACGATATGCTCAAAACAATGCTTACCAAATTGTTTGCCAGTTCGTCGGTATTCATTCCAATACCAGTATCTACAATGATCATCAGTAACCTCTAGCGGATAATATTTGCGGAGTTGACGCACCTGTAATAACAATACGACCGCCCTTTCCTTCGGCATTCTTCTCTGCCTTGATCGTGATGTTCAAGGGCGAAACACCGTCCCATGTGCTCTTATCAGTGAGAGATGTCAGGCGAAGTTTCTCTATTGCATCATTGGCATTCGAGATAAGTTCTCGGAGAAAGATATCCCTGAGAATGCGTTATAAGCATAACTTATGCTTGCCAGCCTGATGCTGATATTACCTGTTGGAGTAAAGACTGAAGCAAATTGTGAGTATAACGCGCCAGTTGCACAGTAACATAGACAAACCTGTTGATAACTATCTTACGAAGACGCGCAACATCACTCTA
The DNA here is from genome assembly GCA_021014935.1 of Hygrophoropsis aurantiaca. Lineage (NCBI taxonomy): Eukaryota > Fungi > Basidiomycota > Agaricomycetes > Boletales > Hygrophoropsidaceae > Hygrophoropsis > Hygrophoropsis aurantiaca. The sequence goes on from MU267615.1 coordinate 149,982, forward strand.
AAAGCACAATTGATCGAAACGTTCAAAGCTGACAATATTCGATGAGCATTCGATCGCGTACCTGGTAATCAAATTTCTGTTTAGGAACGCTGTTCAGGTCATCTTCCTGTGCAAGGGTATAAGTCGAGAGAGCAGTAAAGATAAATAATGCAGAGCGCAACAGACGCATTGTTAGCTGCAGCTAACAACAAATACAAAAAGGAGATTTTAAACCCGGACAGTGAGAATTACCCCAAATAACTGACGTGTCAATATCCACGTGACTGACTTCGACGATCACGTGAAACTCATCAAACGCGGTGCTACTATTAGTAAGTACTATCAAGAGACTCATAATTAGGCGTATATACAGCGTAAGGTTAATGTTTGCAATCGATAGGCAACGTAATATTTAGCCTCTCGAATGGACAGACAATTTGGGCGCAGACAGCTTGGCCAGATAATCCTGAATTGAAAAGAATACATCAGTCTAATGATCACTAGCACGAACCGGAGACCTACCCTTAGCCACCTCTCTCTCTGTTCTGGTACATGCTCGAACATGATGTACCGCTTATCATTCTAGGAAAAATGTTAGCATAAGTCTCAGGAATAATAGAGAGATCATTTGAACCTTGAGCACTTTCTCCATGTCTGATATATCGACGTTCTTAGCCAACGCCTTCATATCCACTTTGCCGCCAAATCCTTCACCCTCATCCTCGCCAACTTCATCAGCTTTCACCCCCCCTTCAACACCTTCGCCTCCAATTTTTCCAAGTCTTCCCCAAAATTCAACGAACGAATTGTAATTCAGCATCTCATCAAACGCTTGACGCGCCTCATGTGTTCGTTCACGTTGCCATTTTTCGTATTCGCTTTCCAAATTGCGAATATCGAGTCCAAGCTTCACGCATGGTAGAGACTTCAACAACGATTCGAGGGGAAGGGTAGAAAACGGCGTAGCTAAGGATGGTGCGTGTGCTTGGAAAAGATGGTAGAGACTGTTTAAATGTTTGGCGTGTAACTGGTTCATATGCGCTTGGAAGAGGTGGATTTGATGGTTCAGAGGGAGTGGCGAGTTGACGAACCGAGGATCTGTTCTGAGCTGAGGAAGAATTGAATTCCAAGAGGTCTTGACACACAAGAATTGGTCAGACTATGCTCGAACATAGATCATATGCGTACCTGTGGGTCGCGGACTGCGTCCGTTAACAGCGTCCTGGAATGCGTGAAAATCGTGTTGAATGCCACTGGATATGTACTTTCGAAACATGAAATACTGTGCGGCTCACCGGAACTCTCTTTCGCCTTCCTCCTTGTTCAAGCCAATTCTTGACCGCCCAATTTCAGCTTCTAAACGCCCCTTTTCGGCTTTGACCCTGTCTTCGCGCTCCTTGATCGCCCTCTCTTTTTTCTCTTTGCGCCGTCGCTCTAATTCTGATGGATCTGTGGTTTCAAATTCAAGATTTGTGGCCTTTGCTGCTTCATTCGTTGCGTGATGATTCGATGAAGAGACACGAGCTTTGAGGAAGGTTGAGAATAGTTCTTCGCGAAGCGAAGATGATCCAACAGCGTCATACCGTGGATCATGCGATAAATTACGTTTGATCTGCAAGAGCTTCGAAGTTACGATCACTATGAAGGTGGAAAGAGATATTACTCACATCTTTCCACACAGACTCCGAGGAAATTGAGTCACTCTCCTTTAAAAGAGTGAAGAAGTCAGATTCAGCTTTTTCCGCTGCTGCACGTTTCTCTAACGATCGTTGGCTCAGCCGTGTTCAGATTGGACCAATGTTTTCCCTTACTTTCACCTAACTCTCTCAAGTACTCCTTGAAACGCTTCTCCCTCTCCCTATCATCTCGACCCCAACCCCAAAAGCGCCTATCCTTTTTCCATGTTCTCCGGAATTCGGACCACGACGTACGTGTGCTTTTTACCTCCTGGTTCAATAAATGATCAAATTCGTCTTTGGGATTTGCCTCTTGCTTTTCTTTTTTGACGTTGTTTTGGCGAAGTTCGCGTGCTCGATCGCGACAATACTCGTCAAAGGCTTCCCGTCGTGCATTCACCGAAGGTAGAAGGACGTAACGTGGATCAGAGATGAAGAGTGGGAGTGAGGTGTCCCATGGGTGAAGAGGATTGACATCTTTTTCTCGTAGAAGAGTCTGAACACCTTAATCAGTTAATAAACATTGATTGAATCAGCGAAACACACCTTGAACAACGCTTTGGCCTCGTCGACAGAGAGATCCACGCGACTGGGCATATTTAGTGGCTTTTCTTGTGCTTTCGCAGCTTCTTCCATCTCCTTTGCATTCCGAGCTTCTTCTTCCTGTCTCTGTTTCTCTTCCTCTGCCTCTGCTGCGAGCTGGGCGGCTGCTTCCCGTTGCCATTCCTCCTCTTCGCTTTCATCGCTTTCATCCTCTTCATTTTCTTCGTCCTCGCTCTCTTCCACGCGCGGTTTTTTCGACACTATTAGCTCATCCATTGGCACAGGATCCTCTGCCTTGCGTTTTACCAGGTCCTGTACCTCTGCCTTTATGCGCTCCACCTCGCGTTCCCTTTCGTCATCGATTTGCCTGGCCTTGTCTTCCTCCTCCTTTCGTCGTTTCTCCTTCTCGTCATTCTCAAGAGTCTGCAGAGCTTCTCGAATTTCTTCAGGTACAGTCCAAACACTCTCCTTCTTGGTCTTATGCGAGTAAAAGATGTTCCCTTCTGTGGTCTGTACTCTCAACCATTCAGTTCCTGGTATGGGAGTTTTTATCAGAGGTTTTTCTTTCTTCTTCTTCGGAATCGGTGGAAGGACAGGAAAGGCTGGAAGCGGGCGCACATACGTGGATTCCTGTGTTTGGACATTGAAGTAGTAAGGTTGTCCTGATGGACCTGGTAATACTAGTTTAGTTGAAGGTCGTTAGATTTTTTAGACTCACAAACCAGAATGTTCTGTCCATCCGAGAGGTAGAGGCGGCAAGCCCATATTATTGGCTGGGGTGGTCATTCCTTGCGTATCTGAATGTTAGGGAAAGGTAGTACCAGAGAGCTTGTTGGAGAGCCTACCTATCTCAGAAGCACTTCAATCAATCACGTGATGCGTGTGTTGGATAGTAGGAAATGATACACTCGGTCAAATTATCATTGTGCTAAAAACAAAAAATACATATCATGACGAGGCTATCGTTACAAGGGAAAATGGACTTGAAGGCACGAGACTAGATGAGTAAATATATAAAAAGCGAATCGCATGCAAATGAATAACCCTAAATCATTAGACATAGAACCTAGCGGAAGTGTCAGGATGGATGCAAAAGCAGCGAAGACTTGACTTACTTCTTGTTGATTTGGTACAGGAGCAAGCTTAAGTTGACCTTCACTAGACCGTTGAATAACGACAATGAAGCCTGATTCTCGAATTGGGCTTGCAGGAGATCTTCCATCCTGAGGTCCGTTGAAGCAATTCTGTTCGTAATTCCGAGCGTGTTATTGAACACTTCCATAGTAAATATCCCAGCCTTGTTGGATGAAATGATGAGGTCGATTTTGTCAAATTGGCGCGGCGAGAATTGGTCGATCGATAACAAAATGCCCTTCTCATAAAGGTCTTTGGCACTGTACTTGAAGGATCCAAATTGAGGAGTCTTTCCCGACTTTTGGAGATCGCGAAGATGGAAATACTGTTTAGTGAAGGGCAATACAAAGCGGTTCTTCTTCCTGTTGATAGGGTAGACGTCAGAGACACGGTATGATAATTCAGAATGATCACCCACCCCTTTCCTCGTTGCATGGTGGCCATAGCAGCTTCGACATAGTCGTGGTAACTATTAATCTGCTCCTCGAAGTATTTCTTTCGGTCATTTAGATGTTTCATAGCTTCCATCATGCTATCCATTTCTTGCTGGCGCTGCAAACGTTTTCGATGTTTGCTACGAACGTCGCTTGCGATGGCGTTGAGAATACCCTGGAAACCGTCACTGCGAGTGATTTTTCCTTGTTTCTCCAATTCCAACAAGAAAAATATAGCATGCGCTTTCACCTCTTTGAAAGAAAGCCTGGCAAACATCAATTAATACGAGCACTGAGCATCGTACTGCTCACGTACGAGCGAATATCTTCCAGTCTGTAAGCCGAATCTCCACCTGCAGTGGAAGGCATCCGACGGTTAACCGGCTCGTTATCCATCTCAGAAACAAGAGTTTCCCATAAGGTCTCATCCTTTTCTGTCACCGGGCACATCAGAGATTCGACGAGGTCTTGGGCAGGTTGTACTCGCAGAATAGCCAGAACGCCACGCTTTGCTTGTACCCATAAAGCCTTTTCATCGGCTTTGGGATCTGTTGCGCTGTCAGCAATGAACCACCAATCTATTGTTTCTCCCACTCACCTCGAACGTGTGCAAATCGATTGGTTAATTCCAAGGTGATTGCTCTGTCTCTCGCGTCTTTCAGTTCGTCATTATCAAGATGTGGTACGCCATCAAGTTCATGAAGTATGACGCGTAGAGCGTCGTCACGAGACGTTGACTGAAAGGAAATGAATAAGTACATAGACCGCTTTCAAGAAAAGAGGATAGTATGAACCAGTTTGTCTTGATACTGTGATAGCAAGGCGTGCATGCCATAAACCTCATTGGGAGATATATAGATGGGTTTGGGTTGAACTGTGGCATCAAGGAACTCGTGCGCGCGATAATGATCTTCCGCATCAGGCACGTCAGCAACTACAAAAAATGGTCAGCAATGAAGCTTCATGGCGAAATGATGAACGTACTTTGCAACATCCACGCAGTCATCTGAACTACTGTTTTCCGGATATAATCATTGATGGGGACAAAGTTGGGATGATCATCACTAAATTCGGATCCTGAAGCGATCTGCGCCAACACCTTAGATATTTGGGCTAAATTCTTCCGTGCAGCCACATCGACCGTGGTCGAAACCATGTCAAAAGTCTCAGGCGCACTACCCGGATATCAGTAAGCTGGTGCAGTGGAGCCTTGGAGAAACTTACAGGATGGCAGGGTTTAGATATCTGTAGTAGACTAGTCTTCCGATACAAGCCGCGCAGTCTTCGTCGGTTGCATCAGGGAATTTCTCCTGGACGAAAGTGTCAACAATATTTTTAACTTGTCGAGGGCTACTTACCCGCAGCGCCGAAAGGGTTTCTCGTGCTGTATAACGCATACTATACGGCATTTTCTTTGTGGAATCCAGGATACACGCCACGAATGCCTCCGTCCACCATTGCAATTTTTGAAGATCTGCACAACTGTCAGATTTAGCTCACGTGTTCAGACAGATGAGACACTTGCGTCTTATGTATTCAGGCCTTGTATCTGGATCTTTCAAAGCTTCATAGAACGGAACATCCTTTGGTTTGGTACTAGCAACTCCTGATCGCATTTCCTCTATATCAATTCTTGCACGGTGAATCTGGGAATGGTTATGGCCCTGCTCCATGAAATGAATACGAAGTGCTTACAACGGACGGATCGGACTCCAAATCAAGATCATGAGCCTCGATCAATTCTCGGATTATTGTTTGCAAAGTCTCTCGCACATAAGTCACTTGTCTTGGGCGGACATACTGAACTACAATGTTGATATACATGGGATGCCCATGTATTATTTCCTTGATAGATGATGCAGCATTGATTTCTTGCCGAATAGAAAGCTTGAATTTGATGTTGTCAGAATTACATGGTCAATATTTTGGCCTGATCTTACCTGTAGCAACTTCAAGAGCAGGTAATCCTCCCGGCGGTCTTGACCATAACCAAACAGAGTAAGTACGACTCTTTCGGTGAGACGTCTATTCTTCTCTGTCGTTTTTTCGTGGGACATTTGAACGAAAAGACGACCAAGATACCCTCCCTTAGTTTGTAAAAGATAAAAAAGCTGTTGATAGAGTTCCAGTTTCTTTTTAGCTGCATGATCTAGGGTGTTGGGGCCAGCAAACGGATCGCCATGTGCCGCAAGGATGGAAGCACGAGTAGCATGCGCGGCTGCACTATCTGCACCGTACTTGCGTCGTGCCTTGATCAGCTCTTCGAAGCTTTTAACATTCTGCACGACAAGCGCGATCTTCACATCTAGATCACTGACATCACTCTCCAAAGCCTGGTTCTCTCTAATGCTTTCAACAACTTTCTTCCGTAGCCGTTCGACTTTAATCTCGTCCTGGAAGTCGGTTTCGGAATCATCGAGGAGGTGGACAAAGTTCTTGATAGTGCCGACAGTAACATTCTTGCCTAATGTAAGCTGTCGGTATTGTTCGCGAGTTTCCTTCGCACGAAAGAGAGATTGAATCTTCACAACTTTGTGTAGATTTGTCCGGAAGTACTCCATCTTCATGCGAAACTTCCTCCTCTGCAAGACACCAAGCAATAATGCCTGCAACATCGTTGCCACTGGCTGACTATTCCAAAGATGGTCTCGCCACGCGAAATAGTCTCTTCGTACGAGATAGCCTCGGGCTACAGCCTGTAATCCAGTGACATCTGGAGCCACAAAGTCCAATTGTTTTTGTTGCTCACGATGCCGAGAACGGGTCAAAGCAGCACGAGCCAGGGCCTGAAAACCGCCAACTGATGCGACGGTCTTCACTTCCAGGAGAGCTTTGTTGATATTCTGGTGTTGCTGTCGGGCTAGATTAGCACGCGCGCGAGCCTGTAGACCTATCAGCATGGGCGTGGCCTTTCGTAAACCGCGTATAAGAGAAAGAAGTCGCTTCCTAGCCAAATACGTCCGAACAGCAGCCTGAATACGGACGACAGTATGAGAAAAATCTTCGAGCTTTGCCAATTGGGTTCGGATGCGCCTGCGAATCAGAACTCCTCGACACTGAGCTTGTAATTCTATGATATTGGATTCGGATTGATTAAGAGCATGTGTTTGCCTGAGAAGTCGAGTTCGCTGTAAGAAACCGCGCGCTGCACCTTGCATGTGCACGATTGAAGATGACACCTCAATTTTAGCAAACGTCTTCGCGACCTGATTGTGATTCCTCCGAGCTATGCGTGCTCGGGCGGATGATTGGAGTTTGAGGACAACAGAACTGCTATTCCGAAGTGCTGCTTTGAGTTGGGCATGTCGACGGCGCTGTAATATACCACGAATCTGTGCTTGGACCTTCGTAGCACATCCTGAGGAAGCTCTGATTCTCGATAGATATGCCTGCCACTGTCTTCGCTTCATAGCTGACCGTGCAATTGTTTGCAGTTTGATGGCCCATGGTGTAAGATCGATGCTTTGTTGGCGATCGATGGCAACTGCTCTGCGGGCAAGAAAACCTCGACATTGAGCTTGAAGTTTAGGCACATATCGTTCGGTTAAGCGAAGTCGTCCGCGTTGAGTGGCTTGTGCTTTACGGACCAGGAAGCCTCGTGCGAAGCACTGAACTGCTTGAATGGATGACTCATTCTCCAAAAGTAACCGATCACGACCTAAAGATATGATGAGGGAGCCTTTATAAAAGGAAATAGATCTGGACTAACGTTCATCTTCCGTCTCAACTTCAGCCTCTGGCTCCTCATTGATTTCTTTCGCAAGTTCCCTCCCAACATTCCCGAAATTAGGCATAGCCACTCCAGCATCATTGAGACCCTTCTGGGTCTTCTGCAATTGGTCGTCAGAGAACTGAAGTTGACCTAACAGATTGCCGATCCTTTCTGCCATTCCGCGTCTCGCAAGCAGATGGCTGAGATTACATCAGGCTACAGCTTCGTTCCAAGATGACAATACTTGCCTTAGTGCATGAATGCAATATACGACTTTGGGAAAGTTCTTCTTCTCATAAAGATCTGTGAGTTCAAATATAAAGCCCTGGTATGGAGTGAGGAATGCTCTTCACGACACAATGTCGAAGGATTTACCTCCGGAAGCCCGACTTCTCGAACAAAATTGAAAAAATAATTTATGTTGTCTGAGTGGCGAAAGTCTAGTTTGGCTGCCTGACAAGAGAGATGAGTGCATCATGCATTGTTTGCTGGAATTTTGCTGGAATGCAGTTTACCTCGTAAATCCTACGAACCACGCGCTCGCCTTGAAAGACTCTTGCTAATTTGGCCAATACTACTCCGTTCCTTAACCCCTCTTCCATCTCGACGACACCAAAAGTTAGCCTGTCATCAAGACACCCTTCAATCCATTGCTGGGCCTCTCCCACATGGCATAGGTATTCGTAGGCTTGTATGAGATGCCTCTGGGTATCAGCCCATAGACCTCTGGTTAAACGGGCGGAGGGTAAAGGAGACACAGGCGTGCTGGGAGCTTTGTCTCGTGATAACTTAAATCTTCCTGGTATACCTATGACATCTTCTGCGTTTGTAACACCGGGCACAACCAACTCCTGCGCAACAGGTGAAAGTGGGGGTTCATCCCAAATTTGATTTCTTCGGTGGTTCGTTTCTCGGAGTTTGGGAGTTTCCTTCTCCTTGGGTTCCTCGTGGAATTCTTCCTCGGCATCTCCGCTAGCAATGCGGGGAAGATGCTTGCCCAGTTTGCGACCTGCGATTTGACCGTACGTAGAAGCCTTTTTGTTCGCCATATAAGAACTTCTATAAGGTGTCGGAGACATGACAGACGCAGAAGGCAATGGAGAAGCTGGCAAAGGGGTCCGGGCTGAATCTTTCTCTGGAGGTTGAGAACGAGCATTGTCTGTAAGATCCAATCTCGAGGATAAAGTATAATTGGGTTTGTCCGGGGATGAAGGCACCGAATACTGTGATCCATACAAGGACATAGGTCGACGACGAACCGTGGCCGATGATGAGTTCGGGGTAAACAGAGGTCGAGGATTGGACGAAGAAATTGTTGAAAAGTCGGAGGATTTAAGCGGGGACTCGCGAGATGGAAATTCGATTGGTGCACTGTCTAAGGTGTTAGATCGCCTTGTTCTGGGTGATGGTGAGTCTGGCGAAGGTCCCAGAGCCGGTGCGGGTACAGCATAACCACCGAGCTCTTTGACGCTTGGTATTGAGGAAGAAGCCAATGACGTTGAGGTGGGCAGACGTATTCGATGTGGAGTTGGGGTTGCGAATGAAGAAGTGGGAGAATCAGGATTCTCGACTGAAACGCCTGTGGTGTTTGGAGAAAGTGGGGTCGCGATTATGTGGGCAGGAAGGGTATGTCGCTTCAGGTGCGTCGGGGTCTTATGAGGACTATTCCCATCTGTACTGTTAGATATTGAGCTCGACACATAATGGTCCAGAGAAGTCGACGTCGAAGTGACCTGCGGTGAGAGTGCTGATCCAACAGAGGAAGCAGAGTCACTTCTGGAGAAAAGATCCTTGGTCGGACTAACAGATCTTCTACCGTCAAGTATACTCTCAGCTCTGGCACGTTCTTCCCATTTTCCTCGGACGGTATCCAGGCTGTTTGCTACGCGGTGTGAAGGGGCCCATCTTCTTCCAACCGTTGGGGTAGATGAGGCAACACCAGTCGGTACGGGGCTCGTTAATTTGCCTCTGGTAGCGAGAGAAGAATTGCGCGAAAGGGAGGAAATTCCGCTACGAGATGATGTACGTTCCAAAAGACGGGTCTGATATGCGAAAGGACTGTTAGAATCTCGTGATTGAGCGGAACCATTGGAGGCTAAAGATGAGACCGAATTTGATCTTTCCATGCTGCATCAAAGGTCATAAGATTCGTGAAATGGATATATCTACCGTGATAAAAAGATATAAGATCGACTCTGAGCCGATGACGGTTAATAACCAGGTCTTGGGTTCTGATGCTTGGCTGGGAAGGGAAGCTTGATGACTAAGCATTCAGCGATCACGTGGACACACGCGAAACCCGGTACTTACATTTTATATGCAACTTTATCAATTGTACAAATGCCTGATCTTTCTTCATCTTTAGATGCCTTGGTGACTTCTCTGGTACCGCAATCCAGAAATAATGTTCGCCTCAGAGAAGAACTTGTCATACATTGCCAGGAAATTCTCAACAGGTAAGTAATGGTGCTTGTGGGCTTCATATTGGGCCGATTTTGGTTGTAGTCATATAGGTCAGAGCCACGACACGGATATAGGACATCTTGCCAGTCTTGTAAAGAGGCAACGTGAGTGCACGTGGATATATCTAGCTCAGATGTAACTTATAGGCGCAGTTCTTCAAAGCCCATCGCCTAGTAATGCTTCCCTCAAGTTCACAAACTTACTTTCTAGACTACTCGACCAGGTAGCGCGCCCCCCTTCCTATGAAGTTGCTATCGTCTTAATCAAAAACCCAGTCAGTCTTGTCTAGAAAACACGAGTCCCTCCTCTTTCTTCACTCCTTGTCATCACCCTCCCGCCAAAGTACTGCTCCGAATCCATTTCTTGCGTCATTAATTCCACCTCCACACCG
>MU267616.1:0-18155 GCA_021014935.1 Hygrophoropsis aurantiaca
TTGATCTCGTTGATAAATGGACCGCAAAATCCTGCTTCCCGCGGGATGAGGGATATCTGTACATCCCGAGGGTCAATAAATATGCGCTATGTACCTGCAAGCGCCACTCACGACACTGCACGAAAGCACCTTTCCGATCTTTCCAGCCGCAATCATCTCTCTCGCCTATCCGGCGTCCGCATAGAAAAAAGATGATAAAAAAATTGCGAAAAATCAATACTCGATCCAAAACGGCCAACTGCATCTCATGAACAACGACCCACCTTCCTCAAGACGATCGAATGCCTCCCTTGGAGACCCACGATGCTCCTTACGCCCCGCGCTCTCGCAGCCTCCGCCAGCTCCGCCGTCTCGCGCGAATTCTTCCCTGCCGGCCATTCGATGAAGCAGTGCTTACCCGCGGCGATTACAGGCATGGCGGTCTCTTTGTGGTATGGCGCTTTGACAGACACGACGACGAAATCTACGTCGGGATCCGCGGCAATCTGCGATGTGTCCCCAGAGTACGGCCGGATGATGTGCATGCCTGGGGAATCGGCGTTGGGGTTGAGCTGCGGAGAAAACTCTGCGGCGGAGGCGCGTGCGGAGGCGGGAGTGGTGGTTGAGAGTGCGGTGATGGAGTAGGTGGACGCGAGTGCGGCGTGATTCAGAGCCGGGAATAAGAACGTGCGTGCCCAGGTGGCGGGCTTCGTCGAGAGCCCGACTATGCCGACCTTGATGGGGTGAGGCTGAGCCAGTTCATCCGATGCACGCAGCGCGCGGCAATCACGATCACATTCAGCGCCTGGGATCGGATTCGACGCGTCATATACAAGTGCCAGTGTGGTCTCGCTCTGCGTTTGTAACGACATCGTAACTTCGTGTTATCTGTAAATCTGCTGCCAAGCGGACAGGGAGCTTAGCATATTTGCTATCAATTTAAAGCCTGAATTAATCTACCTACCTGGAAGAGATGATTGATGTCTTGAGGTTGAGTGAGGATTGCACCGGACGCTTGCCCACTTTAAATAGTCGACAGTGTCGGGATGGTACGACCGGTCGGGCCACAGACCGTTTATCGTTTGGGTTAGCAGTATTGCGATGGCGCTGAAACATGAGCTGCATGATCCTTGAGGAGCCGAAGAGCACAGGGTACTTGCAACCAACATGATAAAAACGGATATGTTGCATTCCCCAACATGTCTTCGAACAATTGACGCAGCGATCCGAGTTATCGACCCTGGTGGCACATACAGCTGGAACGATTTTAACCTTGGATGGGACAACAAACATACACTAGCTACATACGCGGTGAGCTGGAACTCGGATATGAAGGGAATACCAGAAGCATCAGCAAAAATATATGTTATCATAATACAACAGTGAGCGTAGCTATAGAGGCAAGTACGTTTTCTCACCTCAACTTTGAACTCGATTCGGAATCTCAGGTGAGGTGCTTTTCAAACGAGGGGACACTGTCCCGAAGAGCACAGGGTACTTACAACCAACATGATAAAACAGATATGTTGGATTCTCCAATATCTGCAAACAATTGGCGCAGTGATCCGAGTTGTTGACCTTGGCATACACAACTGGGACGATTTAACCTGGATGGGACAACAAACATACATCAAGGGAATACCGGAATATGCCGACAGACTGGTTCCATCATGGATTTCAAGTTCCCATCATCGATTCATCAAAGCTCAAGCACGTTCAACGTTCAACAATTGATCCATCATCATATCATGTCTCAGGTTCAGTTTTCATGTCTCAGTCATACTGTGATCTCCAGCGCGGTGGCGCCTCGCCACTCGCCACTCGCCACCGCCATTCTAACAGTTGGTCTAATACTAATGGTCGCATTACTGCTCTACCGTCATCCCTGGGCCACAATGGAATCCGTTGAAGCTCGTGTTCAATGTTCAATAACAAGCTATTTAAGGCTAGGTATGTACTGACCTCTAACCGGAAAGGTTGAAGGATAACATTAGGACTTGAGTCGACGCACCCACAAACCCCGAATGACTGATATGATACTGTGAATCAGTGATAAAGTTGATCCGCGAACGCAACCTTGAATTCTCCGAGTCTCGTTCTTCCAAAAACGCGTTCCTTTCTCCAGCTTCCCAGTGACTCAGTGCGCACCTCAGACTCACAGCACTCACAACCATGTCATTTTTGTTCGAGAACCTCCGGTCTGCCTATACGCGTGCGTATGTCGACGGGCGCCAGGACCTGCTCGTCGCGATTGTGTATGAGTATTATCTCAGGTTGGGCAGCAGCAGTGGAGCCACCCCGTTCGAAGACAGTATCAGCACCCAAGCAGAGGGAAATATCACCAAGGCGCGTCTAGACGCCTTCAATTCTTCAGTACGTGATGTCGGATATTGTGTATGCCCATCCGTTCCTGATTTTTTTTGTTGCTATCGGTATTGTCCTGACACGACACAGGGCATGAACGTATCTTACACACTTGCACTGGCGCACTTGTCTGATACCAAAGCGGCCCGTCGCAGTGTCCGGGTCGCATTTAGCCCGCCGCTATCGCCCATCAATGAAATGAAGTCCCGTTTCCTCAGCATGGGTGAGGAAGCTTGGGACCATCTCGGGATGGTACGTCCTTTGGTATTATTTCACTCATGCAGTTCAGACAAGTAGAATTAAAACCATGGCCCGCACCTCCCCTTTCCCTTCTTTCTATTCCACCGCCACTTAAACATGCTCACGTTCTTATTCACAACCATCGCTGGAACATATATCATAAATACCAACACCAACACCCGCCCAGAACAAATCCGACGCTCCAGAAATAAATATAACCACCCTGCATGTCCCGTTCCTCGCCTTCCTCCCGTTTACCTGCTTCTGTGCTCTGGTCTTTTGTGTTACTGGCGCGACCGCGCGGGGAGACGTGAGCACTTTCATCATTCCCGCTTGTATCATCGGAACGACCCTCGCCATCCACTGCATCGAAGCGGTATACGCGTACGCGTCGTGCGCGCGGTACGTGCGGGCGAAATGCGTGACGGTGCGTATCAATCCACAGTTTGGTCAGGTCGTTCCAGGCTCTTACATTTCTTCATCCTTTCACCCGTGGGTGGATCTGTATTTGGTGGCTTTGAATCCGACAGGCGGGATACGTGTTCCTCACCGCGGTGTTTGGGTATCCCGTCCTGGCGGCGCTCGAGGGGCGCGTGCGGGATGCTCGGATCCGGTTGGTCCACGAGCATGCCAGATCTATGTCTGTTCAAGTTAGCTGCCAAGATAACGAAGATATGATATGATATGATGTTGTGTTCTGTATCGGACCAATCGGTAACTGGATGCCTAGTAAGCAAGCGTGGATGATGAAGATGCTGGTGGTATCATAATAAATCACGGACAAGAAACAATCCTGGCACCTGTGGTACTTTGTACAATTTGTATTTTATAACGGGTGGATCGGTGTGAGGATGGAATACGTTCACTATGTAGAATAACATCAAACGCTTGGTTGGGAGCATCAGTGTCACACAGTTGCGAAAGAGCATGTGGGATTCTAATCACTCACTCAACATCCAATACTAGTGTGTTGCAATTGTCAATATAAGTATGAGCATAAGTCAGATACGATGACTATTGATCTTGGACAACTTACTATGGATGTAGGACGCATCCGTACCGGGAATGAGATTCGTCTAGTCTTCTCTTATCTCAGATATAAAATCGATAACAATGCCCCGCGATAACAGAGAATATAAACAACGACTGCTAGAAATCAATAACAATAAAAAAAACCCAGTTGTAATGACAAAAATGAAAAGCATCAATGATCATCCCATTGTCCGCAGCATATCCGCAAATGAATCACATTCCTCCGCTTTCTTGGTCTTCTTGACCTGTTTTCGCTTCCATTTACCCTTTGCCTTATAACCGCCCCCCGTCGTTTCCGCTTCTGGGACTTCATCCCCCCTCGATCTTTGGCGGTGGGCACTCTCATACTCTTTCCATGAGTGTGTATAGGCTCTTATCATCGCCTCCGCATCTACACCCACGTTCGCCCGCTCCTTCCCGCCCTTATTCTTACCCGCCCCCAACCCCAACTCGACACGCCCTCCAAACACCTCCATAAGCACGTCGACCACACCGCGCGTGAACCACCGCGATCTCAATGACGTTGATCCAGACTCGGGCTCAGACACCCGATACAGGCCCTCACGTCCGAGGGTGCGTAACAGGACCGCGAGATGTGTCACCGAAGGCGCAGTGCGTGCTTTGCGGAAGGCAAGCGTGCGGAGCGTGTGGGTCTGGGTGGAGGATGGAGGTGGTGGTATGAGTGTGATGCGTATCGGGGACCTAGATGCAGACGCGGGCTTGGGCTTGGGCTTGATGTTGGAGCCAGTATTGGTGAGCGTATCGTCCGAATGCGTGGAGCTATGATCGTCTGAATGCACGGATTCATTGTCGTTATCGTTATCGTCCCCACCGGAACGCGTCCATTCGACGCGCAGCACTGCTTCCGAGTCTCCTAGTTCTCCTTTCACCGCCTTTCCCTTTCCTGATTTCGCACTCTTCTCCCTAAACTCCGTTCCGCCAATCCCCCCGAGTCCGAATCTAAACCGCCGTGTGAACCGTCCAGCTCCGGACCGCGCCCACTGTCCATCTCGCACAGGCCGTAGGTACACGAGCAGGTATTCCCGGCATGGTTCGGGCGACAGTACAGGCGTAGATGTGGATGTGGATGCAGGTGTTGATGCGGACGTGGACGGTGTCTGATAACACTCAACTCGGCGTACGCGGTACATCCTTGCCTCGTCAGTATGAAGGACGTGATCCACCCAGAGGGACGCGGGGAATGTGAATGTGTTTGGGTCTTGGTCGGGTGGGTGTGCGTCTGTGTCGGTTTCGTGTTCGTGTTCGAGCGGTGGAGGGCAAAGCGATGGAGGGTATATCATGATCGGCTGAGTAACGGGTCTTGATTCCGTCCCAGTGGACGCGGGTGTTGACGCAGACTCGGCTACCAGAGGGTGCCGCCGTCTTCGCGTCCCGAATCTCGACTTCAGCTTGTCAAGCGATACCAACCTAAATCCTGTTCCCATCGTCTGCCCACTGGCTTCGTATGACTGTCTGCGCACGACAAGACAACAGTGAGTGACGTTGCGAAACGCAAAGCAGTGAGTGGGATTGTGGAGTGCAAGATAGCGCGCAAATTAGCGGGATGCAAGATATCGAATGAAATAGCGACACACAAGTTGAGAGTAATGAAATCCTAGGAAACGACTGTCTTCCTTCGATATGGACTACCTACGGAACATTACTGAAATACCGGTTCAACGTTAGTTAGACTATCAGACGTCTATTGAACGTTGATGGTGCGAATGTTTAAATGTTGGTGTTGGGGGTTGGGACACACCTGGGTACCACGCCTTGTAAGTCCCAATTCCAACGTCCAAATGCTTATCCGCAATTCCGGGTCTTGAAGATGAAGAGGAGCCTCGAGCGATTAGTGGCTATGACCTATCAACACTGGTGTTACTCGAGCTCAGGCTCTTTGGCGGGTATCAAGTAGTCGACGATCCGCGGTCTGAGCGCTGGTTAGCCAAGATGCAGGTGAGAAATGACCTGCCACCATCAAGCCACCATTACAAAAATAAATACTTACGGTCAATTGTCCCAGGCACCAATCGTTGACCAATGATGGATGAGTAAACTAAACGTGGTGTCTTGTGCGTTCCATTTCGGGATTGTTTGAATCCAAGGCTGTTGCCAAACAAGTCCACGTGCTGTCACTGTTGAATCGGACGTTCGGTTCGTGAGTCCAATATACAATCATCATAACAGTCAACAAAAACCAAACCCTTCGATGCCGAGGGTACATATTGGCATTTTCACAGCACACTAAGTATCCAAAGATATTCGTCACCCCGGAATCTGTTGCGATACATCCATCAAATCGCGCCTTCGTCGATCCGACACGATTCAATCAATATGACACTCACCAGCGGGTCAATTGGACGGAATCTCTTCTTCCCTTTTGATCTTCAGAATATATCGCCGTTTCTTGCCATCATTAGTTGCCTTCTGGATGAGAATTGGGTCCAAGAGCAAGCGGTCTCGTATACTAACCGAAAGCGACGAAGCCCAAGCAGTCAGCACAGCGTCCCACCAATCTATCCCGAACCGTCTCCGCTTTTTTCGAGTTCGTGTCGTCGCGACTACTAAAGTTACCCGAGCATGAACAAGGATCCAAATTCGCAATTTCGAAAGCTACTATTCATTCAATATCCGCCCGGCCACTGTGTTGACTGGATAGGCGGCACCGATTCCATTTCGGAGGAAAGGCTGGCACCAACACGGGACGAGCTAAAGTCAACTTTTCACTCATATGCATACATATCTCTCGAATCTGCACACTCGATTGCAATCTTCACGGAGTGGTCTATCGACATGGTGGCTCCTTTATTCTGGACCCCATATTATAGTCAAGCCAATCGCCAAACCGAAAGCATATAGATATCTGAGTCGACCTCAGTTCCAGGACTGAGATAGCAAACCACCTCGGCTTAGTGGTTTCGTCTTTCGTCTAACCACTGTCATCATACCGCGGTCGTGTTGCCTGCTATGTGATATACATAGACGAACTACTGGTACATGGCCACGAGCGTCAAAAATCTACTGTCACCTATACACTGCCCCCCGAGCCTAAATCCGTCCCACGGCACTAATCATCCATGATGATGCAACTCGTAGCTGGGGATGTTATTTAAAGCGACTGCCCGCCCCCTTCTGGATGACTATTTGTTTTCTCAGAAGACCAGAATTAATGCCCAAATGAATTGCCCCTCTATCTCTCTAAACTGTCCCTGCGATGACTTCCCATTTCGTACATCTGCTTTCCGGATACGAAACTACAAACTCACAGCGGGACATAGAAAAAACGAGGACTTGATTCCAGACCTTGGAAACGGGAAGATGAAACCGTACTACGGGTCGGAATGGTTATCTACCGTAAAAGTCAAGGTATGTTTGCTCTCTCCTGTTCAAGTTGTTCTTGTGTGTCTGATGTGTTGGATGATCAAGATTAGCCAGGATCTATTTTTTCTTTTTCGTTGTCATCGTTGTCAGGATTGTCATCGCTGTTAGGCTACACACGTCAACAATGTTTGACCATTCGCTGCTTGTATTCTAGCAGATGGGTAGAGGTGCCCACAGAAACCGAAACCGAAACCGAAACCCCTGATTTTAGACTGCATCATCGTCCTCCGACGAACGCGCCCGTACTTTGCTTTTCTCGGCCTCGTGCCATGCGCCACATTCACATACGCGTCGAGTGAGGCTCGGGGAACAGAATCTATCCTGCGTTCAATGCTTTGTAAGGTATAGGTCATGTAGCCTTGGGGTATAAAACCAGCTGTTGGACGGCAATGGAAGGGCATCTTTTCATCACCTTTCGTTTTTCCTCTACTCTTTCGCTCTTGCTCTACTTTTTCACTCCTGCTGGTCAGTTGATATTCTCTCGTTCAAAGAACATCATGCTCTCTTTCAAACTCTCCCAATTTATAACCCTCGTCGCGGCTCTTGTATCCCTCCGTGGCGCAGTGTCCATTCCGCTCGCTGTGACCTCGAAGAACTTGGCAAAGCGCACGACCCCGGCGGCGCCGCACTTTGTGATCTATAGTGATAAGTTTGTCGCGAGCGACAATGGCCCCCCGAATGTAACAGATGTGGCGGTTCGTATTCATTTCTCAATGTTAGCGTCGTTTCTATATTCATTTAGTATCTATATACATTATAGGGATATAACGTCTTGTGAGCATCTACATATTCTTCCCTTTGATTTCATGCTGATCTTTACTCCCTCAGTGCCCTATCTTTCTGGCTGACCTCAGGCCCCGCCGACCAAGCCCAAGCATGGGCCTCACTCGACAACGCCACCCGCGCGTCGATCAAATCATCATACAGCGACGCCGGCATCTTGCTCATCGTGTCCGCCTTCGGGTCCACCGACACCCCCACGACTAGCGGTGCCGACCCGACCACCACGGCGAACGACCTCGCTGCGTGGGTACTGGAATACGACCTTGACGGTGTGGATGTCGATTACGAGGTGTGTAATCCAATTCAACGCTGACGGTACACTGTTATTCATTTACCATGCATTGGAATGTGGTGATAGGACTTCACTGCTATGAACGCGGGCAACGACGATGCTGAGACGTGGCTGGCTACTTTCACGACTGCGTTACGGGCTAAGCTTCCACAGGGCGATTATATCCTTACCCATGCCCGTGCGTATTGTGTTGTTCCCTTGTACTTAATGCTGACCGTGTTCGTGACTGTGTAGCCCTTGCGCCTTGGTGAATAACCATGTTACCTTGATCATTATCACCAGACTAAGTTTCAAACAATTGGTCTCTCTAGGTTCTCCCCCTCGTATGCCAATGGGTACTTGAAGGTCGACCAAGCAGTTGGTTCAATGATTGACTGGGTGAGCCTCTCACTCGTTATATAAAACTGCGTGCTAAGATCGAATATTCTGTTAGTACAACGTTCAAGTAAGTGATGATACCTTCTTGTAAAATATCACTATTGATCAAATTCACCATACCTTAATAAATCTCTCCAATTTCCAGTTCTACAACCGTGAGTCTATTCCTCAATTCTCAGAAAGAACGGGATGTTTCTGACGAATTCCACTACGCTCCAGAGGGCACAACCGAATACACGACCTGCGCCGGCCTCTTGAACGCCTCCTCGTCCGCCAACCCCGAGTCCGCGTTGTTCCAGATCTCGGCGTCCGGCGTCACGCTCGACAAGCTCGTCATCGGCAAGCCTGCGACGAGCGCGGACGCGACCAACGGGTATATGAACACTACGTTGTTGGCGCAGTGCGTCGACCAGGCGCATGAGCAGGGATGGGGTGCGCGCTTTTCTTTTTGTTTATGACGCAACGTGCTAACTTGATTCTTGATGGGCTGCGATTTCGTTGATAGATGCGGGTGTTATGGTCTGGGAGGTGAGATATCATATATCCCGTGTCAATAAAGTGTCGCTAACAAGAGCATGACTATATCATAGTACCCCGATGCCGCCGCGAGCTGGATCCAACAAGTCCGCTCGCTCGCGTTCCCTGAGTGAGGGCTCATAGAGTGAACAGCGGGGATCAGCACATCAAACTCAGCCGGCTGGTTTAGAAAACCTGATCCCGAGTTCCCCAAGTCCCAGTGAGTTTTAGGTATTATATGCACGGTTTTCTTAGTTATTCGATCGTTCCATGTTTCTTGGTTGGATTTTACTTTCGTTCTAGGGTGGAGGTGGGTTGTGATATCGTCCCTATGTACACACATACCACGTTGACATCATCTGCTGTTGTGTTCGCAATCGGTGCTATAGAGACCTATGTGTTCAATGTTTCCCCTGTGACTCCGGCCCAGATTTTCGTGCCTCAGGCAATGTGACCACGAAGACGAAGATGGCAAGGTAAGATCTATATGACCGAAGTCCAGACTTCATATAAGTCTTGTTTCAACCCAGATCTGTGTACTGCAGCTTCTACTACAACTATAGGCCTCGGACTCAGACTCAGCTTAGCTTCATAAACGAACATGAGGCTATCTGCAAAAACTATGATCAGACCTTGATTCCTAAGTAATATACCTTATGGCTTGGCCTTATCTTCCCAATCGGAAGAAAATCAGTGTTGACGATAATAGGGGAGTTCACGGTAGGATTTGACTGGCGATTTGAGGGCGATTTGACAGGACCCCCAAATATGGGGGGGGATCCCAGATTGCCATCCGGACAAAATTTTGGAAAATTTGGGGCTGATGCCGGTTTTTTGTCCGGACAAAAGTGCAAATTTGACATTTTGGTCACATTTTTTAGCCGGACATTTTGGTGGTTGGTTAGGCGAGGGCGGATATTGTATCCGGACACTTTGCCTCCGGATTGACCAGGGAGTGGAGTCTCGGAAGGCAGAGCTGGGCAAGAGCATCACAGGGGTAACTCTTATCTGACCACAGGAGTCACCGTGAAACATGCACAACTTGCAGCGGGGCAGAGAGCTTCAACGGTAAATCTATTCTGTTCACTTTGTCTTCTCCGCTGCTATGCTAAACAGTGTTCTTGCTCATCTAGGTAATCAAAAGGCGGCAAAAAATATTTTCTGATGCTCGTTTACCTCTGTGGAAGCAGCTTTCCGATGGTCTTATTGGCATCAAGAACACGAATCAAGAAAACCACGATGTCCTTGTTCCGGACAGTTATGGAATTGTATTAGTCGATGATATGCTGCTCATCGCGAAAGGTAAGCGTTGTTCCCAAAATTCGAAGCGCGCTCACATGAACATGATACATCAGTTCTCGCCATCTATTCGCAAGGAGGTGGCAAAGCTGGTGCTCACGCATGGCAACCCCAGGTCAAAAGTATCGGGGCGGTCTCATATCTCGCAACTCAAGTTTATGAGCATGCATTCCACCTACAGTTTCGCGCCGTGCATCAACGAGCAGCCGCCCTTCAAGCCTTCACTTTTGCCCATCTGCCTTCTGATAAATTCTTGTACCGCATACCGGGTCCCATGACAATCACTTCGGATCGCCGTTTGCTTGATGTGGACCAATCGACGTTTTCTACTTTTATGGAATTGCAAAAGCAGCTTCCTCGACTTCAGGCGGCTCTCAAGGCACTTTCAAAGGCGAGGAAGGTCGGAAAGGACATTAGAGAGCACTAAAGTATATACTTTTTTGTGTCTACGAGCTATTTCTAGCTATTTTGAACATATGTGAGCATTCCTGGAGGCCTGATTTACGAATCCGGACAAATTTTAAGGTACTTGGAGGCCTGATTGACCGATCCGGACAAAATTTGAGGTTTTTGGAGGCCTGATCAACCGTCCGGACAAAATGAGTCTCAGAGGGGCCGACGCCAGATTTTTTCCGGACAAAACCGATCGATTTCTGTTTTTTTTTCCGGACATGAATCGCCAAATCTCGGGGGAAAAAATCTGGGATCCCCCCCCATATTCGGGGGTCCTGTTCCCATTTGCAACAACCAATAAGATTGCACGTTAATATTTCTGCGGGGTAATTATCTTCCATGATCATGATCGCTAAAGCTCTTCTGCTTCAACATCAAAATCTCATATCTCAGGCTCTACCTTTGACTCTTCTCTAGGTGTTATAGGACCCAAATCAACGACTGTATAGAAAGTGAACGTCTTCACTTCCGGAGCTTTCGCAATTACGCGCGATGGGGTACCAGCACCATCTTCCGAAGGTAGCGGGTCATCCGAGCGATAAGTGTACGAGACAAGCATATTGAACTAACAGCGCATACCATCAGTTTGCGAAGTACCATGGTTCTCGGATCACTGACCTTGACATGACCTCGAGCCTCCTTTCCGATGACTACTTCGCCACCAACAATGGTAACATTCGCTCTTCGCTCCAAAACGCCGACAGTCTTTATCTTTCCTCGACCATCCCTGTCTCTTGACGTTTTCCCGACGGGTTCTAATCCGAGTTCATCGTCTTCCAATCCAAACATATCCTCGTCATCATCGTATTCCCATGCTTCTGCAAAAGCAGCGACGGGGAAAGGGGATGTCGGAAGAGAAACAGCAAAGGGTGTCCTTCGTGCTTTGTCCGGTGCAGTGCCGTCGGTTGCTGCTGTGACATGCATTCGCTGAACAGATAACCTGACTTGAATGGGATCGTAAAGGGGATTCGTCAATGCAAGATGGAAAGGGTATGATTTTCCAGCCATTATGATAGTTTGTTTGTCTTCTGTAGAAGCCGGGGTTTTCGATTGTATTCGTCTGCTGACATCATGTGTGTGAGGAAGCGCGACTGTGATTGCTGGAAGGTAGTTTGCAGCGACGAGTTTGATCTTATATCTCACAGACTGTGCTTTCTGTTCTGGTTTGATCAAGATATGCCTGCAAGTTGGGCAACGTTTCGAGACCTTCGAGTGCAATGGAATTCGCAAAGGTCTCAGATCACTGCAACTTATATGAGCATACTAGTAATCATGGACTTATAGCTGTCTTACCTAGTTTTCAAAGAAGATACCCAACTAT
This sequence comes from Hygrophoropsis aurantiaca, assembly GCA_021014935.1. Taxonomy (NCBI): domain Eukaryota; kingdom Fungi; phylum Basidiomycota; class Agaricomycetes; order Boletales; family Hygrophoropsidaceae; genus Hygrophoropsis; species Hygrophoropsis aurantiaca. The sequence goes on from MU267616.1 coordinate 12,039, forward strand.
TTCCCCATCTTTGTTCTAGCTTAGCAACTTCACTTGCAGTTTCTATGTGAGTCATGAAGTCAACATCCCCCTCGTCTCCACCAGAGCCCAGTTGGTTAAAAAGCCCCATTTCCACCCGGCTTTTATACTCGGGCATCTCATCCTTATTAACTGTTCGATCCCTTCCGGCTCGACTACGAGTGTGCGGGTTGTACTTGCTAACACCGGGAATATCCCGCGCAAGCGCAGCGGATGCAGCGGCTGTGACAGAGGAAGTATGCAGGGAATGAGATGCAAGACTAGGCATATGAGACGAAGAGGAGAGGGATGATGTACGAAGAAAAGGTTCAAAATGCTCCTTCAAACGCTCAAATTCCAACGATTCAGCTGCTGAGTCTTCGAACTTTTGCAGTTGTGCTTTGTAACAGATCAGTCGGTGTGAGCCAGTATCTGAGTGTGGTGTTTCCCACCAGCGAGACCAGTAGGCTTCTCGAAAGTTATTCCAACTTCCGCTGAATCCCACCTGCAATGGTTACAGTATAGGAAAAAAGGGGGTTCACCGACAGTGCTTATTGACGCGGGTCCTGGCAGATCATCTTCGTTTGGAGGATCAGACGCGACAACGGAAAGTGTTGTGCGGCATATAGGACATGAAAAGCAATTTCGAGCACATCTGTGCGGTTTCAATAACGGTTTGGATTTAATCACCGTGATAGACTCACCTGTTCTTCTCTGCTCGTACACTCGCACTCGGGACCTCGAATAGGCAGTTTGGACAATAGTAGCCACTCACTTCAACAGACACGCAGCGATTACATCTGACGGCGTCGCATTCCTCGCAGAAGAATAAACTGTGCAAAGGGTGAAAACTGGCTGAAGAAGACGGCATGTGTGGAGGCGGAGGTGTCTGGATAGGATATCCTGATAGGCAAGGGCAATAGTATTGGATGGTGGGGGCCATTTTCTGGGAGTTTAGCGCAAGAGCGAAGAAGCTTCGCGATATCTATAGATGTGTACACTTAGTACTAGTAGCGCTGCGATGATCGATTGCTTGTAATGTTGTGATAAGAAGCGACCAAGTTTCTTTTGAATGGTTTGTGGTCAAAAGAGATTTCATCACGTGTGCACAATGCACTTTGATTTCAGGTCTTCGCTAAATCTTCTGATCATTCTTGGTTGACGAGGTGAATATCGTTGCTTGGTTATTGTGGGAAGCATAATTCATTCGGATATTCAAACCAATAGGCATCAGCATTACAGATGATTTGGAAGTATATATGGCAGGGTATATCACTGTGATGACTCAGAAAGAAAGACTGATATTATAATATGGCGTAGTGTCCACAAAGCTATATACCAATGAGCGTAACCAAGGTTTAGAATTTCCTGTTTCGCGCGTTTTTATAACCAATAGATCCAGCGTGATCAACCACGGAGAGCGCAAGACTTAGTTGAAGAGATTTGACGACAAACTAGTAGTTATGATCCCAGGCAGTCTTGTACTGCTGTTCAGAGTACGTAGGAGCAATGCCACCACCCTGAGCCATTCGCATATCTGGTGCACCTTCTGGCGAAGGCTCGTTGAGCGGGCGGTAGCTCTCTGAACCATAGGCAGGTGCCCATGCCGGAGTAGCAGGGACGAATGCTGCAGACTTAGTCCGGCGACGGCAGCAGCAGCAATAGAAACAGAGGCCAATAGCCAGAAGCACAAGTATGACACCACCAACGATGATGCCAATAACCCATGCTGCAAGTTTCTTTGCTGACGAATTACTTGTCGATTTACCTGACGACTTCGAGGTTGAAAGGAGGTCGCTACTGAGGGAAGCAGAACTGTTGCTTCGCTGCTGGGCAAAGTCTTCGCTGGCTTCCGTAGCGTTGGTGACTGGGTAGAGCTGGAGATATGGAGCGTTGGTGGAGGTGGAAGATCCATCGACAAAGCTACCGAAGTCGATCAAGAGATAAGCATTCCTCACTGATGAATCAAATTAGCCGCTTGATCCATTGCTGATTGTGAATGATCTGCTCACGGAATGCCATGCCAAGAATCATGTCGTACAGTACGACACCTCCATCGGTGGGGTCAAACGAGAAAGGTTGGAACTGCGGGTCGGCTTTAGGTACGAGATGGTAAATAACACGATAATAGACTTACAGCCCCCACACAGAAGTTATCACCGGCCAAGAAGTTGAGATCCAGAGGATGAATGGGGAATTGCACGCCAGCGAAGAGGAAGGTAGCATTGACCTCCTCGTCGCAAGGGAGGACCCAGATCTCTCCAACTCCGGACACATTCTGGAGCGCAGCACCTTTAATGCCACCGTAAAGACCTTGAGCGACAGATCTGCAGAGAAAAGGTGAATAGTTATTTGTATGATACATCGATAGCAACATACGCAGGTACTTGCGGAAGGGTAAAGCCTGTATCGAACACGACAGTAGGGTTATTCGGAGTAGTCGTGTTCGTCACGGAGGACTTGAGGGGAATGACCTTTCCGTCGGGCCCAATGATACCGTTCGCATCCAGCAAGGTCTGCCAATGCTGGTTACCAAGAACATTAGTGTAGGTTACAGCGTGTTTTGGCTGGTTGAGAATAGGAGTAAAGTTGTCAATTGTCTCTCCGATAGTCAAATCGCCAGGATATGGTTCATCAGGGTCATCGGATCGACCGAGGAGAACAGTCATATAATTGGGCATGCTGGGATTTTCACGGAATATTCTGTCGAGAGGCGGATCGGCAGCGGAGGTGACACCTTCAGCTTTGATAACTGATCCAGAGCTCGGCCCAAGGCCGATAAGACCATCGGCTCCGGTAGAAGTCGTATCGCCCACTGCGGCGACTACAAAGAATACATCAGCGCAGAACATCGTACGAAAGGATCCGTTGCGAACTGAAGACTTGGTTGGAGACTGTGAAACCTGCGAAGGTCAAGTTTCCTGCTTTGACTTCTCCTGTTGCATCTCCGGAAGCATATGTAACAGTTGCATTGTAACCTTGGCCGATAGCACCTGGAATCACAGTTTGTATGAAGAGATCAGAGCTATATATTTTTTAGATATTTGATGATTCGATAATTGCACAATTTTCATACCTTCCAGTATCAATAGCAACAGTCACCGGGACGTTGTTCATGGTGATATTCGTAACATAATGAATGTCTTGTTGGTCACCCAAAGTAGCTCCTTGAGTATTGCCAGTGATGTGTCCACGACGCTGAACAGCTCTGGATGGACCAGGTCTGCCCCGGAGCTCCAAGTGAATTGCTTGGGCCCCTTCAAGAAGAGCGAGACCAAGAGGAAGAACGCACGGCACAAACCTCATGGCAAAAGACAAAGAGAAAGAAAAACTGGATGGGAATATAAAACGCGCCCATTTGTTGCTTTCTTTTATACGATGCTGATCTACCTGCAGGGTCAATTACGATTTCATAATGCACTGGTTTCTTCGAGACCTCACCGCATCATCGATCACCAGCGTCAGCACAGATAAGCGCCCTAGTAAAACAAGCCCTGAGGAAGGGGCGTGTCCTCAAGCCGGCACGAGCGCATCAACTGATGTGTGTTTCATGGATACTTTCATATGCGATGCTGACGCAGTTCGGAGAGTATTGTCTATCTGGTTGCCTTTGGGATGCTGGCATTAGGCCCGATTAGAATAGCATATAGAGGGCACAATATATGCGTGTTGCGTGAGCCTTTACCGGTAACATCTAAGGGGAAGCAAAATTCACTGAGGATAGTTATCTACATGATACAGGAATATGCCAAGCACCTTTAGGTATGTTTTCTTCCTGGTGGAGTGGGAGCTTTCTGTTGTGCGCTGGTCAGAGAAGCACTGGCTGTTGACGTGGAAAGCAACCGCGTGCGAGACGGTTTGGTTACACCGCATTTCGACCGCGTTATTCTCATTTCTCATCATTTCACTCTCATTGTCGTTGCAACTCTCTTTCTAACATTACTATCTCTAGCATAGGTCGCCGATAGGCTGTACCTCAGATACCTGTCTCGGCTTTGCGATGCACTCTTTGATCTCACTCTCTTTTGCTTTGCTATGTTTTAACTCTTCTTTGTCGGCTTTCGCGGTTAGAATTCCGTTCCATGTTCGTCCGGGTCCAACCAGTCACACGAACGTCGCTCGACAATCATCTAGCAATGGCACGATACCGGTCGGAAATACACAGAATTCATTCTACTACAGTAACCTAACGCTGGGCGGTCGGAGTATATCCGTTATGCTGGACACCGGCAGGTTATTGTCCAGAACATAGTTTCTTCCGCATGGGTTATTGAAGCATCTGCAGCTCCGATTTATGGGTAACTGGATCAGTACCAAATGCTCAAGATAGCGGGAAATCGGTCACGTTGTCTTATGCTGTTGGAACCGCCGCTGGTATGACTTCTGCTCTGCAGTCACCAACTTACAATAACTGTTACTTTTCAAGGCGATATCTATACTGCTCCGCTCGAGTTTGATGGGTATAGTGTCAGCAACCAAGCTTTCTGTCGGTATTCATATTTTCTTTTATATTCAACACTGGCTTAAGTGCAATGCAGTACTCGTGACGAACACGTCGTCATTCTCCACTAACATCCATTCCGAAGGTTACGATGGGCTAATAGGTCTCGGGCCAAATACTGGCTCCTCTATCTACAAGAAATATGACAGTTCATCTGGCAACAATGCCCTCAGTAATATATTTTCGCAGAGCTCGTCCACAAACAACTATATTACCCTTATGCTTGATCGCAAAGGCGATCCCGGAAACCAGGTAACGGGCCAATTTACGATAAATGAGCCCGTGCCAGGATTCCAAAATATCACAAGCATGCCACAGCTCGGTGTCGAAAAAGTCTACGAGGTTACCGACGAGGACCAGCACTGGCAAATTTTGACCGACAAAAACAACGGCATTATAGGACCGGATGGTCAAGCAATACCTGTCGATTCAATTGTCCCCAAAGCTCCCGATGGTCAGCTTGTTGCTGTATTGGACTCAGGTTTCACCTTGGTCAGAAGGATTTTAGTTACATAGGCAATCGAGACTGATGTGATTATCACAGCCCCAGGTACCCCGTTCGATGTCAGATGCTATCTACGGCCGGGTTCAGGGGGCAGAATGGTCAACGAGCCAACAAGCCTGGCTAGTACCTTGCGGTCAACTTATCAACTTGACTTTTACTTTTGGTGGGGTGCAATATCCTATCCATCCTCTTGACGTTTCTTCGAGCGATTTCGGAGTCACTTTCTCTAACGGAAACCCAGCATGTCTTGGTACGGTACGCCCTGCTCTTACGCATGCCCCCGTCCATCAAGGTACCCCGCTAACTGTTTCCTCAGTTCCAACCTATCACATCCGCGTTCAGTTTGATTGGTGAATACGATATGATCCTTGGAATGGCTTTCCGTAAGTATAAGCTTTATCGACAACGAACATGCCCACTCACCTCATGCCAGTACGCAATACCTACACCCTTATTAATTTCGGCAATTTTGTACCTGGAGGCAAAGCAACCAACAACCCCTATGTCCAGCTTCTCTCTCTGACTAACACTCAATCCGCCATCAACGACTTTATCCAGGTCCGCCAAAATGGGCAGAGCCAGATCAATTCGCCGCAATATGCGCTTCTCCCAGCTTCCCAGGAACAACACTCCCCTGAGAGCGAGAAAGAGAAGAAAGAACACTACGAGGAGGAAGTGCTGAGTCGCTGGCCGTACATCCTCGTTGGCTGCCTTGTATTTGTTCTCCTTCTGATCGGACTGTGCGTATGGCGTTGTTGCTGCCGACGCAAGACCAAGAAGACGGCCTCGAAGGCTCAAGCACAAAAAGGCGGTCTCTTGCCTGGCGGCGCCAATGGCTCGTATGCACCTCTGCAAGAATCACAAAGCACCGCAACCTTGGTTATGCAGCCGATGAAGAGCCCTGGATATGAGTACGAGAATGAGTATGGGAAGGACTATGCTAAGAGTCCATGAGTCAGTGGGAAATAGAATTAACCTTGCATTTATCATTGATTATACCACAAGGACAATAGTAGCCGGCTACTTTATGGTCACAGCCCTTCTCCACCTGTATGTACTGCTATCCTTGGGCAGTCCGAGTGATACCATTGCTTTCAAACTGTCGTCAGATAAG
>MU267616.1:18630-160237 GCA_021014935.1 Hygrophoropsis aurantiaca
GTGAATCTTGGCGCTGTTGTCGAAGGCCAACAGCATTGGCTAGTACTAACACACTAAGAGGTCTGAACGGATGCAGATTATCATCCGTTTGGATCACTTGTTTTCATTTCTTTTCAATACTTAAGTGCGTTTAACAAACCCATATTAAGTTCAAATGCATCCTCCTCCACAATCGCAGCTAAAGTATTGGATTTATCAAATAAAGCGCATGTACTTTCCATGATTATGCAGACCTTTGAGCTCGTTATCTTCACCAACTCCAGCGTTCAAGCTATCTCTGTATTTTTGCTTGAGATCAAAATGCCCCACGGATTGACGATCTCGATGGACCACACTGGAAACTATAAAATTGGAGACTGGAGCCTTCAGTGATGTCGAGTTTGTAGGCTTTCCTTACATGCCTCCGAATAATTTGGCCGCCACTCAAATCGCCGAGATACCGGACATACGAATGTGCAAGCAGCAGAGATGGATCAGAATCCGATAGTGCACAAATCCTTGACATATAATCCACAATGCACGTGGCATGGCGGACATCAAAGAAAGGTGAGCGGGATGCGATTTCCATGATGCATGATGCCTCGGGAACACCCAAGAAGAAAGAGATATCCACTGCAAGGTTGGAGGCCCGAGCTAACAAAGCGGGATTGCAGCTGAGCCGTAATATAGGATGTAAAGCATGCTTTGCGAGTTCATCATCAAGGATGCTGGTATTATAGCGATGAGGACAGACGGAAAAATTATAGCTCCTGGACTTGATTCTACCTGCCGGTGTATTTCACCAGCAGTAAAATGTACAAGTATCGCTATCGGTTGATTCGCTGGAAAACTTCGTAGGGCATGGACAGGCATCTGTTGGAGAAAATAAAGGCCTCGTAAACGGTAAGACTGTCAAAGGCAAACACTTCCGAGTCCGCACACGAAGGGGGAAATCCGCTAACGACGTCGTCGGGGGATAATTGAAGGGATTACAATGGCCTGAGCTCCATTTTAACTTGCAGTAGTGTTTGCTTTTCTTGGTGGAGAATAATCCACTGCACGGCCCATCAGTAAATTATGATCATATCACGTTGCACACTACTACCTTGGAATTTAACCTTGAATAACTGAACGTTGTGACACTGACATGACGGTGGTGACGATCATCAAGCTTCAAAGCTTCAACGTTTCAGCTTACAGCTAACAACGAAACGACAGACCACTTTCCATCCATTTATGCTTAGGTGGAGCAGAACAATACAGCGCCACGGAGGAAATAGACAAAAATGGTGGTGGTATTTCCATTGTTCGAGTGTTGATATTATAAGTTGGGGCTGGCGGCATGGTGGAATACTCAATGTAAAAACACCGGTACATATTTGTTCTGCTCCCGTTTGGCTGAGTGGAACCATATCAAAGCAGTCCAACGTTTCGTTGTTAGACGTTAGCTGTAAGAGTGTTGGTGTGTTGATTCCAATCTGCGAGTCGACTCGGACAATTCTGATTTTACATTTACATCAATACACAGTGCCTATCTGAACCATCAACGTTGCATCAACCCCCCGTCTTTTTCTTTCTTCGCGATCCTTTATTGACATTGAGTGCTTCAATTTAGTCGCGGTCGATGCGGATGAACTTCCACAACTCGTTGTCGGCGAACTTGGGAGGAGCACTTGGCTGGCTTTGAAGCGGTCGCACCGCAATCTGTGAATGACAGACATGAAAGGTTTTCGTTCCTTTGATTATCCTAAAAACTTGCCTGGGTGTATGGTGTTTCTTTGGGAATGACCCATCCGGACTTTCCATCAGCTTTTTCAACGCTGCAAAGAATGTGTTTCAGTCAATCTGACGCGATAATCTGGATGCATAAAGCTTACGTGCAAGCATCGTGATAGTCACGATGTGTGACGATCCACTCCTCGCCCTGTGCTTCGACGAGCATCGCGTAGAGCTCTTTATTCATCTCACAGGTCGGCGCTCCTCCGACTTTGAGTCTATAGCGACCTTTGCCCAAAGACTCAACGATCCACTATGAATTAAGTTGTAAGTTTCAAAATCGGTCACCGGAAATCAAGTGACTGACTGACCCTAGGGGCTTGCACGCCTTGAGGAAGGACTATAACCTTCTTGGGACGAAGAGAGAAGTCCTCTCGAACATCTCGCCCGACGAAGCTTCCTCCTGGCAAGCATGGAGATGTGACCATGTAGAGGCCGGACTCGAGCTCGTTGGAAGTGTGCTGCATTCTGAACTGTTACAGCTAAGGGTGAGTGACTTTGAGTTATGAGGGAATTGACTGAATGCTCAAAAACAATTCAATGGCCCACTTTTATACCCATCAGCCTGTCGCCAGCGCAAATTTCCGCCCATTCGTTGAGAATTACGCCTCAGTAGTTTGTGCGCTCTGCATCTAGGTGCGGGCAGAAAGCGTCTCTGGAGTATATTGCGATCCCCACTTGACAACGCTCTAACCCAGTGACCCGAGGAGCTACATATTCGAAATACCCCGTCTGATTTACTATGGCCTCGGTCGAGCGTTCGGTTTCTAGCCTGTTCAACCTTGCACATCACTAAGAAATTCGTAACTGCTTCAAAAGCACTTCCTCGACTTAATCACTGGAATGTGAAAAGTTTACTGGTAAATAGCTGATGCAGGTGCTCGAATCAAAGGCGGATTTTTGCTTGCATGGAGCCCCACGATACACCAGCGTCAACAGTGATATCCAGTCGTATGTACCGGCAGGATCATGGGGTAGGTCTAGGCAACCCATGCCCACTCCATATGTCTGTCGGTCCAAAAGCAGCGCTCACCTCCGCGTTATCCGTTTCAAGCCATGGTTTTTCTCGAAGAAAGTCCTGATGGTGATTCCCCTGCGTTGATAAAGTGAGCTATATATCACTCAAATAATATGACAGGGAACAGGCTTTTGTCGATGCAATGGGATCATGCTCCCTGGCCGCTTTACGCCTGAAAACAAAAGTCTTGGACAAAGCCTCGAACACCGTTTTTATCGGCGTGTTATTTCCAAGCGAGAGATCGCACTCTTGGGAAGGGCTCTTACATACTCGCAACATTCGTAACTTGGATCTTCAATCTGGCCCATACCTAGATCTTACCCGCAATGTTCATGTAAGTATAGAGAACCTGAGTAGTGTGTGGACTTGGAAATTTTTAAAGTTGCTCCTAACATGCTGGCTAGTTCCTTGTGGGCAGCCACAATTGAATATTGATGATTGAAGCACATTGATCGAGCTTGCTGCTTGATCAGAAACTGTGGAGGTCTTGAGACTTGTTCGAAAACAATCAACCATTTTTTGGTATTGTCGACGAAAAGCTGGAATGCAGAGCAATAAATTGGCAAGTGTATGAATCCACTAGATATTACTAGGGGCGTATTCCTTCGACTTAGTATCACAGCAATCATTAATCAGAGCTCATAGGATGGTATATAAAAGTACAACAAGGCATAAAACCGTCACCAAACATGTGAATACTAGCAAAGAAATGAGTGAAGGTAACCGATCCTCACAGCTCTGCCGAGAATTTCTGGAGAAGCAAAACAGACGTGTTAAGTTCAACCAATGACAAAAAGGCGTTCAAACATACGTTGGAAGTGGCTACAGGTGATGATGGTAGTGTCATTGATTTGGACCTTCGATGGTGGGGGCTGTGAGATTCAAAGGCATCGACCACATCTCTTGTCACTACTTGGGTGTCGTTTTGATCGAGCTGTTTCGTAGTAGAATAGCGGCCACTGTCTGCGCCGACGGGCGAGGTGATGACGTGAGAGACCGATGCTTGTTTTTCGGCCTTCTTGCGCTGTCTGCTCACGGGAAGTGGTCGGAATACACCCGGTTGTGAAATTTCGACAAGAGCCTGTGTTATCAATGCCTTTTGGCTTGCTGAGCTTTTCTTTTTTCGGGACTTGAGTTGTACTATCCCGTTGGCTGTTGCAGAAATTCAGAAGATGATCATTCGCACTGAGAAACTGATGTTACATACAGTACGTCTCAAGATCAATTTCATGCGCGAACTTGCAGTCATCACCGTGCTTGCAATATCCGGTGCTATATGCTTTACATCGTGGGCCTAAACAATGGTGAGTTAGCGACTCGGAGAGTAGTCATGATAACATGGAAACACACGATCGCCACCCATCATGACTCCGCCTCCTACCACCCTCCACGGAATGGGGTAATAGTCCCTCGCCTTCGCATCTTCATAAACCGAAGCAGGTTTTGCAGGAAGATCTGGCCTGGATTCGCAGACGTCAACATCCGCAACACGGTGTATTTCTGGCTTTGATTTATTTGGATTGCCGTGTATGCTGACGGGACCTAGATGAATAATTGAAATAACTATGGTAAACCAACTTACAAGGTACACATATCGCCGTTAACACAAGTTCCCTGAGCCGTGAAAAATTTACACGGTTTTGCTATATTGAAATTTAGAACGGTTACAAAAATAGACAAGCAAAATCGCAAACTTTTATACGCCATCGGTTTTCGCTTGCTATTTGTTCCTTGCAATTGGACTCTAAACTCGGGATAGGATAGCTGGTTTGAAAGAATGTTCTGTGGGGTATCCTGTGCGATAACAGACACATTGGGATATAATCCAACGTGGGTGCCGATGGGAATTTGGTTATACGGCGCGTGAAGTGGGAGCTGATGTTCTGATATCCCAGTCGGTCTTGAATACACTGTATGACTATCCTGATCTGACAAATTTGATGATGCGCTGGATGAAGCTTCGCTGACAACCGAGAAATCCGGGGGATATTCTTGATGTCGCAGGATGGCGTTATGAGTCAGGGGGACCGCAGGAATATCCGGTGGTGAACGAGGTTGGAAAGACGGATTATACGGATGCCATGAAGAATATAAGGTATGTGAACCGGGCATAGAATATGTAGATGGAAAATAGACAGGTATAGGATCTACGAAGATATTATCAGCATCAACATCAATAAATTCTCGGCAGGAAATTCACCGTGAACGTGTCCAGGAAATCTCTTCAGGTCATGCACTGTAGTAAATCGTTCCCATTTTAACAATCCGTCAGCGCAGGTGATATTAGAGTACCTACCCTCAGGTCTGTAACCAATGGGATGGTTGAATTGGCAAGCTGAACCACGACGGCAGTAACCTGCCTGGAAATAACGACAGACAACAATATCGCGAGTATCGGGTGAAGTGATATCAGAGTCTTTGGCGAGCATCTCGGGGATAACTCGCTCGTGAATTTATATACGACTGCGTGATTTGAGCACCAATGATTGGGAAGCGCTGAAAAGCAAACTCACCTAACAGCGTAAAAGCAACTATGTGAATCCACGAGGATCAGAGCGATAACTCAAGAATAGCAAAAGTACATGGAACAGTAAAGATACAGGATATCCAAGCTAATGCTAAGATAAAAGTTGAAAGTCTGTGGCAGCGCCAGAAAAAACCACCAACTGAAACTTGAACAAAGAGAGCATGAGATGAAAGATGCGGCCCTGCATCTGTGGATGACTTGTTTCCCGGTAAGATCAAATCCAAGATGAACAACAAGAGGACAATGGCTAAATCCGAAACCAGCCTAGTTTGGTGTGCATGCATTGGCAGGGCAATAAATAGCACACAAGGAGATTGACCTTCAGCGAATGAGCGTCTCAAAACAAACTTTTTGTCCATGCGAGATACATCTCATATCGATGCTCAGTGAGAACCCGGTGTTTGCAAGGGGAAAGCAAGATACGTTCCGAGTCGAAAAATAAACCTGAACAATAAGACCACGTTCAAGGTCGCACAGCTATGGTGGGGAAAGCCCTGGAAAGCCCCGGCCTGTGCGGCATACATGGCGTCACCGTATCTATAATCTCCAACGCACTGATTGTTCAAGAAATTTATTTAAACCCCACAAACAAAGTATTCATTCGTACCTGTGTGTTCCTCGCGCCCAAGGTCTGGTTCCACTGACTTTTATTGTCCACTGGCAGTTATGTTTCAAACTTCGAAGCAACTGAGAGCGGAATCCAGTTTAGGAAGGAAGGTTCCTTGCAACCGGCTGAAATATAAGTACGTTCGTCACTAGCACTCTCGGAAATTTAAAGGTCAAAACCAGGACGCAAATAAGACCTTCGAGTAAATGAAAGGTACTCAAAGTAGTACAAGAAATGGAGATTCGTAAACATTGTAGCAAACCCGAAAAAAAGGTGGTACGGCATTATGATACAAAATAATACAAGCATGGATAGCAGGTCGTCATGAGTCAACATTCTGGTTATGGTCGCGGAGAAGAGGGGTACGCTCGTTTGGGGGTGGGGTTGGGGAGCGTGACAAGAGTTGTTCGCCTGCTTCCTGACCATGTTCTCCGGAACTGGGAGGTTTGCCGGTCTGCGAAAGATGCCAAGGTTGAGTAACATCTGCTTTACACACAGGGCACTGTAGGATCCGTTTAGTCGGATCTCGGAACTACATTGGTGCAACTTACAAGTTTCTTTCGGCTAATCAACCAAGCATCCACTTCATCGAGATGAAAGATGTGATGGCAGGGCAATTCCCGTACCCGATCTCCCTTCACAAACTCCGAAAGACATATCGCACATTCTACCTGACTCTCACACCACGGTACAATGACGCTAGGCTCTACGTCATGAGATGTAGATGGATGGGACTGGCTTTGCCCGGCAACTCCCGGTTCCAAGTCAACGTCGCTCGACGAGGAGGAAGCGTTGAGAGGTGGTACGGGACCTTCATGCTTCTCCCAAGCGGTACCATTCCAGACACGCCAAGGCAGTTTTTTGACGATATCTTCAGGCGCGCGATCTCGTTGGGCGGCACGCGCCATGCGGACGCGATGGATTAGTAGAGTGATAAACGTTAAACACGACGGAAGAATAAGTATAACAATGAAGGTTATAATAGGGCTGTTGGGCATAATGCATGAGCGCTATGGGCATGAAAAGACACAGCTTATGACATACGAGTACCATTCCCAAGCAGAATATTGAGTGGTGATTAGGAGAGACAGGGTCTGAAGGCCAGCATGGGACGTCGTTGAAGATTTGATGAGTGAAATAAGATCGTTATAGTCGGAATATTTGATGTACGTTGAATGAATAGTGACATCAGAAGCATCGCCTGGTTGGAAAGCTTAATAAAAAGGAACACATGATCCCATGGTAACTTTACCTTTACTATACATGTTGACAAGGGTGTCGGGCAAACCACTTAGATCTGGGTTCTCTCCGCCCACCACAACAGCTTTGGCACCTAGTCGTTGAGCCTCTCGCACCTGAAGTGGTATTGAACCATGCTGGTTTTTATTTCATGTATGATCCTACGCACCTTTTCAACAAACGCACACCCCCCTCTCTGAACCAAGGCAATCCAGGTCTCCGTTGGATCGGGTTCATGGGTGCCATCGACACAAAGGGGTGGGCATCCTGAGTTTGAGGTGCCATCAAATGTCGTGTTTGCTTTGCAGGGCTTGGTAAAGGAGGAGAGAGGTATGACATAGCCTAACAGCGGGTCATGCAATTCTGCACCGAAAGCAGCAGGTCTCGAGTGAAAGGTAAGAGGAGGGGATCGATCCACTATAGAAACGGTGCTCTCCGCCCCCCAAACCCAGCCCCACAACCAGTTCCCTTCGGGTGAAGTTGGTGACAGTTTGTGTATGAGGAAAGTCATCGGATGCGAATAGACTTGTAGAACATAGACAAGAATCAGTAACAAGACCATAGGAGCGCGGGCCATCTTGCAAAGCCCGCAAGGTCTGGTGAGTTGTGGATACCGATGTTGGTGATAAAAATGTGATTGGAGTCAACTATAGGGCTGTCACTTCAGGGCTTAGTTTGGTGACAGCATAAAGCCTGCAGAGAAACGCGTGTAAGGAAATCGCGCCACTATGTTCGGTATTTGCCGATATGGACCTTTTCCCTGGACTCCCTCACTTCAGTTTTCGGCACCTTCTTTCAACTCGGACCTTCTTGTGCGCTGGCACCTGATCAACTCTTGACTGATTTGCACTCTGATTACTTGATCGCGCTCGTAAAGCGACTGGGCACCACAGAATATTCTAGGTCACAAGGAATTTTATCAGTGTAGCCTCCGTTATAGGACACAGCTACCGCGATATGGTGTCCCTGTAATCAACCAGCTCGAGATTCTCCCTTCAGCTCGACTATTCAACGCCCAATGATATTCATCGGTTGTTCATCGGTATAAGTTCAGTATATCGTCGTTCAGAGTCGACAGCACAAACATTTATCTCCGCAATAACAACTCTCCCCACACCACCATGTGTAACAGTAGCAATTGGGAATTGGGTTCCTCGATCGGACTATGATCAGACCCAGTCGAATTCCTTGGAATGGATGCAGTGATGATCGATGGTTCGTTTCGGTTGGTGCTACTTCACCCATTCACTCAATCTCTTGTGGTAAAATATTGAGACCACGCCGAAATCTAACGTCATAGAGATTCCAAACGAGATTTCGCTGAGTTGCACACGGAGAAGATAACAACAACGGTGTATCATAGACATCGTTTGACCATTTGCGACCATTTGGAAAATGTTGGTCTCCCTACTCAAGTGCTTTTACCGTCAATCGTTATAGCAAGTAAGGATAATCTTTGCATGTCGTCCCGTGTCTTCCCGACCGACTCTCCATTAATCCTGAATGTTCTGAAGTTCGAGGAAGAAAACAGTGAACACATGTCTTGCTGGATTTCGCAGTATTGATGGTAGCTTGGTGAGTGATCTTGGTCATAGGGGATCGTAATAATCGAACTTTTGTCCTCGCAACCAACTCGCAACGACGATCGACCAGTATGATTGATATTGGATTCCATGTGGATGAACCACAGTATCTGATCATCCAAAGCGATACGGGTTGGTCACTACTTCTCATATTAATCTGCAAGTGATACAACGGTCGTAGTCTAGAACCCAGGTGTAGAAAAGTGTGAGATACTTACAGTTGTTGCTTGTGTTCAAACTGAAACTCTTGAACAACTTTCATGTGATTATGGACTCTTGTCTGGTTACCTTATGATGCGTCGTGTCAGGTACATCCTCCAGGAATATACGCACGGAGAGAGGATGGATGTAGGTTCTATGTCTGTAGCAGTTTCCCGGGAGTAAAATCTTCCCGGTGATGCGCAACCCCAAGAACAGCTTTGATTTGGCAAGACACTCCAGCCTATGATAACAACACCGCTCTGCCAGATCTTCATATGGACTTTTGTGAGTCTCCTTTGGCAATTTTTTGGCTCTCCCTTCCTATCGCCACGAAATATCCAAATCATAACGATTTAAATGGGTTTTCACATCGACGCACCATCGCCACGTAGAGGACTTATAGCCTGAGATGCATGTAGAACCACCTGACGTATTTTTCGCTTCCCGTTCCCTGGTGATTCGTTCCATATGCATCAATTACTGGCCCACTATAAAGATAGCATCTGTTCGTCTCTCGGTGCAGAGAACATATTCCCTCAAGTTACTATGCGTCGTTTCATACTATCTGCACTGGGGCTCTGTGCATCGCTTTCGTGGGCGACTTCAGTGGAAACCTACATCTCCACTGAAGGACCAATCGCGAAAGCGGGTGTGCTCGCCAATATCGGCGCTGAAGGATCGAAATCCTCAGGTGCTTATGTATGTATACATTCGGTCTTCCAGTTGGCCAGAGTTTAAATTGATTTCGACTCAGCCAGGAGTTGTCATCGCAAGTCCCAGCACCACCAATCCTGACTATCTCTACACATGGGTCCGAGATTCGTCGCTTGTATTCAAGGCTCTCATAGACGAGTATACTTCCGGGGAGGATACCACTCTACGCAGCCTCATCGACGAGTTCATCTCCGCTGAAGCCAATATTCAACAAGTGACCAATCCTAGTGGAACCGTGACCACAGGTGGCCTTGGAGAACCAAAATTCATGATTAATGAAACTGCATTCACAGGAGCTTGGGGCCGTCCCCAGCGAGGTACGTTTGCTTTTAAAATCATGAGGATGCTGCAAATTAAAGTTGGACATAGATGGACCAGCGTTGCGCTCAACGGCTATGATCACCTACGCCAACTGGCTACTATCGAATAACAATGCCTCCTATGTGTCAGACACCTTGTGGCCTATTATCCAGCTCGATTTGGACTACGTTATGAACTACTGGAACCAGTCAACGTAGGTGGATTCGTATGCCCTGCGTACGTTTGCTTAACCATGTTGCTAGTTTCGATCTCTGGGAGGAAATCGACTCTTCTTCGTTCTTCACCACTGCCGTTCAGCACAGAGCATTGGTTCAAGGATCTGCTTTGGCTACTGCAATTGGTCAAACCTCCGCTGTCAGCGGATACAACACACAAGCTATTAACGTCCTCTGTTTCTTGCAGGTAAGAGAACATTGTGCCTGTATCAAATTATACTGCATCTCAAACTGATATATTTGCTATTCCTTATTTCAAGTCTTACTGGAACCCCACCTCAGGTTATGTGACGGCAAACACTGGTGGTGGTCGTTCCGGAATTGATGCCAACACGGTTTTGGCTTCCATCCATACCTTTGACATCGACGCTGGCTGCGATGCTGTGACGTTCCAACCCTGCTCCGACGTCGCACTCTCTAATCTCAAAGTCTATGTTGACTCCTTCCGCTCCATCTACTCTATCAACAGTGGATATGGTGCAGACGAGGCCGTTGCTACAGGACGTTACCCGGAAGACGTATACCAAGGCGGAAATGTCAGTCATTTCCATTTTGCGTTTTTGCGAATAACTGTGAATTTGCCCTGACGTGGCGTCATAGCCTTGGTACCTCGCTACTTTCGCAGTTGCCGAGCAGCTCTATGATGCACTCGCAGTCTGGGCTAACCAAGGGTCGATCGCAGTCACGGATATCTCCCTAGCGTTCTTCCAACAATTCGATTCCTCCATTGCTGCCGGAACGTATTCGTCCTCGACTTCGACTTACACTACCCTCTCTACTGCGATCAAGACATTTGCAGACGGATTCGTTTCTGTGGATGCGACATACACACCATCTAACGGTGGCCTCGCTGAACAATACAGCAGGACCAATGGAACGCCTGTCAGCGCTGTCGACCTGACTTGGAGTTACGCCTCTGCATTGACCGTTTTTGCGCGCAGAGCAGGCGAATTCCCTGCGAGTTGGGGTGCTTCGGGTTTGACAGTTTCCTCAGTGTGCGAGCCTAACAGTGGCCCGACGGTTTCCGTTACATTCAATGTTAATGCGACTACTACATACGGGCGTAAGTTATAAGATCACTCGATTTGCCTTTTCATTTGGTAAACTTATTATCTTTTTTTTAGAGAACATTTACTTGACTGGGTCGGTTAGTGCACTCACCGACTGGTCTACCACGAGTGCTCTCGCCATGTCGTCCGCCAATTACCCGATCTGGAGTGGTCAGTCTTTTACTTTCTTTCTCGTCATGTGTTTCAAATCTGTATTTCAGTCACCGTCACCTTGCCCGCTTCCTCGTCGATCCAGTATAAATATATCAATATCGAAAACGGTGATGTTACTTGGGAGTCTGACCCCAATAACTCGATCACGACCCCTGCTACTGGGGATATGACGCTCAATGATACTTGGCGCTAAATCCTGCTGTCTTGTTTGATTTCCGGACTGTTTGTTTTGGAAGTGTGTGTAGATCTTGGGAGGGTCAAGAGAGCTGAATGCGTGCAATAACCAATGTCATTGCTTCATTGCTGTGGCTTTGATACTGATCGGCCAGTTGATATGATATGATTGCCGTAGCACAACCTCGAATCTGATAATTCCTTGTCGTGGAGTTGGCATGGTGGGAGCAAGACGGAAATCCGGTCCTTATCGACCTGAGAACAGCTGTAAAGAGGGGCCAGCACTCAACCAGCCCCACAAGACAATATGATGCGGTATTATGGTATTATATATAGCTTCGGCTGCGGCCAATCGAGAAGCTGCGCGCGATCATTACAGAGAGAACAACAAACGATCACAGGATCGAAATAAGTTACAAAGACTTACAACTTTTGACTTGCCCAACCATGCACTTGGCAGATTGGCCAGGAGCTGCAGTGCTGGTGCAAGCCAAAGTGCCAGAATACGTCACATAAGCTCAAAACTTAAAAGTGACCTCGGCAATTAATTTACGTACAGCTCCGAACCCGATACTGGTTCGTCACAAACTCAGGCGCTTCCATCTCATTCAAGCTTCTGTTCATGCTTCAGTTGGCCTTTTCCCACTCAATTTGACCGCTGACTTGACCGCTCTGTCCTTTATAGCCTTTGGCAATTGCTGGCTCTCCACTTTGGCTGACAGGCCATATTACTGCGATTGTCCACCTATTAGCTGCGGAGCTAATATTTATACATATAGCCGTTGAACAGTAGCAGTAACTTGTCGTCGTTTCTTCCTCTGGGATGGCCTTCATTGATGTCGTCGAGGCCGCAGTCCAACAACACCATAACGTGAATACCGATAAACAATCTCACCAAGAGGAGTTTCTGCCTACACTTGCGGAAGAAAGGCCTGATGAAAGCGTTGAGCTAGAGGCTCCAAATGCGCGAGATCATAGTACGCATGCTAATACCGATGGAGTTGCGTTTCCAACAACGCCTTCCAAATCACCCGGAGCTACGCCACGTCTCTCTATTCCGGACACTCCATCGACGCGAACAGGACCTCCTCGTTCACTGTCATTCAATTATTCCCTTCCAAATTCTCCAGTAGCTCCACCTAGTGCACGTACGATGGGTAGGCCCGAAAATGACGATATAATGGAGAATGACTTTGCAGAAAGCAACGGGTTTCCTTTTCAAATGCACCCGACTCATTCGACATTTCGGGGCGCTCTGGAAATCAGCACTTCTGATAAAGAATCAACGGATAGAAAGGGAAAAGGCCGCGAAAAGTCAATAGATGATAATTGGAACATCAAGAAATGGTTTCACGAGTCTCCGGGACAGGAAAAACCCAAACCGATCTTCGAAGAACCTGCTGAAGCGGATGGGGGTAAGACTCCTACCGAGAAAGAGCACAGAAAGCAGGTTTCTCGACACCAGACTATGGACACCAGTAGGAGATCAAACAGTGCTGCAGACCTCCAGAGATCGCAATCCCAGCCTGCACCCAGAGTTATCAAAAGGTCAGCTGGATCAGCTAAATGGGGTCGTTTGCGTTCTTTGCTGCCAACAGTCATTCGTCATTCGCCCTCATCCAACGGCGCAACACATTCCGTAATTGCGCCTCACGAAGTTAATGTTACAGATGAGCTCATTACAGGAGGTTTATCTATGTTGATGCTGCGGCTCTGGTTCGAGCGAGACGATAAAGGACGTCGGCGCATTCCAGTGCTATTTCATCGACTCCGGATACGCATCAGCGATAGCTTGCATCCATTGCATGCGACTAAGGCTGTGTTTCGTATTGAATGCGAATATGCGAATGGCGCAGCGCGATGGGTTGTCTATCGACAACTTCGTGATTTCATCTCGTTGCATGCCCATTACACCTTTTCTAATGCATTCAATGACAACGTCGAAGCGTTGCCAGAGTTTCCCCGCACAAGTAAATGAATATGCTTCTTTTGACAATATGTACAGCTCATTTCACCGCTTCCTAGGTCTACCGTACTTCAAGTTTTTGAGAAAGGAAAGTAGCGAGGGTCATGTGCGACAAGCAGACTTTGCTCGTATGCAGCGAGAGGCATTGGAAGAATATCTTCTGAAGCTTATTCGCGCTGTGGTATGCCGTGAGTTCAAGTGTTCCTTGAGCCATCTAACTGCTCCCTGGATGTAGATGTTTCTCCCCGCCTCTAATCGTGTCGCAAGTTTCTTGGAAATGAGCTCTCTATTTATTACGCTCGCTCCATCCGGAGGATTCCAGTACAAAGCTGGTTCATTACGAATCGAAGCATTGGGTAACGGTGCTGGTTTGGGCCGTAAGGCGGCACGTTGGCGAGAACGGAAACAATCACGATGGTGCGCGGTCCGAGAAAGCTATCTTGTGATCATGGTTGATGCTGCAGAGGTAAAAACTTGCTTATGCACCGCCTGCTTTTCTAATTTGGGCAAATCTCCAGCTCGCCGTTTGGGATGTTTTCTTACTAGATTCGGACTTTAAGATTGTGCGGCCCACACGATATTATCGCAAAGGTCTGCATCTTCTTCGACCTGAGCCTTCGGAGCGCGAGTTCATCCCCGCTCGGGGAGTGATTGAAAGCGAGTTTCAGCATGAAACTGAAGTGGACTGCGTGTCTGCAATGGGCTCGTTTAAGAGCAAGCTTTCGCGTGCCTTCCATGTTGGCCACAGGTCCACACCGAATATTACCAATGCCCAACAAACTCTGCATCGTCGTACTGATTCAGCATCTTCTGGGAGCTCGGTATCTTCTATGTCTCGTCCCCCCACTCCTATGCTTGACCCGTCAACGAATGCCAATCCGCTGGGCGTTGGCCGGGATCCATCAGGAGTAAATGACAACGAGAGCGAGACTGAGAAGCGAAAGAAGAAAAAGCGGTCACACGAAGTGTCGAAGCACACATTTTACATCGAGAACTCGCAGATGCGCCTCAAATTGTTTGCAAAAAACGAAGTGGGTTTCGTCTCCTTTATATCCCATATATTGTGGCCAACTTGATTGTTTGTGTGTAGCGTCAGATGTTACAATGGATCACCGCGCTCGAAAAGGCAGCGGCAACTTCGCATTATACCGGTAATAACAGGTTTGATAGTTTTGCTCCGATCCGTTTGAATGTTGCAGCACAATGGCTCGTGGATGGGGTAAATATCTTTTGTTATCCTTTTCCTTTCATTGAAGCCTAAATATCATACAGAGGGATTATATGTGGAATCTGTCTCGTGCAATTCTTCTCGCTCGGGAAAGCATATATATCCACGACTGGTGGCTTTCACCAGGTACGACCTCAAAATTACTATATCTGAGCTAGGCTGAAACAAATCAGAGCTTCAAATGCGTCGTCCAAATAAGGAGAAGTATCGACTGGACCACCTCCTCGAAAGAAAAGCCAAGGAAGGCGTGAAAATCCATATCATTCTCTAGTGCGGTTTATTTGATTCATCATTGTTGCGTAATCTGACATTATGCAGTCAAGAGGTTTCCAGTCGTACGACTCCTACAGATAGCAAGTAAGTATTCTATGGTCATATCTTCCTTTCAACAACCGATGTCTTTTCTAGCTATACAAAGCAGAGGCTGACCTCTCTGCATCAAAACATCATGGTACAACGTTCCCCGTCTCACTTTCAAACGGGCACTTTCTATTGGGCACATGTGAGTGGTTTTCTCCAATGGAGTAATATATCACTTAATGTCGCAGCATGAGAAACTTTGTGTCATTGATCAAACTATTGCATTCATGGGTGGCATTGATCTTTGCTTCGGGCGGTGAGTCTTTTTCTTCTTCGAAATTATCTTGATGCGAGTAATTATGGTAGGTGGGATACCCCTCAACATGTTATTGTCGATGATGTGGGATTGTCTTCCGAAGATCCTGAAATTTGGCCTGGTAATAACTCCTGTTTTCCCCAAGAGAAATACTGAGTGTACATGACAACAGGGAAGGATTATAGCAACCCCCGAATACTCGATTTCCACACATTAAATAAACCGGACGAGGACATGTATGATCGTACTAAAATCCCTCGAATGCCTTGGTGAGAAATAAATTTGGGACAGTCTGGCTGCTCGCTCAATTTTAGAAGGCATGATGTGGGCATGCAAGTCGTTGGACAACCGGCCCGTGATCTAGCCCGTCATTTTGTGGAAAGGTTAGCATCCTATTCATCGAGGAAGGAGATGGAACTCATGCCGTATCCATCAGGTGGAACTATCTCCTCAGGATCAAGGTGTGTGTTCTGTGGGCAGTTTCTCAACGGAGCCTTGATGATACCAACAGAACCACTCGAGAGTTATGCCTTTCCTATTGCCACCGCCTGAGTTCAAACCCGGAGAGCTCACAGCTATGGGCCTTACTGGCACATGCGAAATGCAGATCTGTAGATCGGCAGGTCCGTGGTCGCTGGGAACTTCCGGTCGGATCGAACACTCTATTCAGAATGCTTATTTGAAAGGTGGGACACCCTATTGAATGTAGTGAACTTCCTAATGGTGATAATATACACAGCTATCGAACTCTCCGAGCACTTCGTGTACATCGAGAATCAGTTCTTCATTACATCGTAAGAGGTTGGGTTTTAAACAAACCATATCAATACTGATCTCTTTGTAGCACGGTTGTCAACGATATCAAGGTTGAAAACAGGATAGGCGATGCTCTTGTTGAACGCATCATCAGGGCGCATCGCGACGAGACACCATGGAAATGCTGCATTGTGATACCCTTATTCCCAGGCTTTCCTTTTCCAGTGGACCACAGCGATGCCAGCGCAGTGAGTAGGATGACACTAGCGTATGGCAACTCTCAAACTTTGTTTAGATTCGAATCATCTTAGAATGTCAAAACCGTACCATCTCTCGTGGTCCTCACTCAATATTTTCTCGTCTACGTAAACGGGGAATCGATGTGCGTTTGCTTTCCATCTTCTGTACCCCAATTAACACGCCATCGTAACATTTTAGCCGGATAATTATATATCTGTATTTTCATTACGAAATTGGGCCAAAATGCGGGGTGATGTTCTAACCACTGAGATAGTGAGTCAAAATAATTTTCACCGATGTAAAGGCTGACACCAAGTTAGGTATATATTCACGGGAAGGTACGGTTTTTATCATACGTTGGTTCTGACGCTTATCTCTTCCGAAATGGTAGGTTTGTATCGTGGACGACCGTTTGGCTATCATCGGAAGTGCCAATATCAACGAACGTTCGCAACGCGGAGATCGTGACTCCGAAATAGCCGCAGTCATAAGAGATACCGACATGATTGATGGGTCTGTTCACCACTCGTATTTACGGGTAGACTCACTAACAATCAAAATAGTACAATGGCGGGGAAACCATTCAAGGTAGGGCGCTTTGCGCATACATTGCGCATGCGCCTCATGCGAGAGCATATTGGAGTGGATGTCGATGCTCTATCTGAAGAAGAATATGCCCCTGGTCCGGAAATCACTCCTGAACACCAACAAGAGGAATGGGATCCTGATACTGAGCAAGAATATGGCCGTGATCAAGCCGACGTTACTCAAGCAAAGCACGAGACTCCAGTACGTAATATGCTCGGTGCCGCTGCAGAGGGTGTCAAGCAATGTAAGCTGTGTGAACCATATCATTGCCTCCGCCCTGCTTATCCTTTGCAGTCTCACATGCAGCTGGCGATGCAGCTGTCATGTCGATGGCGAAGACATTTAGGCAACCTGTCGCTGACCTGGAGTTTCACCAACCGAATTCCACCACTCAGGATGCCTCTATGCAAGAGGAGCGCATGACTTACACCAGAGATGGTCAAAAAGAACCGGGTTTTGCAAGCGCAATGGTTCCAACACTGGAAGAAAAAACTATTGCCGAACATCTTCCTGCCATATCAGAAGCCAACGGTATTCCCGTCGCCGGTAAACTACAGAATCATACAGATGATGAAGAATGCTCCAAAGATCCAACTGAAGCTCACACAATCGATGGACAGGCATTCGGCGCTCCGGCACATGCGTCAAAGAATCCTGAAAGCGATGATGAGCCCCCGCACGCAGAGTCAGGTGTCAATGATGCAAATGACGATGAAAAACTTGCTCCTGGTACAAGATCTATCTTGCGGAAGCATCTTGCCGCGGGACTCGGAGACAAAGTCTGGACTTTACCCACTCCAGCGCCCAACGTAGACCCTCATGGGTTTGAAGATCCAATTAGTGATGCTTTTTGGAAGAGTATGTGGGTGGCGTGCGCCGTACACAATGTGAGCATCATTGTGTGTTCTTTTTCGTCTGTTGATGGTTTCCTCCAGACCGAAATATATCGTAAAGTGTTCCATGCTATACCCGATGACCTTGTCACAACTTGGAAACAATACAAGGAGTTTGTGACATACCACGATCGCTTTAGCAGATCAGTGAGTAATTCTACATGTTGCAAGAATATCTTTCAATATATTATCCAGGCCAAGGACTCCCAATCCCCAGAACATGTAGCACGCTTGCCTTCCGAAACAGCTCTCGAGGATGGTCCATATCAAAAAGGGGGAGTCGCTGATAAAGCGGAGCAGAGTAAAGAATATTTTGATGGTAGTAGCCATGGATCATCAAATCCGAATGTTGCGACTCAAGAAAAAGATTCACGCGGTCGTAAATCTGTGCGGGGGATAGAACCTTTCGACACAAAAGAGAGAGAGGCGATGGAAGCGCTTTTGAAAGAGACCCGCGGCCACTTAGGTAGGGAGTTTGTCTTGAAGTAGATTTCTCGTACTGATTCCTAGAAGTCGTACATCCCTTGCGTTTCCTAGAAGGCGAAGACATCGCAGAGAATTTCCTATTCAACGCCGATAGGTATGACTGTCTGCTAATTGCGAATGTCTGTGCTTATCAAGATACACAGATTGATGCCTTTACCTATATACGACTAACCAAGAAGAATTTCTTGCAAGATTAGACATGGACGCATACCACACAGCCAACATATGTATTTGTATTCTTCACATCATCGCATCATTTGTATATCTTGCTTTCTTGCTTTATCTTATACATAGTAACAATACTTAATACATGCAAGAACTCGCTACTTGGTTTCGATGTCGTAAATGAGTTTATCTACACAAAGAAACCAGTCAGGGCGATCATTGACATTCTGGAATCTGGGCCCATTTACTGACCTGTGATGAATGGTGCTGTGAATGCCTGATAATCGGTGTGAGCCTTGTGGGGTCGGTACTGGTTCAGGGCCTCTTCATTCTCGAAGAGGAATATGACTCCTAGATCATTGTGTCATTTTTTTAATCTCGTCAAATTAGCCAGAAGGTAACTGCCTTCGTCAAATCCGTGGCCAAGAGGGTTGTATATAATATCCCCAGCCACCATGCCCGAGATTGCGGGTATCTGAGAAGGTAATGCCGTGAGTGACTCTTTGACTTTTAGCTTCTCGTCATTTGTGGTATCTGGTTTGTATTTCAGAAGAACTACACCATTTTCAAGTCAGCCAGTGTGCAGACCACATTCAACAGAGAGTGGACTAACCGATGTGATGAATCATTATCGATGCTGGCGAGATCAGTGCCAATGAGAATTTCAGTCTTAAGGAAGGCCATACAAATAGGCTCCTATAATTACTTAGGTCAGCAGACCGGCGTTGCGGAGGGCCGTTACTAATTAATGTGAGCGGGGTCAAATGAAATGACGACTTGCCTCCTTACAATGAGTATACCGCAATCGCTCACTGTTAGTGCAATGAACAGTGGAAGAACGTAAACACACTGAACCGATTCGGTCCTGCATCACGCCGAAGTTCAGTGGTCACCGAGCATACCTGAATAAGTTTTCGTTGGACATTTGTGTCAGTGCCATGTTGCATGTAAGTAGCCGAAATGACAATGAGGCTGCAGACTACACTTTATTCCATACCATTAGAACAGTGTTTCTAGCTTGAGAGGAAGGGAATAAAAGAGCTGAATTCGATATTTCTCCGGAAGCTATATCCTGAACTACATCTATCAAACTTTGATATCAAAGATAGTTATATCTAAAAGAAAGATCAGAGCAAGTTTCTCATTTTCTCACAGAAACCAACCTGTTATGAACTGGGAAACGAATTGCTGGTAGTCCGTGTGCGCTTTGTGAGGACGGTATACGTTCAAGGCTTCTTCATCCTCGAACACGAAGATAATCCCTGGTTGTCAACACATGCCAATTAATGTACATAATATAGTCACGCATTGTCGCCCTCACCTTCGCCGAATCCTCGATCCAGGGGATTGGATACCGCAGCCCCAGTAATCAAGCTTGAAATAGCTGGTATCTGAGATGGTAGAGCTGCTAGTCTCGTCTTGACTTCTTGTATATCATCAACAGTTACTTCGGGTTTGTACTTGAGGAGCACTTTGATATCTCATCCATTAGCCATACTTCAGATGGGCCGAAAAACAATACATACCTATGTGATGAATCATGATTGGAATGAAGAGACCTGGATATTCGAGCAAAACTGAAACGACGTCGACAGTGATGGTTTTAATATCGTTATATTTTTAGCCTTGATGCTGATGCGAACTTGAAGGTGATGTGATGAGTGCAATCATGATGTGGGACTTCGATGCCAACCCGTGTCAACTGATGCGTGCTTAAAATACAAGCGCATCCTGGGAACGGAACAGTGCCAACGTCGTATTCACTCCGATGATTTTGAAAGTAATAGGGGCCACTTTGGAAAACGGAAAAAGATATGTCATTGAACATCACCCAGCAGTCTCCTCTACTTATCAGTAATCGTTCTTCCGGCTTTCCGAGGAACCTATGTCGCAAGATGTCGCATCGCACGCTGTTGCGATTCTATTGCGGTGGACGTTAGAGACTTCTAAGCCAAGATTGGGGCTTCGCGTGTCATATGGTCAGTGCACTCTACTAATGTGCCGTCAAAAAACTAGCAGAAAAGATGGAATTCAAGTATGAGGGAAAAATTCGGTGGGCATACGCAATGCCAGCGGTGGAGGGGTACCCGAAAGTGGGTTTACCGTCAAGAGAAGGCGATCCGAAACCAGATTTGCTCGGGAGAGATAGCAGCCAGTATGTTATTTGTTGGGACGATTGGGAGAAGAAAGGCAAAGATACAATTTACCGTGCGTTGGTGAGGGCGTAGATTGGGAGGGAACAATTTGCGCAGGAGATAATGTTGATTGTGTGGATATCAATAACCGCATGGCGAGTTGAGCGGCTCGTACTTGATCCTAGAATCATCCCGGAATAGTCATCAAATTAGTTGTGCGACAGTATACTCAAACGATTTCGAGTTAAACAGCATATTAGCAACTAGACCTTTAAAATTCTTATAGTCCACAGGCTACTAATGAGCGCTTGAGCCAGAGTACCCTATAGTGCCAGTGGGATCCTCACCTCCTAAATATAAAAAATTCTATTTCAAGACCATATTATCTTGTGGTATTTTCTCCAGAGTCTAAACTAACAATGAAGCGGTTACCAGTTCCCGGCTAATGTTGCAAGGCCACTACAAGTGCATCAAAAATAAAAGGGGCGTCTGGAAAAGATGATCTAACAAACCTCTACTTGGTTCAGGATCTGGACAGTGGGGTATCAGCTGCTATAGTTCGAATGACAGATGCGTGCCGAGTGAATGCATCATTCAACCATCGTCCCAAGGTTCTTTGTACAGACCGTTATAGAACTCTGCGGGTAAGTTCCAGGGAAGATTAGAGGTCCAAGTTACGAATGATGCGAGTATGTAGGAGCCCTTCCCGAGAGTGCAATACTCTCGTCGGGAAATAACACGCTAATAAAAACGGTGTTCGAGGCGTTGTCCAAGACCTTTATTTTCAAGCGTAAAGCGGCCATAGAGCTTGATCTCATTGGATCGACAAGGCCTTTTCCCTGGCATATTATTTGAGTGATATATAGCTCACTTTATCAACGCAAGCGAATCACCATCAGGACTTTCTTCGAGAAAAACCATGGCTTGAAACTGATAACGTGGAGGTGAGTGCTGCTTTTGGATCGACATACATATGGGGTGGGCTTGGGTGCCTAGACTTACCCCATGATCTTGCCGGTACGTACAACTGGATATCACTGTTGACGCTGGTGTATCGTGGGGCTCCACGCAAGCGAAATCCGCCTTTGATTCGCGCACCTGCATCTATTTGCAAATGATATTTACCAGTAAACCTTTCACATTAAGAGGGTAAGTTGAGTAAGTGCTTTTGAAGCAGTTACGGGTTTCCTGGTGATGTGAAAGGCTGAACAGGCTAGAAACTGACCGCTCGACCGAGGCCATAGTAAATCAGACGGGGTATTTCGAATATGTAGCTCCTCGGGTCACTGGGTTAGAGCGTTGTCAAGTGGGGATCGCAATATACTCCAGAGACGCTCTCTGCCCGCACCTAGATGCAGAGCGCACAAACTACTGAGGCGCAATTCTCAACGAATGGGCGGAAATTTGCGCTGGCGACAGGCTGATGGGTATAAAAGTGGGCCATTGAGTTGTTTTTGAGCATTCAGTCAATTCCCTCATAACTCAAAGTCACTCACCCTTAGCTGTAACAGTTCAGAATGCAACACGCTTCCAACGAGCTTCAGTCCGGCCTCTACATGGTCACATCTCCATGCTTGCCAGGAGGAAGTTTCGTCGGCCGGGAAATTCGGGAGGATATCACTCTTCGTCCCAAGAAGGTTATGGTCCTTCCTCAAGGCGTGCAAGCCCCGAGGGTCAGTCTCTGCTGGTCACTTGACTTCCGGGAATCGATTTTGATGCGGGTGTCTTGAATTATAGTGGATCGTTGAGTCTTTGGGCAAAGGTCGCTATAGACTCAAAGTCGGAGGAGCGCCGACCTGTGAAATGGATAAGGAGCTCTACGCAGTGCTCGTCGGCGCAGAGGGCGAGGAGTGGATCGTCACACATCGTGACTATCACGATGCTTGCACGTAAGCTTTATGCATCCAGATTATCGCGTCAACGATTGATTGAAACACATTCTTGCAGCGTTGAGAAAGCTGATGGGAAGTCCGGATGGGTTATTCCCGGAGAAAAACCATACACTCAGGCAAGTTTTTAGGATGATCATAGGAATGAAAACCCTTCATGTCTGTCATTCACAGATTGCAGTGCGACCCCTCAAAAGCCAGCCAAGTGCTCCTCCGAAGTTCCCCGACAACGAGTTGTTCAAATTCATCCGCATCGACCGCGACTAGGTTCAAGTAGGTTGAAGCTCGTCAATGTCAATAAAGGATCGCGAGAGAAATAAGAAAACAAAAAATGGGAGTCGATGAAACGTTGATGGTTCGGATAGGCACTGTGTATTGATGTAAATGTAAAATCAGAAGAATTTGCCATTGTCTTTGTCGCAGATTGGAGGGATGGTAGTACTTTTGGAAGACTGAAAGTCACGTGATGACTCTTTGTGTTTGTTTGTTCGGGCAGAATGTTGGTCCCAAATAGGCAAGTATCGAGTGTCAAATATTTCTCCAATTTCTTCCCGAGCTACATATGGGTCCACTTCTGCGTTTACCAGCTTTACGACTTACTACATCTCGGCTTACTTTGCGTTCTACTCGTATTGCATGCCTCACTTCTCAAGCTGATGCCAATACAGCTACAGACTCAGCCGAGATAATTGACTCACTTTTGGGCGCGTCCTCCAATGGCTCCTCGATCGATTTATTTGACCATGTTGCCAAATCTTTAACGCCAGCACCAAAACCCTCAGTTAAACGAGACTCGTCCCAAGAAGACATGTTAATTCCACCTGCTTCCGACCCTCTCCTTGACTACCTTACTTCTGCTCTCCAACATCATGGTCATCGTGCAAAGGCATCCCGCACAGTTTCGCGCACACTGCTTCACATACATGCCCTCACTCGCGCACCGCCACTTCCCATAGTACGCGAAGCTATTCTCGCAGCCGCACCTGCTGTCCGCTGTATGTCACAAAAGAGTGGGTCTAAAAATATACCCAAGCCGATTGCGTTGTCAGAAAAACAACGGATACGATTTAGCGTAAAAGCCATCCTTTCCGCGAGCGAGGGAAAGAGTGGGAAAGCTGTAGAGGAACGATTAGCGAGAGAATTGATTGCTGTAGTGCAAGGCCGAAGCAGTGCGCTGGAAGCGAAAGAGAAAATTCATAGATTTGCGATGGTCAACAGGTATGTGGCCCTTGCCGTATGATTTGCAAATTTTAATTGTTGAATTGCAGAGGCAATCTGTCGAATCGGTGATTTTGAGACCATCTCTTCCTATCTTTACGACTTGCTATCAGATGTTGTTCATTCTCCCGTTCCATAATACAAGTTCTAAGTATCAGTGCACAATGCTGTACGTGTTCATAAAAACAAGATTCAACCTAAATAAGTACAATATTTGTTTAAACGCACTCGCGTGTTACACTTTCTTCCAGGCCACATTGCATAGACCATGGGATTGAACGAAACTACTAACGGATATGGATCTTTCGATCTTCCCTCCTCACTGAATGTACCTCTCCGACTGGGAGATGGCCCACCTACTCGCGAGGAACTCCTCGTTCACTACCCCGCAAAATTCACTTGGATACAATTAAAAACTTTCGTGAATTCTGGGTATGAAACCATCAACATTTCTCACTAACAGTACATTCTCTCATATGCATTCCGGAAAGAGATCTCGGTCTACTGAAACGCGATAAGAAGTTACAAATACGATACAACGCGTGGGCGAAAGGGATTAAAGAGCAGCATGGTTCAATCGGTGCGTAATCTCAGAGCTAATCCATCTGTGAGTGAACCCCATGCAATGCAAAATCTAATTGTGCTTTATCATGCGTGCGCGGAAATCATGTAGTAAACTACCTGATTAACCATCGTCTACAATGGGGAAAACCCGATACGCTTTCTCTGCTTGCTTCGGCCTTGCATGATCGATACCCAGTCCAGCCCGATGATCCCAGCGTCACTAAATCCCAGGATACCCAACTTTTACCTCCGCTTCCCAAAGGAGTGCCGGAATATTTCACCGCAGATATATCGCCAACCTCAGAACTAATATCTATCATCCAGAATGATTGGCCGTACTCAGGTATGGGATTCCCAGGTAGCTAGTAGATGTCGTACTCAGCTCCCACAAGTCCCCCCAGAGATTGAACACACGCTGGTTTGGACGCGCGTGCCGATCTTTCATGCAGACCTCATTGATCCATCAGTACATGCGCGCATCCAGCAAGATGGGCTTTGCGGCTTCACGGGATCGTCTGAGCCCCCTCCATCCCCCTCCACCTTGCACGAGTGTCTCCCAGCATTGGCGGAGTGGGGTATTACAATGGATCGACTAATTCGATCACCACCTGCGTCTGAGGATGAGGAGGCATTAGTCAAAAGGGCAGGTAGTCAAGTAGGCGAATTCGTGCTGAAGCGATGGAACGACGAGGAATGGGAGACCGCGTGGTTTGTTAACCCACCGGTGAGATACTTTGGCTTGCATATCCACATTCTTTTGACTAAAAGTAGTTGTTCATGCGACCAGAGATTGCAGAGTGTCCCCGGCCTGGCCCATATCCACGTATTTGCGAGAAAGAAATCACTGGAAGATTCCCATAAGTTCAACAGCCCAGAGAATTAGATTACCGACAATGCCTTCAAGGAATATCTTTTATAGAAATATAGATTGGATTTTACAGATGAAACTAGCGCTACATAAAGCTGTCCTGATATACAAGAGTTATTCTTGACCTTTCTTTAGAAGCTGTAACTTTTCAGCAACGATTTTGACAATGTTCTTCCATTCCGTCATAGCCCCCATACCTGTGAATTTTCAGCTGTGTGCTGTGGATCGAGCTCAAAACATACCAATATCTCCACAAGCAAGTGCTTTGCCAATTGGACCAACGACTTCATATTTCACCACTTCCCGGACCACGCGGAGATGTTCTGCTGTTAGAGGGTGCTCGTACATCAGGGTATTCATGGCGGGGAATACATAAGTTGGTGTCGTGGGCGCAAGTGCACGTAACAAGGATGTCTGTCATCGTTTTATGGTGAATTGAACAGAAGACCTTCGTCATGAAGATAACGTTACAGGAAGATTGTCACAGAGCCCATGGGCTAATTTCGACAGCGTGTTTGCAGAGCAGGGCGCTACCAGCACTAGATCCGCCCAACGTCTGAGTTCTATGTGTAGAATCGGATTTCCAATCTCGAATGATCCCTATAGAAAGACAGATTGAGCAGGAGGCGAGACAAACTCGACAGCGGGTGCTATACCGTCCATTCATCTTCATCAGTCCACACTCTTACACCTAAACTCTCGATGTCTTCAACCTTGAAGAAAGCGAGGGAGGATTTGCTTGCAACAACTTCCACCTTCACATTCTGATACTATACAAATGAGTAGAGCATAGAATATCAATTATTATATATCAACCCTGAAATCTGACCAACGAACCTGCAGAAGTTCAGAAACAATGAGGGGCGCCTTGATCGAGGCGACGCTTCCGGTGGTTATCAGTAGAACGTGGTTGTGATCGGGAAGCCGTTCATTTTCTGCGACAAACTGTCGTCTACTTGGCATGGTTAAACACCAAAGTGCCGAAAGTAAGTAGATTTAATCTCGGTTCTGAGCTGGACATTGAGGGTTGATTCAATTGAAATTATGACGCAGGTGATTGTTTGGATGTGTTTAATTCTGAAGCCTTCGGAGGTGCTCTTATTAGGTAATCCGTATAACGAGCCCATTTCGCCATCTGGACAAAAATCTCGAAAAATCGCAAATCTCCTTGAGTGGCATTTGGACATGGGAGTCCTGTCAAAGCGTTATTATATGCATCACGGCGAGTCTCTCATCCGAGACAACGATCTATTACCAGATATAATGGCATAGGTATTTATGGGCTTTTGTGGGTCAACGTTCGAAACATGTGGGTCGTCAGTTACGCGCGTTAACTTGCGTTGCTGTATCGGTACAAACGAATACGAATTTCGTATTCACAAATTCCTGTCATGATTTGTTCCTGGCAAATTCCTAGCGTTATTTAATACATAAGATGGAGAGTGGTTTTGAGGCACCCAACCAATTTCCACCCAACTGATTATGTTCCACAAAAGCGTTATCTTCGTTTTATGTCTCGTCATCACTATAGCCAACGGTCATTGGCTCAGTGAGAGGAAATCATTCCCTTGTGATGCTGTAGATCCAATTCCTGGAACGAACTGGCAGCTATCGCTGTATGCTGATGTCAACTGCAACGTTGCTGCTCCAGGTATACTTAACAGCAATGTTTGGCAACATTGGCTATACAATAGCTACAAGAATAAAAAAAATGTGACCGTATTGCCCCGAAGCAGCTGCATGGAACCCTACCGTGGTCTCAAAAATCCGCAATCGCTCAGATTTATGGCTCACAACGAGGATCCGGATACAAACATGGTGCTTGTCTTTTACGCCAAGGCGGGGTGCAAAGGGACTGGTCGTGAGTCGATATGTATCGTTCTAGTGATCCAAAAAATGACGCATTTATAGGGCAGTGGCTGATCGATACGTTTGCGATGGCGACAGTGGAACCATTTTATGACCTAGTCTTTGGTACCGGTAAAAACGACATAGCGCACTCGTTCCGAGTGGAACGACAGGAGAAGAAGAAGAAGAAGTAAAGACGAGCTGAGATATCTTACCGCTGGGCAGGGGTGTGGAATGGAGGGTTGGTTAGATGGGTATCGGGTTGGTATCGGGTGGCGGATACCCTGCGAGAAGCCTGCACCAGTAGTTCTACAATAAAAACTTTTTGATGAAAATCAACCAAGGTCGTTCCAAGTTATTCGGGGATCCTCATAGTCGCGATATTAGATGGCACGGCTAGCAGATATCCCGATGGGATTCTGTCTTTATTTATGGTCTCTGCGTAGTTTTTGCAAAGATATTGTCATGGTGTGCTGCGGATCTGGCTAGTCCTGCGGAACATTTTGAAAGATGAGCATCAACATGAACCAAGAAGTGACTTAGCTATTAAGATGATTGTCCAGTTTCAATCCAGATTCCTTCGAAACCGCAAAGAAGCAAACTGGAATTAGCATTCAATATTCATCCGTAAAACTTCAGGCTTCATCCCAGTGGCCAGGACATTCAGGAGTGATATCTATTTTCCATCCTGCAAACGAAAGCACTCATTACTGTGAGCATCTCCACAGATGGCGGCAGCGGCGGTATTTGGATTCAGAAGAGTTTGTGGGTCACCGATGACGATCAATCATAAATTGTTTCGCCGCTCAAACGAGTTTCACAAAATATTGCTCGTAGTAATATACATTTCCTGAATCCGAGTTTGAAGAGAGGCTGAACATGACAGTATAAGAGGGGTATGAGAATATTGATTGTAAAACGCAATCTACGCACGGCGAGAATCCGATGTTATATAAGAAACCATACATCAACCATCCAAGATACCCATTTCCTTCCATTTCTCCCAGAGTAATCCAGTGCCTACCGGTGCATTTGCAGCGCCTTTGACGTCCTTGATATCAAGAAGCTCGTATTCCCGCCCGAACGCTAAGAAATGGGCGAAAAGGGAGTTGAAGTGTGGCTCTGAGCGCAAGTGGAGAATTTGCGGGTAATGCGCGTGGTATATGTGCGCAAAGACGCGTAAAAGTTGGCGGTAGACGTGTTTTATCGTGGAAGGGAATGTTTGCGGGAAGTCATGACCTGCACCACCAAACCAAAATCAAATTTGAAGGTGTCACGCTTTTGAAACCGACCCAAAGACATACCTGACTTCGTGGGAAAAGCATTCTCATCATCGATAAGATTCTGGACCCAGGTCATGACATAGTCGATGTAAGTAGGTGCTGCAAGGTGAACGCTCTTGCGATCTTGGTTGATCCAGGTATAATTTAAGCTGTTCACGAAAGGTTAGACTGTCAATCGTACATGTTTTACGGCTGACGTGACATACTTGGGGCCCGCAGACATAGTCGGGCATGATTGCTGAGTACAGCATTCCGTGATCACGCCGTAAAACTCGTTCAGATTAGTATAAAAGTCAAATACTGACGAGTGATGCGATGTAAAGATGGTGCAGTTAGACGAAATAAGCAGAGGCAACCCACCATTCACAGCGACCCATTCCATGATATCAACATATTTGGGTAGCACGACGATGGTTTTGAAATTTCCCTTGACCAGAGCTGCCTCGACGAAAGGACTGCACAGGTATAATGGTTTCGAAGGCGATGCGCTAACAGGAGACGATGGAACAGGAGGTGGAGGCATATCAGGAAAAGTTGAAGATGTAGGAGTTGGTGAGCGCTTGGGCCCTCGGGGAGC
Source organism: Hygrophoropsis aurantiaca (assembly GCA_021014935.1). Taxonomy (NCBI): domain Eukaryota; kingdom Fungi; phylum Basidiomycota; class Agaricomycetes; order Boletales; family Hygrophoropsidaceae; genus Hygrophoropsis; species Hygrophoropsis aurantiaca. Next base: position 47,528 of record MU267616.1, read on the forward strand.
CCTTGACATAGACCGTCTAGACACGGAGATAGACAACATCAGCTGTAGTCAAGGGTAACATATTTGCAAAACATACCCGATGGAATTGAAAAAAGACATGATAGGAAAGGACGAGATGCAGGTAGAAAAAGAAGAACGTGACTGAACGATGAAAGCAAAATGGAAAGCCTCGAGAAGATTATTCGAATTTTTGTCTTGGATTGAACTGCAGTTGTTGAACTGTTGTTGAACTGGGAGTCAATCTCGAAGATGAAATCGCTGGAAAAGGAAACCGAGGCTAGGTAGAATGGGTGTGGCGTGGGAACTTTGAACACAATGCCCGCGCCATGCATTGTCGAATTTCGGAAACTGAAAGGCTCTTGTCTTGGACAACGAGCAAAGCTCGTTTTCGTTAATTTTCCTCCTCACAAATGGTGGGGACGCGTAGGAAAAGCAAGGCTGCAGCGGCTGCGGCAGCAGCTGCAGAACATGATCACGATGGGGCTTCCACTCAAGGAACTGACGATAATATATCGGTAACTGGTCATTCATTTAGCGTACCCCTCCCCAGTGACATGGATATCGACGCATTGGTTGGACTTTTACCGGAAATGTCACTCACAAATCCGTCCCCGGAAACAATCGTTTCGGTGTACAGATTGCTTCTGGCGCAAGTTATGGAAGCGGATGCTGCCCAGCGCGACCTCGAGGAGGCGAGAGCAGAGGCTGAAAGGAAGGAAATAGAACTCGATCAATCGCTTCAAGACTCGGAGAGCAAGACAAAAGACCTCGAAAATGCACTGGAATCTGTACAAAGTCAGCTTACAACCGTCAAAAACGAACGCGAACAGATTGGTGCGTTGTACACCCATGCTGTGGCACCCCGATATTCTAACACAACATATAGCCGCGTCCAAGGCAGAGTTAGAGGTCCAATTATCAACCGTCAATACTTCGCACTCAACCTCGTCAACTGAACTTGAGCAGTTGAGGCATCGCATCGAGGATGCGGAGCGGGAGAAGCGTGATCTCATTGGTGTGGTAAATAGACTTAAAGAGGATTCTATACAACGAGACGGTATGTGGCTTTTTTTGGATATTTTCTACTGACTTAGTGTATTGCAGAGGAAATCCAGAAACTACGCACAAGTCTTCGAGAAGCTCGGCAGGAGCATCAAAATTTCGAATCACAAGCCAGGGAACTACGCTCTACAGAGACATCGAATAAGGTAACGTTTTCGAAAGAAAATGCTGATATATATTTCTCAGTCTTTGTGTAGTTCAAAATCGAATCGCTTACGCAGCAGCTTCAGCTTTCACAAGCGGAGACAGAACGTTGCAACAAAGAGGTTAATGCCAAAAGTGAAGAGTATGCCAAATACCGTCGCACCAAGCATGCCGAGATTGCACAACTTCAGTCTTCGCTCGACTCCATCACCCAGACGCACGCTTCGACGGAGCATTCCTTCAAAGCACTCCAATCCGCCTACACCACACAATCCAATCAGCTCACTCAAGCACAAGCTCGTGTACAAGACCTCACAGGACAACTTGCCGAACAGGAAGCACTATTCTCGAGTGAAGTATCAGGTTTGCGGAGGTTGGTCACCATGATGGAGGAGAGGGAACAGAAGGCAAAAGAAATTGTTGACAGCATTGAGGAGGAATGGGCCGGTGTCGGCGAACGGACTGCCAAGCGGGAAGCGGCATTGAAAGCCGAGACTGAGAAAGAGATACGAGCCAGGGAAGAGGTTGAGAAGCGGCTTGAGCAGCTCGAGATTGTGCTGGAAAGGGTGAACCGTGGCGAGTTGCCTGTACCTGGCCCCGGTGTTTCAGTTCCCGGAACACCTTCCACGCCTGCGAGAGGGGGCAGACACGATTTCCTCAACGAAAGCATGTTCGGTCTTAGCCCGACGGTCGCTATGGTTAGCAAGGCGCAACGGAGCGGTAAGACGTTCACAGAAGTCTACGCAGACTACGTCCAGCTTCAAGACGATTTCGCGAAGAAATCAGCCGAGTATGATCACATGGACAGGACGCTCTCCGCCGTTTTGGCTCAAATCGAGGAACGGGTATGAATAGATCTTTTCTTATTCATGTTTGGAATCTCACTCATCGTATCAACGCAGGCACCTATACTTTCTCAACAACGGGAAGAATACGAGCGCTTGCAATCAGAAGCTTCACAGCTCGCCGCCCAGCTAGCCACAGCACTTGCCGATCGCGATGCCAATGCTTCATCCGCGAGGGACGCCTCTCAAAAGCTGAAAAAGAGCAGTCAAGAAAACGAACTTCTTCAAAGACAACTCGACGACCTTGGTCGGCAGGTCCAAGAACTCTTGAGGGAACTAACCAGACGCGGCGATTCCTCGATACCACCCGACGAAGAGCTCGAGGGGATGCCGGCACCACCCGCAGAGAACATTGATGCCGTGATCACCAACAACCTCGTGCTGTTCCGCTCCATCGTGGGACTGCAAGAGCAGAACCAGAAGTTGCTCAAGATTGTTCGGGAGTTGGGCTCGAAGATGGAATCCGAAGAACGGGAATATCGCGAGGCCATGGAATTGGAGCAGAGCGAGGCAGTGCGAGAAGCCCACGAAGCAATCCAGGATCTAGCAACGCAACTTGAGAGACAGAAGAAGAGCAGCGAAGTGACGGTTCAAGCATATATGAAAGAGAGAGATGCCCTGAAAAGTATGCTTGCGAGAAGTGACCGCGTCCCCGTTCCCGCCATCACAAATGGCGATATGGGTGAGGCCACAGGAGCTGTTTCGTCAGATCTTGCAGCGGAACTCAAGGAGGTACAAACTCAATTTGAGTCCTACAAGGCGGAGATGGGTGTCGATTCTATCAGACTGAGGGAAGATTTAGTTCAAGCTCAACGAGAAGTTGGCCAAATCAACGCCTCTCTCGCAAAGGCTAACGCAAAGATCGAATACTTGAATGGTGGGATTTCTAAATTAATATCTCTGCTTCCCGCCTCAGTTCATATACATAGATCGTCAACGCATGAGTCAAGAACAACTAGTCCTTCAAGGCCATGATCTGGACAATCTCACCAAACGCAACCAGCAGCTTTACGATCAATATACACGAATCGATATTGAATACAATCGAGCATCTGAAGAGCTAATGGTGGCTACCAGCCGAGTTGAGCAGCTACGCAATGAATCCGCAAATCTTCGAGCCGAGAAGAAGATCTGGGAGGTGGGCTAATGTCCTTCCCTAGTGTCATACACAAACTCACATAGTGACAACAATAGAGCGCTCAAAGTCGGTTGTCAGAAGAGAACAAGATTCTTGCTGTCGAACGGTCGCACTTGGCGGATCTAATGGCGAATGTACAGAGGATGCACAACGACCTCGAAAGATCAGGAGAAAACGATCGCCGCCGTCTCGAAAGCCAGATTGAAACAATGGAGTCCCAAACGTGAGTAATATATTTGTTTACAAAGAATTGTGATTTAAGGAGGAGTGCAGACACGACCTCAAATCGCAACTCCAACAAGAGCGAGATACTGTTCGCCATATGTCTCTTCAAAAGGAGCTCGATCTGAAGGAAATGCAATCGCGGCTAGATAAGACGGTAGGATCATTACGATATCTTTTTTCAATTGTGACTTATACGTCTGGCAGACTGAACAACTATCACAAGCGCGAGAATCTCTTGCGGGTGCAGAAGCAACCAAAACTCATCTCCAAGAACGTGTAGATCAGATGACACGTCAGCTTCAAGGAAACGAAGAGAAACTTGCGGTTTATGAACGTCGCCCAGGCGCCTCTAACAGTACCGCTAGTGCTCCTGACCAGAACATCTCACGGGAGCTGCAACTGGAGCAAGAGGTAGCAGAATTAAGGTTTGCATCCTGACCTTGATCCTTTAGAATATGTTACTAATACTCGTGGTACCTCGCAGATCTGCCTTAAAGGTCGCTGAGGTTGATCTCGCTGCTGCTCGGAATCACATGCGACAATTCCAGGAGATAAGCCAAGCAAATGAGTCTGCTTTGACTGCATTGAACTCCACGCATGATGAATATAAAGCTGAGACCGAGGCTCGGATTGTCAGACAAGAGGTCAGTACCACCTAGTATAATGATCACATTGTTGAATTTCCCACTCATTTTCTTTTAGTCCGAGTACAATGCTCTCCAAGAGAAACTCCGCTCAGTCGAACAAGACGTCCTGCAATCTACTTCCAAGTTGACCGAATTACAGCGCACCTTCGATGGTGAGCGAACTGCTTGGGCCAACGATAAGAAGCTTCTTGAAGGCACCATTGTCGACATGAGCTCGTCAGAGCGAACCTCGGAAAGCGATCGGACTAGCCGCGAAAACGAAGTCCGTCAACAAGAGGCAAGAGCTCTTGTGAGTGCAGTGTATTGTGGTGCAAGATATTTGCATTGAATCTCCATGACAGGCTGCAGAGGAACGTTATAGCCGCGAGGTACTCGCGCATGCGGATTCTATCAAGGCTATCGAGGGCCTCAAACAGGAGCTTTCCTCAGCGCAGACGACATCTCGAGAGAATATAGCAGCCGCAGCTAATGCTCAGGCGAAACTCGAAGCATCAGAAGGCAGCTGGAGGCAACAAAGAGAAACTCTTGACAAGGAAGTGGCGGACCTAAACACTCGGCAAGTGTATCGTTGTATGTAATGTTTATCTACTAATATTTTCTTACTATAGATGCAAAGATTTGGCGGCCCAGAATAAACTGCTCCATCAACACTTGGAGTCTGTCAGCTCGCAAGCTGCTCGTATCCGACAAGCGGCCGACTCTTCAGCTCAAGGATCGTCCGAAGTTGGTGATCGCAATGAAGATGATGACACTAAACTATCAGAGCTTCGCTCCGTGGTTGCGTATCTGCGCAAAGAGAAGGAGATTGTCGACCTTCAATTAGAACTCAGCAAGCAGGAAAATGTTCGCCTGAAGGCCCAAATTGAACATTTATCGCAAACTTTGCAGGAAACGAGGTCCACTCTTTCCGAGGTAAATCTCTAGCTGGATAGGTGATGATACTTGGACTGATTTGTGTCCCAGGAACGAGAACGTGCCATGGAAGCTGCCACATCGGACGCTCAACACACGGAGATGTTGGAAAGAATCAACCAGCTTAACATCTTGCGGGAGAGTAACGCTACTCTTCGTACTGACTGTGAAGCCTACTCCAAACGATCTCGCGAACTTGAAGTGAAGCTTACAGCACTTTCCGCCGAGCTTGATCCCGCGAAAGAAGAAGCCCGCACAGCAAAAGCCGAGTTAGTTGCCCGTGATGTTCAGATCAAGCGTCTGGAAGACGAGAGCCGCCATTGGCAAGAGCGGAACACTCAGTTGCTCAGCACGGTAAGTGTCATTTCAGTCGCTCTGAGCTCGACCACCAAACGCTGTAACTTCACAGTACGATCGTGTTGACCCAGCCGATATACAAAATCTGAAAGGAGAGGTTGAAACACTCAAGTCGGAGAAGGCCGAGCTCGAGAAAGCAATGGCCGAGCGCGAGGAGAAATCTACGACTCACGAGAAACGAGTAAGATCTACTTCTCTAACATCCATCATGCACTTCAACTCTTGCATAGATATCCCTATTGGAAGAAAATATACGGAGATACAGAGATACGTTGGGGAAGGCTAATGAAATGACTAAGAGACTCAGAGAGGAGAAGGCGCAATTAAGCGGCACAATTACGGAGCTTCAAACTAAAGTAGATGCTCTATCAGCCAATCAAGCCACAGCCGATGCTTCAAAGGATCTATCTGACCAACTTACCAGTCTGCGCCAGGAGAAGGAAGCTGTGGAAAAGGCACTTGCCGATGAAAAGGCCGCGAGAGCAGCCCAGCCATCTTCAACTCCTTCTCCGGAGCAAACAGCTGCCCTCGTACGTTTTTATCTTTGCCGTGACATGCACTGTAATGTTGACCCCGTATAGGCTGCTCTTCGCGAAGAACGCGATCGATTACTATCTGAGAAGGAGGCTTGGACCAAAGCATCCACAGATCGCTTATCATCAGACAATGACACCAATAGTCAATGGGAAACGGAGAAGGCCGAGCTTGTCAAAGCTCGTGATGAAGCTTTGGCCCAGACAAAGGTGAGGACTAGAATGTTGTATAAATTATAAATTCTCATACATTTTGCACAGTTTGTTGAAGACGAGGTAAAGAAATCCGCAGAAAACTTGAGGAGTTTACGCCAATCAAATGTAACGCCCAGATCTTCCGCATGTTGTTCTTTGACGCTTATCAACCATGTACAGGAAAAATTCCAAGCAAGAGTCTCCGAGTTCCAAAAGGCACGAGAACGCGCCAGTGCTGAACAAGCTGCTGCTGTTGCTGCCGCCGTAGAGAAAGTCAAAAGCGAAATGCAAGCTACTGATTCATCCGTTGGAGCATCAGAAGAGTTGGTCAAGAAACACGCAGCGGAGCTAGAGACCTTGCGTGCTCATCTGACTGCTCAACATGAGACCAGTCTCAAGGAAGCCGTAGAATCTGCTGTAGCTGCAGCCAAAGCGGAAGCAGCGTCTATTACTGACGCCGACGACAAAATCAAAGCTGCTGTGGATGCTGCAATCGCTGCACATGACCCACGAAAAGCTGAAGAAGTTGCCGCAGCCGTAGATAGCGGGCGCAGAGAATCGTTGGCCAAGCTGAAGATCAAAGACGGACAGCTTTTCCGGTTGCAGGCTAGGTTGAAGCAGCTAGAAACTCAGATAGACGAATGGTGTCAAGCTGGGTTGGTTCCAGATATCCTATCCGTCTCAACAGGGCCTGCTGCACCAGGAGCACCTATCGCGTCAACATCCAAGCCAATCGCAAACGGCACGCCTGCAGTTGCACCTTCTCCGACGACCTCAGCTCCCATAACATCCACTCCCGTAGCTTCCACTCCCGCTAAACCTGCAACCAGTGCCCCTGCTGTTGCTCCTTCTACTGCTCCTTCAGCTGGAGTCCGAAAGACCCCAGTGAGCGGCGCAGTTCCTCTGGGTCATCCCGAGGGAGCTGGTCGCGGTCGAGGTGCCCCTAGAGGTGGTGTCCGGGGAGTCGCCCGTGGTCTCAGTATACGAGGTGCTGCTCCTGGCCGTGGAGGTGCACCTTCACCAACGACAGCTCCGGCAGCCACTGCGGGAGTTTCAATCATGGGTGCGGCAACTAAGCGCCCACGAGATGAAGAAGCAGCATCTTCTGACGATTCGCTTGTGAAACGGATGAAGCCTGCTTCTGAAGCTACAGCCGCTGCCACTAGTAAACCTGTGACCTTGCGGCGACCACCACCTCCTTCATGATCTTATCTTGTACATTCCTACCTCAATTACTCTCATCATATTGTATCTTTATCACGCACATTCAGAGTATACCTAAATATTTTTGCTCATAAACCTGCCAATGCTCCGAGTGATTTTTAAACCAGACCAACTCGGATTTTCATTGGAAGGGTGGTTGTACAAGGGTTATGAGGGTGACAGACGTCAATGATAGCGTAAAAAGCATATAATGAGCAGACATGATGCATAAGTATGCGTGAATGAATCGTGCAAATAGCGTGATGAATGTGAAGGGTTCAGAACAGTCAATGACGATAGCAATAGATAATAGCGTAGAGAATGCGATGCGATAGAACGGAATGACGGGTTGAAATGCGTGCTCCAGAAGCGGGCGGTGATCAATATAGCGACAGGGAGAAAGTGGGGAGAGGGATGATGGAGAGAAATATGGAAAGATGGCATTAGAACGAAGATGATGGAGGATAGACGAGTGAAAAGAAAGGAAATAAAGATGGGAGATTGCAAGCTAATCAAGCAGCCAAGGTGCGAGATAGTCTTCGGGAGACTGTCTTACCAGGCACCATAGCCTTGATCGCGCGGCGAACAAGAGCCGCGGTATTCTTGCTCTCTTCCCGTGACGAACGCGGAAGACCTGCACTGCAGGCGACGTAACCAAACTCGTCGACCGACGATGATCTCCACTGGTCGTCGCTGGACACAGGAGGAGGCATCGCGCGACGAGTGGTATTAAAGACTTTGAAATTTCTAGAGGAATTTGCTGATTTATGGTCCAGCGTTGGGGTGTTATGGATGGCCTTCAGGTTATCCGACTGGTAGCCTCTGCCGAGGCGTTTCACCCCAGTTGTAGCCATGAGGAAGCGATCATAAACCCCTTCGAGGCGACGTCTGTCTGGAGAGTCCATGATGATTTCTTCAGAATTGACCCTCCTAGTGGGATAAGGTTCAACGTGATACGGAGAACAAGTGAGGTCGTCATCAAACTGGACTGATCGTCCTCTGGTCAACGGCTCGGGTGTTCTTGTGACAGAGTCTTCTGAGAACCTTGGGGACACCGGAGGAGCAATGAAGAGACTTCGATCCAGAACAGCTGATAATCGCGGTGAGGGCGCTGCTACAGGCTCTGGAGTATCAAACGCATCAACAGAGATCCTCTAAGAGAAGACAAATAAAAAACCTAATGAAAGTTCCAGCTCCAATTTCGAAACCGGTCTGATATGTCTGATCAAGTTGCCTTGAGACTTCGACTTCTCCCTCCGCTTGGATGGGGACGCAGTCAGTTCCAGTTCATCATCCTCATTATCAACAGGTTTGCGGTTATCCGTCTGCGGCGATTGCGTTGTGATCGTCGCACGACGTTTACGCGTAGGAGTTTGCCCAATGATGTTGATATCGGGAATGTTCGCCCGGATCTGAGCGGTCTGGCTTGAAGGAACGATTGGTGCCGAGCGTGGATGTGAAACGCTAGTCTCGTTAGCAGTGACGTAGGACGCGCTGTTGTCTGCAAAGAAAGATCCTCCAGGAGAAAGTGGAGCCGTCATGTCTGGATCGGCAGCAAATATCTGGTTGGCGGCGAGCAGGCGGCGGGGCAAACGCGAAGAACGTGAGGTGTTATGAAGTTGAGAAGGGGTTCGGGAGAGTGGTGCGATTGGAAGCGGGGGAGGTGTTGTTATGGAACTTGACGCGAAATTTTGACGACAGTCCTCGACAACCTCTACATTGCACCATCCAAAGTTAGCAAAAACTTTAGGATGAGGTAGCAATAAAATTAATCACTTTCAACATCCCGGATCCACATGTTCATCCTGTCCATTGTGTCATCAGCACCAGCCACGGGTGATTCACCTATGAATGTAGTTCAAGCTTTCGTCTAGCAAAAAAGAGATTGAAGTCTAACCGTCAGGACCTATGTCCTCCCAGCTAAACCTCCCCTCGCCATTGGCATGCCGCTCCTGATCTTCGGCAGCCTCGGGGGATGCGGACCATGCTGGCGTCGAACGACCGGTGAGTTGAGCAAGTGTTGACGATTTGTACATTCGCACCCCTTTGTCTACATCAACCGCAAAAATTAGTTTTTTTGACCATCTTAGGGCCACATATTACGCACCGATGGATAACTTGATGCTATGCTTTAGTCCTGTGAGACCTGCTTCGACCACCCGAGTAGACTCTTCAGAGGGCAAACCTGACGCCGTTGCATCTGTGTAAGCTGGGATCAGCTATCGTGATAAAACCTTGATAAAACCCATACCACAAGATGGAGCAACGGAAATACTCCTTGAAGGCACTCCAGCCGACTCATTTCTTGACTGGGTCATCGCTGACCCGCTCTTCGAGAGCGCATCCAAGTTCCTCGAAAGCCCGTCCAAGAAAAAGCCCGAGCCGTTCTTCGAGACGTCAAGCATCGATGCGTTCCTCGAGGACAAAATCTGCGCTGACGCACGCACAGCGACGCGGGCGACCTCGATCGTCTGCTCCTCCTCCAAAATGCTGTCCCCGCGTCCCTCCTCCAACAAACTACCGCTCTGGACGTCCGCATCCGTCTCGTCCTCTTCTGACGATTGATCTTCGCTGGTTTTGTCCGCTTCTTCCCTCTCCCGCTCGAGTCTCTCAAGCTCTCTCAGCCTCTCCCATTCTCTCATACGATCCCGAACACTGTCCTTGCCACGGCGCTCTTCTGACATGCTTTGGTCTTTACGTTGAGGGAGTGCGTTTACCTGGTCCTGTGCAAGGTTGCTGTCGTGTGGAGGGATGAGAATCTGAGCTAAATGATTGTCCTTCCTTTGAGGCGGACGGCCGCAGTTCTCCTTATCCACCATCTCCCTCTTTACAGCAGGCACTCGGCTCTCCTTCCTGACCCGAGAAGGCGCGGCGACGTGCGCACTGAGATCCACATTCTTCGCGAAGCCCGTAAGATCCGCCAACACGCCAGCACGTCCCCGTGGTTTCTTCTCGTCCTTCTTTCCATTGATATGGTTGAGCGCCGTTTGCCTGTGTGCACGGGTATGCGCGTTCTCTTTGACGGCCGCCTTGACGTTCTGGGACTTGGCTTTGGTGACATCCTTGTCGTTCTTGGCGTTCTGTTTCAGCCTTGTGATGGCGATTGGGCTTGGGCTGGGAGCAACTACATCGTTTTCTTTCTCTTTAATAGCCTCATCAACCATGCGCTGTGCCAATGTGCGAGCAGAAGGTTGCCTTGGGCCTAATGGACGGCGGATGGAAGTCAACGAGTTCAATGAAAACACGCCCGGACTGTTCTTCTCCTGCCCAGCTTCCTTCACGACATTATTATCGTTCTCAGTATCGGCTTCAACGTCACGAGCGACAACTGCAGGCGAACCGCGCACAGGGGAGAGCTCTGCACGCTTCCTGGGCGCGTTTCTTGGCGTGCGGAGCATCGACGACATCGAAGTCGCAGCTGTGGTTATTACCGCAGACTTCGCGCGCGCGTGGGTCATACTCGAGCGGGAGGGCGCACGGCTGCTGTTTTCCTTCTCTTGCGAAGCGTGTCTGATCTTTTCCTCGGACGTGCGTCTGGCCTTGTCTTCGCTAGCGCATTTGCTTCGCTCAGAGACGTCCACGTCGGCTTCTTTCGTGCGGGAAATGGACGACCGCGATGTAGAACGCGAGTTGGACCATGGAAGACTGATATCGAGCAATCTGGACATGGAGACTTCGCGATCCTTCTGTGCGAAAGAAGGAGAAGCAGCACGGGAAGAAGCTGCGACGCTCGCCGCTTTCTCTGCGGAACATAACGTGTTTAATCTCGAACATCAAGGTAGACGAGACAAGAACTCACTGTGCACATGGATCTTGTCTACGACGACCGTGGTTGCTTCCCAGTAGAGGTCAACCATCGCCTCAGCGGCTGTGCATCGCAGATCTGCGTTGGGGACAATCATGCGCTTTAAAAGCCGTTCAGCAGGTTTTGGAATGTGATAATCCCCGACCCATTTTCCTCTCATCTAGAAAGATTGATTTCAGGTCAACACGATGCAGCGAGCAAAGGCGTGGAAACTGCTCACTGTCCGTGCCCAATACTTCTCTAAATCAGCCTTGCTAGCAAACTGCTCGCCTTCCTCGTATTCGAAAGGTGTACGTCCCACGAGGATCTCAAAGAATGTTACACCAAGGGACCATATGTCGGATTTACGCGTATCATGTGGGAGACCGCGGGCGCGTTCCGGGGAAAGGTACTGCATTATGAGCCTCTATGTTAGATCTTTTTAGTAGACATAATCATCAGGGCAGACCTCTGGTGTCCCATAGGTAAGGTTACTGTGGAATGCCTTGGGTGAGCGAACGTCGTATTTCTCCGCAAAACCGAAATCGACGAGGACGGGTACACTTTCGGGCGAAAGAAGAATGTTGGCGGGCCTGTCGATAACGATTTATATCAGTATATGATATCACCGCCAGCGTCATCATACAGATAGGGAACGCACTTGATGTCATTATGGACGACGCCGCGCTGGTGGAGGAATTGTACACCTGAGAGGAGGGACCGGAACCATACTTTTGCTCGAGGTTCGGATACTTCAACGGGCACGAGGGTAGGAAGGTACGCCCTACACGTGTTGATCGGATCAGGAAAGCGTCAACATACACGTGTTGTGCGGATGTGAACGTACATGGTAATGAGTGCATAGGACGGCGTGATAATGAAGGAGTGGAACGGAATAATAGACGGATGAGGGTCTTGCTTGAAGGATCGCACAATTTTCATCTCGTTCCATCTGTAGTGGCATAGTATATGCTAATCAGTCCTTGATGAACACATACAGCGAAGCAGTATGCCTCACAGTGAGCGGACGCGTGCAGCTGTAGTTGAGGTTTTAGATCTGTGAACAAGCTTCACCGCGACTTGAACATCGCTGTTCCTTTCGCTGGAAGATTTGGGCTTGCAGAGCCATACACTGCCCCAGTTCCCAAAACCGATCTGCGACAAGTTAAGCATGAGCACAACCAAATGAAACTTAGGAGATTAGTACCTCTTTGACGAAGGTTAGTCTTTCTGCAAGAAGCTGGTCAGAGAGCGAGAATACATCTGTCGCTTCCTGAGGTGAGTCCATTGTCAGTGCGTATATGAGTCTTGAAGTTCAGCGTTATGGTCTGGGTCGTTTCGGGTGGGTATATGCTATGAGCCGAATACTAGTACAGAGCGCGGAGATGGGCGTAAAGAAGAAGAGGGATGGGAAGCAAAGCGTCGTGAGCCAGCCTCGAGCTTGGGCCTTGTACTTACTTAGCGGAAGCTTATTGGCGACAAAACACAAAGCAGAAGCAATTTCGCACTTTTCCATATCACTCAATATCACAACTCGAACACTACCAAAACAACCACAAACAACGCGTCGGTCTCGTGAGAACAACGCGTCGGATTTCGGGAGCATCACGTCAATCGGAAGCAAACCAGAAGCAAATCCCTTGATATGGACAGCTTGCTCTTCCGAATCTGCTCAAGAGCAGAGTCAGGCAACTACAGCACTCAGGAAAAACTGCAGCATTGGAGAAGCGATACTATTTTCATTTGAAAGGCTTAAGCAATTGTTACATCCGCGAAAAACGTATGTACATGTATTTAATTTCAAAGTACTGAACTGCTGAAAAAAATAAGTTGCCACCAAGTTGTGACATCTAAAACATACCGCGAAGGGCAATCACCGCGGAAAATATTAGATCGGAAATCACCGCAAACACCAATTCCGAATTCCTATCCTGTCGAGTACCTCAAGTCGGCATATGTATGGTACTAAGTAGAAGATTGAGCCAAGATTTGACATAGGGCAGAGTGGGCCACGATTGCACCCAGATCTTGCAAATACTAGAGGACGTAGATAGGGCGTTGGTAACATCTAGGTTCTTGAGATATTCTGTGAGGGTACTCCCAAGTGATGTTAAACAGGAACACGGCCCACTGACCACACTGATTTGAAGGGAGGGAACGTTACCAAATAAGACCTCCAGCTGATTGTGGAAGTTAGCCCTTTGATCGTTGACATTCTTGTTATTGAGTGGCTCATTCTCTGGTTCGAAGGGCATACATAGTGTCCAGTAGCAGCGTGATGATGCGGTCAATGATAAGGCCAAAAAAGAAGGAAAAACAATAGCCCACCGCGAGGGTCGAACTCGCAGCCTTCAGATCACCGCCTTGCTTGAATCGCACAAACGTAAAAGTCTGACGCTCTATCCGATTGAGCTAGGCGGGCTTAGAGAGGCTTCTATTTTTGTAAGCTGTGTGTGACAGCCTGACAACTTCCGATTATGGGACCGTGTGTTCCCGTAGGTCTGCAGCTTCTTCATTACCACTATGGCTAACAACAATCGCGTCTGTGCAACGGCCACGCAAACCAGAATCCTCCAAGCAGCTTTCGAAACAAAGCTTGCTTCCGAGCCCACGCCCAACGCCCAACATTTCATGACCACGAAAGAGCTCAATGAGCTTGAAGCCCAGACTGGGCTGTATGTTGTTATAACTGATTAACTGCGTGGACTAACGAGTTTCTACAGCACAAGGAAATGGATAAGTTCGTGGTTTCTCCGCCAACGAAGAAAAAACGATAGCTCAGCCATCACGCCCGAGCTCGTGGACAATTCTTCGGATGTACTGGCTCCGACTACGGCTAGTCCCTGCGATGACCTTCCGCCAAGCTCTCCGACCTCCACCCTTTCGCCTTTCCCGTCGCCGAAACATGTGCGTGGATCTAGAAAACGACGACGAGACTCCGACGCATATACTCTCGACGTGGATGCATTCTTGTCGGATGCTGCTGATCATAGTTCAGCACCGATAGTAGCCGACAAACCGAAACCGCTGAGATATGGTCCATTGCCTTCACGCGCATATATTCCCAAGATTCCGTCGCACACTTCTTCGAATGACACCGCGAGGTCTCTGCTAAGTCCTAAACAAACTCCAGTTTCTTTTTCGAAGGACTTTTGCCACGTTTCACCCAAACGAGCTAAATATACAACGACAGCAAAAGCATACAACCCACGAAAAATCGCCTTCATCGGCCCTTGCGCTATTAAAGTCCCGAGTCACCTCCGAAGCGTCTCCAAGACGGCTCAACACGCCTCCGACGCAACTTCAACTTCAGATAATTACATTCAAAACCCAGCTCCTGTCATTCAGAATGCGCCCAACTTCAATGCCTATTTGCACAACAAAGTTTATGGACTTGGTATCAATACTGCTCATACCCCTGTTTTGGACGCATATACCCCGCAGACTGACGCGTATCTCCCGAATTCTGACGCATACGTCCGGCAGTCCGACATACACACCCAACATTTGGACGCATACATCCCGCACTCTGACGCATACGCATTTGATGCATGTAATACAGACACTCGTAGTTACAACATTCTCCAAGATTTTGCGGATTTTACATGGTCTCAAATCGACTATTCCACGCCAACACCGACTACATCCATGGACCACAGTGCTCCGATCTCGCATTCAACTGGATATCCGACTACAATGCCTCTCTGGAATGTAAATGTGGATGATCCCGCAAACATCAATTTGCTTTCGTCATATTCATCCCATGATACTCCTTTCATCATGGACGTCAATTATCACCCAACGCCTTCGCCAGAATTGGGCACTACCGCTGGTGCGAATTTCGATAATATAGCCTACTCTCATGGCGGTGGCGAATCCCCCATGGAACCGACAACGAACATGTTCCCGATAGAACATTTCCCCCCGAGCTCGATGGACGGCTACTCCGAGCCCCTCCCTTCCCTGGAGTTCGACCTTTCTCAAGAAGTCGATCGTACTCCTCTTCCCGTGTTGCCTCCTGCCATTGCGAATCTTTTTATTGACCCAGATGAAGACCCCTTTGGCGCTGCACTGCGTCTGGTTGCGCTGCGAAAGGCCGGGCTCATGTGGTAAAGGCATTATTACTACCGTTGTCTCTGTTTCTTGGCGTTCTTGTCAGGTCCATGTTGTCTCATACCTTTGTTCGGTGCAGTTTTCCTCAATGCGTTGCTATTGCTATGTGTACTCACAGTCGATGTACTAAGTTTCTCTCGAGTTATAGACACTTGCCCCCTTATGTGCGTTTGCATGTGTGATTGAAGGCACCCCAAAAAGTAAGTCTGCCTTTGATATGTGTTGCATCCAATGGTATATATACAGCTCATACACATCTGAGTGGTATTTGACAATTTGGACATCAACACTTTCCTTTCCCAGCTAATTTTGCAGCTTCTCGTCCAGCTTTCCTTCCAAAAACTGTACCAGCGGTGAGTCCACTCCCTCCTGGATAATTTCCATAAAATAAATTTCCAACCATCTCTCCAGTACAAAACAATCCCTTGATAGGCTTCCCAGTCTGTTCCGAAATCACTCCAGCAGTGTCCGGGTCAATCGCAAGTCCCCCAAAGGTAAATGTAATCCCACACGCGACCTTTACTGCCAGGAATGGGGACTTATCGATAGGAAGAGCCCAATTTGACTTGGGCAGCGACAACGATGTTTTCGAAGATTGCGTAGATAACCCGTCTTTGATCGCAGGATCACAGATAGTATCCGGGTGCTCCTCGCGGTGATGATGCACCGCGGTATTGTATTCTCTGATCGTTTGCAGGAAGCTATCTCGATCCTCCAAACCCTTCTCGACAAGCTTATCAGCCAATTCCTCGATCGTATGTGCAGTGATCTTCTCGACTGTGTCGTCTCCGTATTCTTCTTTTCGTAGCAACTTGGACATATCAGCAGACCAGAGCTGGAAGGCGTAGCCTCCTGGCTGAAGGAGAATCTGTCGCCCGAACTTGGCGTAGGTGTAGTTTCTAAAGTCCTCGCCTTCGTCGACGAACCGTTTTCCTTTCGCGTTTACCATGATACCTAGAGGATATCCGGATTTTGTGAATTGGTTGCTGCGTTCACGATCACCTGTGTTTGGCGGGGCGTTTGCGTCCCAGCAAGTGCTATGGCAGCCTTGCCAGTCTCCGACGAGCTTGGCACCAATTTCTTGTGCCATAGTGAAACCGTCTCCAGTGTTGTATGGTGTCCCTCGAACCTGATAGTCTTGTGAGATCACGACAGTGATAGTATGCATTGCAGCCCACATAAGCATTCTCCCATGCAGGACCTAGGTGCTGCGCTCTCAGCTTTGGATTAGATTCATATCCTCCTGCCGCAAGAACTACAGCAACCGTGCTAAGATGGATTTCCTGCCCATCTTTCCTCACGACGACCCCGTTCACCTCTCCATCGGACGCGGTGGAAATCCGAAGGGCGGGACTTTCAAACCAAACTTCTATTCCTTTTCTTCCTAGTGCCTCAAAATCCGCTTTTATAAGTCCTTTGCCTCCATCTTCCGTAGTCAACGCTACCCCTCCCCAAAACTTCTGCCTGCCGTTGACTTCGTATGCCTGCCGATGAAACGCCAGAACGAATGGTACCCCCACCTCTTTCGCCAACCAGCCTACTGCGTCTCTCGATTCGCGTACCAACGTCTCCACCAACACACGATCCGAGCGCGCGTCGCCGAGGCGCATGATATCATGCGTGAATTGCTCTGCTGTGTACGGATCTATGTCGATCTTATCTACCTGCTCAGGAGATACATTTTGTACCAGGGGGAGGAGGTCTGTGAGTCCGTTGTGAACGGTGCGATGTGCGCCTGCTGTAAAATAGCCATTGCCTCCTGCCCAGCTTTCAGGGGCTTTTTCGACGATGAGGACTCTGGTGCATCCAGATTCGGAAGCTGCGAGTGCCGCAGATGCGCCTGCGTGCCCGCCACCTATTACGATGCAATCATAGGCTGCCATGTTAACTCGTACCACTCAAGAGGTGGGGTGAAAGGCGCTGAGGTGAACCCCGCGTTCCCATCTTAATATGTGACTCAACCTCGGGCACTTGACTTCCTTATTGTCTGATCTTTATAAGCCCCACACGTTGCCCGAGGTATTGCCCGATGATGAAGCATACAAAGTACATGCTACTATTACAACTCAAGCCCGGTTTACGTTCTCGAAGGATTGACGGCCAAATATCCACCGTCGATGACAAGCTCCTGACCATTCATGTACTCCCCGGCAGGCGATGCAAGATACACCACCGTCCCAGCCATCTCTTCCGCGCTACATATGCCACACTCATGAGCAAACTAACGGAGACAGAGTTGATGGATGCACTCACGTTCCGGGTCTTTTGGCTGGAACAGAAACGATGGGCATCCCAACCTTGTCCGTCGCCGTCGCACCACTGATAACATCGTGTGTCATCTCGGACTCGTAGACACCAGGTGCGATGGCGTTGACTCGGACTGGGATGCCTTTCACTGCGAACTCGGTCGAGAGCATCTTCGTGATATGGGACCCAGCAGCTTTGGAGCTGTTATAGGCAAACTATCGTGTGGTGATTAAACCTGTAAAGAAACTAGACACATAGATCAACCACGCACGTGTCTTTGCGCAAGCTTGATGAGGCCGCTGATACTGGTGATGTTGATCACATTCGAGGTGTACCCCTCTCGATCTTTTGAACCTTTATCTAGGAGATCTAGAAACGCCACTGTCACGAAGTACGTCGAGAACGTGTTGATTGCGAATAGATCTTTCCATTCTTCGAACGATTCTGATGCAAAGAGTGCTGGACCAAGGGTCGATGCGTCTTTCTGCGCAGATGGCGAAGGTTCATTTAGGAAGGGTGATAGAGGTCCAGATTGACCAGCGCTGCAAGGTATCAAGTCGGTAACGAAAAATAGACAGATTTAAGCACGGCTAACTTGTTTACAAGGATATGTAATCTTCCTTCTTTCTCTCCGATGATATTTCTGGCCGCCTGAATGCTCTCCTTATCTGTCGCATCCATCTGCAGTCTGTCCACCAACTAAACACCACGGCAATCAAGGAAACGACGAAACATACGGGATGATGGGTCCTCCAGTTTTCTTCTCTGCCCATGCCTTGGCAGTGCTTTCCAGTACATCCACTCGCCGCCCAGTGATGTACACTTTCGCACCATTGCTAGCCAGTCCCTGGCTAATCATCAATCCAATTCCCGTTCCACCTCCTGTGACGAGTGCGATAAGCCCCGTGAGATCGAAGAGACTGCTGTTGTGTAGATTCGCCATGGTGAGCACGAGCTATTGGATTTGCACGGATGTAGATGAGATAGAAGAGAGGATGAAGGGATCGTTCGTGATTCGCTGAATCCAACTGACCAGTCCCTTTAACTTGGTCGGAATACGGTCCGTACTGCCGGTCCGTGATATCGCGTCAACTGTCTGGGATTGCGAACATCGAACCCGTGAACCAGAACCCGCAGTGGCAGCTTTCATCTTCCCGCTTCCGTCACGTACAACGTACACTTCCCCACTTCGCTTTCCACGACCCCTTCTACGCGCCGCGTTCGGCGAAAAATCCGCCTTGATCCCACCTCCGAACAGTGAACCCGGGCACGAATAACTCACTTGCGCTCGCCCCTTGCACTTCAACCTGCTGGAGCCCATACATTGCGTGGATTAAGGATCTCGTCATCCGCGCGTTAAACCACCCATTTTCGAGTCTTAGAGACTTCAAGGATAAGTAAGGCAAACGGATACCTTGGAAGAAATACGACAGGCGTGCGAATGGCTTCGGCGAGCGACGAAGATCGATAAGGTTGAGCGAGGAGAGCGATGGGAATGTTAGTTGGTTTAAGAGGGAACACATCTCCGAGGGAATATCCGCGCCATCGACGCGAAGATGGAGGTGCATCAAGTCTGGCATGCAAATAACACCCTCGGGAAGAGGATGCTTGGGGAGATAGAGAATCTCCTTCTTCTGACTCGGGAAGCAAATCCGGAGATCCTGAAGACGGTTGGAGACCTGCAACATGTGCAAGACCTCGTAGACCGCGGCGTGGCCTTTGGTGAATCCGCGATGGGTGTAATCAAGGTATGTTATGTTTCGAAAGAGGGACGATAGCCAAGTGAGGCGGATCCCATCTAAGGAAACCCTGCGTAGACGCGGTGCTACGCCACTGAAGAGCGTGAACTCCTTGGCATCATCGTTTGCTTCATAATTCAGAACAAGCTCCTCGAGATTGGTAGCATAAACGCTACTGTCTGATCGACAGCAAACGGATAGAGCGCCATTCCACAAGTATGGCGCATAGTTGGAAAAGGAGATCCTGAGTGAGCGACAGCGTCCAATATGGGGCGCAACTAAATGCATATACCATTGTACAGTGTTGACATCGAGGAAAAGTGGCCGTGATAAGGGATGGGACCAAGGCAAGAGCTCGATGTCAAGTAAACACGACTTCGCACGGGCTATTCGTTCAGCCCACATATCTAATCGCGGTGTGAGGGTAACGCGTCTCCATAGCGAGGGCGTGTGGAGGGCAATTATCCTCCACGACCGGCAGACGTGGGACATGGTGACTGGTAACATGAAATCACCATGGGATTCGATGAGGAATATATATCCCAGCAATTCCCTGGGAAGGGCGTGTATGGGATGGCGCTGCCGTTTGATGCTGAGCGAGAACTTGCGGTCATTTCGGGGGACTAGCTGAGCTTGGCTAGACTGCCTGGAGGCTTGGGTGTTTGTGCGATCGGTCAGGAACACATCGCGAGCTCTGATGTCCACGGCAGGACGAGGACGACTGGTACAAAACCGATAAGATGGGCGGTATGGATCGATATGATGAGTAGACTTACTCTGGAGGATGTATCTTCGACTGGATAGCATTTGTGAACGATCTAGTAAGAGTGAGCTCCCTACGGCGTGAACGCTTGAGCGTAGAAGGCATAGAGAAAAATGTGGATAAGCGAGAGTAAAATAAGGACCCATCTTATACGAAAGGCAAGTGGGATATGATTCTTCAGCATAGGGGTACAGCTGTCATCCTAACATAGCACCGGCAGGGATCGGTACCGAATTTCGAGAGTAAAGTAGAATTCCCAGTGAGACAAAGATGTCAACAAAAGAATGGAGCCTTGCGATGGCGGGTTGCTGTGTCTCTGGCGATGCCACACAATTTGAGCGAGATCCGTGGATCATCCGTTGCTTTACTTCTCGTTTGCTTATTATCACAAGCCCAGATAAGAGTCCATTAGGAACGAGAACAAGGAAACAAAGCAAAGAGCTGACGGCAGAAGGCGCTATTAACGGACATTATATGGACATTATTATTCTCTCGAAGTGGCACTGGAAGCAGAGAACATGGGGTGCCAAGGGTCTGGCTCTCCTCAGTGGCGGTGTGACATCTGACACCCCTCAGTCGAGCACCTGAGATATACAACCAAGTTACACAAGGGTACACTGGGTTATACGCGGGTCTTCAGCAGAAATGGACGAAGCTGACTCTTTGGACGCCTTGGCTAATCTTCTCACTCAGCTTTCTACCAATTCCTACGATGTTTCTCTACACGCCCAGCACATTCGGCTTTCTCAGTCTTTGGAAGGGATGGAATCTCAGGTCACAGTCGCCCAGGAAATGATCACAAATTACCTTGCCGCAGGAGACGAAGTCTGGATCCCCCTGATTGATGCCAAAACAACGGCAGCTGACCTCGACTCTCCCAGTGGGGCTTTGGAGGTCCTCGAGGTGTACTCTCGTGCAGAAGCAGACTATCTATGTACGTGACATATCTCCATAAACCGGGTGACGTGTTGAGTTCGCGTCCTAGCAATTCCTATTCTCCAGAAACACGTAGAGTTCCTGATCGATCGCCATGCTTACTTTACTGCTCTAGAATCCAAACCTGACGTCTTGGGTGAACTCTTCTCAACTGATTGGACACGCAGTGCTCTCACTGCTGTCGTCACCAAAGGGGCTGGTCATATAACCCAGGTACGCGCAGCATATTATTTCAAAGGCTGTCATTTACGGTTCTGTCCCAGAGCCATCTCTTATGGGACGTTCAAAGGGATTGGGAGCTGGACCTTCTCGAAAATGCTCCTAGCGATGAAAAGTTCGTGTCTTTACTCTATATTATATGCTCACCATCGAACTCATTTGTCCTTCAGAGCCGCGTTAGCTACCCATGTTGAAGTATTGCTTCTTAGTAGGCTGCAACAGCCACATTCAAGTACATTCTTTACATATTCTGTCAACGCCGAACTTAGCTTCTTTTCCAGATCACGAAGAAACATATCAAGCGTATTCAACATTTACAACAAATTATCAACCTCCGGATCAATACGAATCGCTTCTGGTATCCGCATCCAAGCTTCGTTCGCAAGCTGTCAAGGCTTATGAACGACGCGAGAACTCCGAAATATCACTTGTACGCCTGATCCGCATATATGCACTCTAATCTTATTTCATTTCCCCCTCAGCGACAGTCCGGATATTTGCTCGACAACTATGCATACTATATAGCATCTGAACGCCGTGCGAGGAATGTCGACATATTCATACTACAAGCTCTCTACGAACGCGCTATCGCGGAAGCAGCCAGACGGCGCTTCGCTGGAGAGCCAGGCGCAGAGGACGCTCTGCGTGCATTTTGGGCTGGGTATTCTGACACGCTGGTACGTACGCTTTCCTCGAATCAAACAGTATACTGACTCCTGACATTGATTCAGCGAGTCCATGGTTCAAATGTCAATGATGAATTCCACGCACTCCGACGAGCAACCAGAAGCGTTCCTGGATCTGGAGAAGTTTGGGCACGGTACATACGCTTCAAGGTAAGAAGATGCAGCAATTTTTAGAGAATATCGTTCGATAATCGTGATAGGAGCGAACTCTTGAATCCGAAGAAGTGATAGAGGATCTTGAAAGCGTCACAGGATAGCTGATAGCTTATCTTGGTGCAAGCCGTAATTTACCGCCCCAACAGATGCTTTCACGCGAGCTATATCCACCAATCTGTTCGACAAGGATGTGCAGCAGACTGTCCAGTTGATTCTCGCTGTTGCTGGATTTGAGAAACGACGTATGGAAGCGGGGAAAGGAGGTCAAACATCTCATTAATATGGTGTCTAACTGGCATTGATTTTAGCTATAGACGATGACGTGTTTGTGAACCTCATCAAGATCCTGGAGGATGGCATGGCACTGGTGCGAAAAGGTATATTTCTCACCTAATACTTTTGTAGCGTGGCTCAATCTACTGGTTTCATAGCTTCGCCTACTGGCGATCCACAATTTCGACTGGAAAAGTTCCTTGCTGAGCTTGTTCGTTTCCCTCCATCGATACCAAAGTCTTGTGTTGACCTTCTTTACAGTATCTTAGTCTCGCAAGCCTTCCTGAAAGTGCGATCGCCGTGTGGCAAAGCACTGCAAAGCATAATAAAACCAGCTATGTAGCCTGGACAGCATATACAGATGTCCTTATGTGCGTATCAATCTCAACGTATATGATAGTCTACCACCAGCTCATCACTTTTTGACCTCCCCCTCTTCATAGAAAGACAGAAAGCTATGATCTAGCGCGTACAACGTTCCAAGATATCGCGATGAAGAACATAGACTGGCCAGAAGCCATCTGGGAAGCGTGGATCGCATTCGAGCACCTCTATGGATCAGTCGAGTCTATTGAAGCTGCGCTCGATAAAGTGGAGCGCGCCCGATATCAAGTTAACGCACGTCGCGCGAGGGTTCGTGTGCGCCATCAACACTATCTGCCACCTACTTACTTGGGTTTATAGGAGGCCGAGAAGGCGGTGTATGAAGCGAATCAAGTTTTAATGGAACATCAGGCTGCCAGTGTGCCCGTTGTCGATGTGATTAATGCCGATGCGCCCGCGACTCATGATGTGCCTATGGATGTCGATGCCTCAGTACATTCAGATAACAGGGCGAAACGAAAAGCGGAAGAGCCTGTCCCTGAAGAGGGCAGCAAAAAACCACGTCTTGGTAAACATTATGTTTACACGAGCCCAGTGGAAGCTAATGGGTAAATTGGTTAGAACCACCTCAGGCTCCCCCTCCACAACTCAAGAGGTATAGATTGTGCCCCAACCCCCAGTGGGTACGGCTTGTGCTAACCGTTATTTCAGAGATCGAGAAAACTGTACGGTATTCGTGGCAGATCTGCCCGGCAGCGTGAGCGAAAACGAACTCAAAGAACTTTTCAAAGATGTATGCTCTCACGTTTTATACGCACGCGATCGGATAATGACACTCTGGCTTCTAGTGTGGTGAGGTTCGCGAAGTGAAAGTGACGCAGATGCCTGAGGGTGCAGTGGCGACAGTGGAGTTCAACGGACGAGTTGCGTCCACTGTTCAGTCCATTTATTGGCATGACTAATGCGCCTCTCTGACCTTTTCAGGACAGCATACCGGCAGCGCTAACAAAGGACAAGAAGCGGATAAGCAGTCAAGAAGTCGCGGTGCATCTTGCGTGGAAATCGACACTATATGTGACAAACTTTCCAGAGAAACTGGACGATGCCTCAATACGAGATTTGTTTGGGCAGGTATATGCTCATTCTTTATCTTGTACGCTCCATATATTGACTCGCATATGATTGACTCAGTATGGCCTCATATTCGACGTACGATGGCCTAGTAAAAAGTTCAAGAGCACAAGGCGTTTCTGTTACGTGCAGTATACTGTGCCCGTATGTTATCCATCATGACATCCATATTTTTGACGCGAGTGTTCTCAATCTTGTCAGTCTTCTGCCGAAAGAGCATTGGGATTACACGGTCGAGAGCTTGAACCAGACCGTGCTATTAGCGTCCTTATATCGAATCCTGAACGCAAGAAAGAACGTTCGGATGCGGATGCCGGCGAACGGGAGATATACGTCGCCGGGCTGAGCAAGTTCACCACCAAGGAAGATCTAGAGAACGTCTTCAAAACAGTGAGTGGCTTTCAATTGATTCTTACTCGGGTTCACGTGTTCTGATATGCATGTCGCAGTATGGATCCTTGAAAGAAGTACGAATGGCGCAAGATCCCAAAGGCCAACCCAAAGGATTCGCATTTGTGGAATTCGAGGATGAGGTAAGGAGCAATTAAGTCTATCGCTTATTGATGATAGGCTCACTCATTAGTACTAGGCTTCTGCTCAAGCAGCGCTGGGAGCCAACAATTATGAACTCAAAAATCGACGTATTGCTGTTACTCTCGCTGATACACGTGTTCGTTCAAGAAACAGGTAAGCAATGATTCAATTCCGAGCTGTGCAATACTTTACCTCCGGCCCCAGAGATGGACAATCAGACACCGGGCTTGGACGGCGAGCAGAGGCACGTAATCGCTCGGTTCGGGTTCGCAATCTTCCGCCAGCGACGCAAGAAGGCTTGCTCCATCAAGCCCTCGAGAAATATGCCTTAGTGAAGCGCACCGAATTATTCATCTCTCAAAATGAAGCCATCGTCGAACTTGAAAATCCTGCTGTATGTCACTTCCTTGTTTGCTGTATTCGCATTTTCTGGACACCCTAATTCTCATTCATGCCATCTTCTAGGAAGCTGGGAAGCTCCTTTTACGCACCGAACCTATTATATTCAACGGGAATGAGTTGCAATTCTCAGAGGAGTCGATTGTACCGGGGAACAGTCGGGGTGCTGGATCCTCGGGTGGGATGTTTATCCCTCGAAGTGCAAAATCGAGACCTAGGGCTGGGATCGGACGAGAGCGTAAACCAGGGATTGGCGCGAAGCCAGCCACTAGCACTACAATTGCCTCGAGTGCGACTTCTGGGGGAGCGAAGGGACAAGATGATTTCAGAAAGATGCTGGGCTGATTAGCTCATATCTCGTACCTAGGATCATTGCTTAATGTTACGCTTACTCGAGCGATGTTCATTCAACTAAGAGTAGATTATATCCGTCTAAAGTCCTCGTCTTATGACGAAGCGCTAGGGGCCAAATATCCATATTGGTCGCCATGCGGAGATCGCATGTCGCAGAGCAAATAACTTGGATCTCCCTCCAAGCTCCAACCCTACGACCTGCCTATGAATTAAGTATACTCTTTTTCTCTCATACCACCATAACCTTGTGCCCCAAGTGAAATATGGACAAATCAGACTTGCAGGAAAGCACAACGATTACCTTTGAATGGGTACTTCGGGGACTCAAGAACTTATTTGACTCAAGGTATGTCTCGCGTTCATAGTTGTCCAGCAGCTGTTAATTTTGATGCAGTAAAGGTGAATCGAAGTCAAAGGTCACCAAATCAGTTAGATTTGGAGGCGGACGCTGGCAGGTATGTGTAACTGCACTATCCGTTCTGTTCCATTCATTCATTTCGGCACAGATTCTCTTCTATGCAAATTCTGGGACTGATGGAGGAGCTTTTGTCAGCTTATATCTGTCCTGTGAGGTGCGTGGACCCTTTTCTGCGAATGTATCTCTGATTTACGAACGAAATAGCCTACCCCGGAAGAGAAGGATGGAGCTCTCGACGGGAAGTAAGTGCTAGATATCTAAAGGTATGTTGGAAAATTTAAGTCCAAGTCAACTTCAGATGGGTCCGCGACGGTGTCTATAAGTTCAGTTTCGAGTTACGCACGTTAGTTGCTAGTTTAGATTCTCCCCTTTGTACTCGGCTATATCATTTTTCAGTCTAGGGAAGACCGTCTTATTCAACATCAAAGAGGCCCACAACCATTCATTCTCGTCAAAGGCCAGCAACGGTTGCTGCTTCGATATTTACGAACTTTGCTAACCATTGAATCAATAGACAGCCAACTGGGGATGGTACGTTATTCCTATCTCACACGGAGCATGCGCCCATTGATAATTGCAGGGCTCAATTCGCGAGGCGCGATCATGTATACTACCTCCCTAATGCAGTCAAGGAACAAGATGCTTTTCTCATCATATGTACAATTACTTCGTCTCCGCAACCCCCTATCCAGCCCTCTACAGTTCCAGCTCAGCTCGTTCCTAAAGATTTTCTGGAGCGAGTAGGCGCTCTTCTAGATGACCCTCTTTACTCTGATGTCGAGTTCGTCCTGCCGCGGCGAGGACGGACTAAAGGGCACAGAAGAATATGGGCCAACAGAAAGATACTACAACGCGCGGACTACTTTCAATCGAGTATGTTGTTTCATTCATTGTCAAATGCCTAATTTACCCCTAGCTAGTGTTTGGGTCCGGCTTCGCCGAAGCATCGTCTGATCAGCTTAGCAGTCATACTCACTCCGACACTGACGATGGCGCTTCGGATTCTACTTACCTTATGCGTCACTTCAATGATTCCGACGACGAAGATGAGGAGGATGAACCGCTTTCGGAAACCACAGACGAACCTAGCCTAGATGGAACGCTCGAAATAGCGGCTCCAGAGGACGCTAGTGCTTCTACAGTCAACCAGACAGAATCTACACCACTCGCTGCTGAAGCATCGCAACCTGCGGAAGACAACGATGAACAACGCAACGTTAGAGCCAAATTATCGCACCCTTCGACTCCAAGGAGCCGAGAACTAGCCCTTGAAAGAAGTGAAGTTGACTGGTCGATCTTGTCGTCGAAACCGCAAACCATTCCAGGGCCCAAGAAACTTCGTGTGGTTATCCGAGATGTAGCTTACACTACTTATAAAGCAGTGTTATACTATGTGAGGTTGAACCTATCCAAAGGCTCGGAAGCATTGACACGGTCGCTTCAGATATACACAGACGTGATAGTCTTCGCGCCCCTATCATCTTCCTTCAGTCCTGCCGCACGACCAGCCAAAGCCGTGGAAACGTCACTCCCTGCTCCGTCATCCGAGAGTCAATCTAACCTCCTGGATGGTCAGAAGAATGCAACCCAAGCCGACAATCAAACAAATCCTCCGACCACTCGAAAAGATTGGATTAAGAGATGGCAACAGTCTCATCTAGAGCGACCAGCGCCTTGTTCAGCAAAGGCAGTGTATCGGCTCGCCGACAGTACGTCTTTTGAATCTGCCGCACCTTAATTACTCAGAGGTCTTCCAGAATTAGATCTTGTAGCGCTCAAGGAGAGAGCCTCTCAGGTACCATTTTAGTCGTATTTCCTCAATTGAATTTTATTCACCCTGACATCGTGTTTCAGCATATTCAGCGATCCCTCACTGTCGGTAATATCCCGTACGAAGTGTTCTCTCCATTTTCAGCAACCTTTGCGGACATAAGGAAAGTGCAAGTCAACTTTTTCTTGGAGCACTGGGGCGAAATTCGTGCCTCTGATGCAATGCGGAACGTTTGGCAACAAATTAGGATCGGCAGACATCCTGGATTCGAAGAAGGTACGCATCAAATTGGTCATGGATTGGGCGAGGTACTACTATCACTCATCATCTTTGAGCAGTATGGCCTTACATTGCGCAGCACCTGGAATTTAATCCACGGGCTGGCGGAGTGGGAGAAGGGGACCCTGCAGCCGAAATCTAACGTTTACATGGTAATCGTCAGTTTCGCCTTAGCTCATGTAAGACTACATAGGCTTAGCTGAGCTTTATACTTTCTGAATGAAAATTTTGTTGAGTTATATATCTGTAGCTGATCAGTTTTTGAATAATTTTTTCCAGACTAAACGTCCCAGTAAGTACATCATTTGATGAGACTCAAAACACACATCACTTGCAGACTGCTTTTGGCACCTTGCGTGCGAGTCCTCCGATGCTCGCATGCAGGGCGGTTGCTGTCTACAGAATCCTTAGTTTGATGCCGAAGTCCCTCCCCTAGTTCCACATAATTACTGGAGGCTGGGAATGGTTGCTCCCGTGAAACTCAATTGACGAAACATAAGTATTTCGTAAGCAATATGCCTTCTCTCAGTATCGATTCGGATTTGACTGTTTGACTACGCGACAGTCTCGAACGGCTCCCAAGTTTGTTATGTTCGTGGCAGAGCCTTCACTGACAGATGCCGTTATGCACCATTCAGAACATGTCCATGTGCTGGAAATTCTCTCTTTCTCTTTCAACGGCATAGTAGATATTCACCACACTTGTTTCAACTCTGGTTGGGAGCCGCTCAATCGTCAAAGGATTGTCTCGCCCTCGAGATGCCCTTCGCCGATACAGTGACATGGACTCTAGCTCTGAAAGGTAAGTCCTGGTTTGCCATTCAAATTCGCAGGATGTATCAGCGCAAACTTATCTACATTATCCAGCGATGACCACTGTTTTCCACAGCGTTGCAATATTATGCACAGTATTTAGATTGTTATATCGGTGGTATACGTTTCGCTTTTGGTGGGAAGATGCATGGGCCGCATTGGCTTTGGTTTGTGATATAACATGTTTAGTGTGTCTATGGGTGCAAATGACAACCGCAGGTATGTAGCTCGTCTGTTTTGCCATTCCAATCTCAGTCAATTTGTAGCATTTGTGGATGGTTATGGGCTCCCTCCCTCAGGTTCAGATGCAAAGCTTATCGCCTTGATTGCCAGCTGGATACAGTCAATTAGTTTCACTTGTGTACTATGGTGAGTGAAATGGGTGCTGCCTATCTCTATTGATATAGAAGGCAATGGGATAGGGCAGCTCGAATGAGTGTCATGTTTGCCATCATCCGCGTGTCCAATCCTGCTCCGGAGCCCCGACGTCTCGCGATATGCATATTAGTCTTTTTTGGGTTGATGTGGCTTGGTCTCCTAGGGCAAAAAATCTACATTTGTGACTTGGAAGGATGCGTAATGAAGCAATCTCTTGCCATCGCTCAACTTATCAGTATGTCTCAGCGCAATTTTGTTGAATTCCGGTTTGATTGGTCTGTTGCAGCGGATACTATCTCCGACGCCATTTTAGTCGTAATGCCATGGCGGTTGTTGCGCGATATCAAACTATCCGATAATCGGCGCATTTTGATCTCATGCGCGTTTTCCGCATCCCTTCTCATTACAGTCGTTACAATCTTACACTCTGTGCTTCTTTTTGGAAACCCATCAACAGTGACAGTAGCCATCGCCCATATCAAGGTGAGCCGCTTCTCGCATTGATTGTAGCTAGCCAAATCAAAATCATTGCAGGCCGCAATATCTCTAATCGTATGCAATCTCCTCGTCATCGTTACTTTCGTATATCGCGCTTTTCGGAAATTTGGTGGCGTGGATTTGGATCATTCATTTGTAGGCAGTGAACCGCTGGTTTTCACCAGCATTGACCTGGCTCAACTCACAATGAGTTCGAGTTATGGTGCAACAGTCGACGAAGCAACTGTAGGAGGAACTGTCGCGCAA
This sequence comes from Hygrophoropsis aurantiaca, assembly GCA_021014935.1. Lineage (NCBI taxonomy): Eukaryota > Fungi > Basidiomycota > Agaricomycetes > Boletales > Hygrophoropsidaceae > Hygrophoropsis > Hygrophoropsis aurantiaca. The sequence goes on from MU267616.1 coordinate 76,850, forward strand.
GATACAGTATGTGGCGATGCAGACATCAATTCGAGCGAATGTCGTTGTGACTCATCAGCCCACGAGAAAAGCAATCATGATACCCTCACGAAAATTGCAGATGGTTAATTGTTATTCTCGTCCATTTGCTGCCATGGTATCGTTTTCGTGTCAACACCTGTATTTTTTATCCCACAAACAGATCTACTTAGTGATTCGAAAATATTCATGAAATCTAATTAGGAAACACGTTTAAATTCTCTTACAGTCAAATTGTCAATTGAACATCCAGTGTCTAGTGCAAGCTAGCACTATGTAATATAATGGTGAGTTATCGACCCAGGTATTATTTTTCCAGCCACCACAAACTGTAGGATGGGCATAAGGCTTTCCTGAGTAAATGTGTACAATCCACATGCTCGATGCTCGATGCCAGTGTGAGACAGTTCAGGAGAAATCGGGGATGGTTGGGTGGCCGGTATCAAGAAAGAAAAGGAAGGGGATATCATTGCAAACGGGATATTTCTCAAGCAGTCCGATTTATTCAACACTGGTTAAACTGCCGTAATCTGTAGTTTCCGTTCCCGCGATGCTCTGTGTCCCATCGAAATAGTCTTCTTCGTCGCTATTTTCGTCGTGTTCCTGTCCCCTAAGTGTAGCAACGCTAGAACTGAATTGAAGCGGACTTGGACTCGCAAAAGTATACAATCCGGTGGTCCCGGTACCTTGGTGTATGTAGACGCTTTGAGTTCGCGAAAGACAGATTATGACTGGGGCGACGAATCACCGTTCAGGGGGGAGCCATGCGGGCGTCCCGCAATTGGCGTCTGGATGGTCGGTCCTGGGGTCGAAGACCTTCTGGGCGTACCAGGCTGTGAGTGCTGTCGATGGGGACTGTCAGCGGTCCGGCGGATATCTCCAGCGTATGTATGGCTGTACAAGGCGGAATCGCCATGGGTCGAAAATGATGACTGGCTCCGTCCTGGTGCCAAGACATGGTGCATATCTGGATCTTGCGAAACATCTGCAGGAACAAAGATATCCTTGTCTTCTGCATCACTGTGGGATTCTTGCAGCTCAGAGAGCACATTTCCCAGATTACGGTCCGCCGGCTGAGACGGGATACGATGTAGGAGCCCAAAACTGATAAAAATAGCGTCTGAGTGCAACTCCACTGGCTTGGGGAAGAAATCGGACGAACCCAAAAACACAGCCCAGCAGGCCTTCGCCACCCCAGTGACGGTTCGGAACCAGAACAACCTCCCTTAGGTTACTGCAGTAATGTTAGCGGATAAGCTAATCAATTGACCGGATGGAACCACACACTCAAAGTCATAAGAATAAACATAGACTTGTAGAGGCTTCTCGACATGCTATATGATCCGGGTTATTGAAACAGCTCAACCAGTCGTTGAGAAAATTCGTACAGCTTCCACAACGTCATAGAAGTCAGTCTCAGTGGTCAAGACACCACCGGACCAGCCGATTATCCAGTCGCCGTATGGAACCAAGCCAGCACTTTCAGCTGGACTGCCTTCAAGGACCTCCAAGACATGCCAGACATTGTCCATCGCATTTTCGAATTCGCACATCCGCATGCTGAGGCCAAGTAGGGACGGTTGAGGTGCAGGCTCCGACTCATCATGTGGTATGGAAGCATGCTGCTCAAGGGCCCAGCCCCTGGATGGAATGATAGGCACCACTGTTGTGGAAAGGCTTGAGTTAATCAGCAGAAGCGATAGCAAGGAACGTAACAACATGCCTCTGGTGACGCGTGTTTTGCTGTTCCAGACAAGTAGATTCAAGGTTCTTTCCTCGTGTTGTTCAACTATTCTCTCAAGCTCTGAGGCATCCAAGTCATTATGGTCCGGAAGTTCTTCTCCTTCGTTGAATCCGACTATGAAATCAAAAAATGGTTCGATATTGGTCTGCGAAGCTGGAGATGATGGTGTGACGCGTAAAACATGGAGAGCATGCGACGAATTGGCCTGGGTAACTGCGGATTGACCTGCTCCCATGCTATATGATCAACGTGAAAGCAAACTGACCTGACAGAATGCAAGCAAGGGCAAAACTGAAGAACACGATGGTATTTGGAGTCTGTATTGAACTTGACTAACTTCAAGGACTTTGTAGAGCCACGTGGTTCACATTGACCCAAATTAGGCAGGTCACTAAGATCAAAGAACTGCAGCATCATCTTGAACGAACTCGCAATTGTAGGGGTCAGCAATTGAGCTTCAGCTCGTGAGCGTATTGCTGTAAGGTGTGACGGTCAATTATTCGATGAAATGTTGCGATTGAACGCAACAGAGGTTTACATTTGAGCGTCTCATACGGTAAATAGATTCTCAATAGCGCATTTAATGAGTTCTTTCGAAGATGCTTGTATGGCAGCATTGTAGGTAGACCTTGAGAACGTCAAACATCATGGTAGGAGCTAACATCGTCGTACACTTTGTGGACACCGTATAACACCCCTCAGAGTCACTGATCAAGCCAGAGGAAGAAAGTCCTAGCGAATACCTTCATATGAATGCTTATATTTGCTGGCTTTCAGAGACTTGCAAAAAACTTGCTCATGGATGAATGAGGATCAAAATCAGCCCGATACAAACCTCCATGCGGCGTTCCAATCGAAAATTAAACACGGGAATTTTTGCCATAAACGCAAAACATTTCTGTCGAGGATACATGGAGGTAAGCGGAAGTGATCTATTGCCCAATGCGAGGTAAACATAAAAGGCCACACTTGTGCGCCTTCGAGAAGTCAAACGAAATTGGACGAGACTCAATAGTTCTCAAGTCCGTCCGGAATGTATCCAAGATCTTGCCGACGATGATCCGCGATAGTTTTTGACACATGTAGCGGTACCGCAAAGTTTTTCTATTTCCCCACCGCTTCTTCCCCATATGCTCATAGCAGTTTGCTGTCAAGCGAGATTGGCACGCTCTGCCAAATTGGGTTGCGAGGGATATGTTAGAATTTGATTTCATGGCCGAGGATGAGGAACGAAGCTAGGCAGGAATTGAACACGGGCTCAAAAATGAATTCTAACCAGGATTTTCTCGTGCACTACGGCATCCAAACAGGTTTATTTTATACACCCTTCACATGTATGAAGCGTATAGCACGGAGACCGAGAGTTGCATGTGTTTCAATTGCGATGACTGTCGGCGATGACAAGAAACTACCAGGGGTGGGATCCATGAACACACAGATAGGGTCGAAATCTCGAGCGGATTCGTCATATCAAGTCCAGTCTTGGCAAGTCCGTTTATAACTTGGGAGGATATCGACAGATAGTACAGGCTATCGAAGAACGGTACAAATCAGATCTCCTTCATTTTGAACTGTCAGAAAGAGCAATGGAATTCTGGATTTGAAGCGTGTCAAAGCGGTTTTCCAGAATGTCTACGAGGAACGAGCATCAATAGATGAGAAAAATTATACGCGAATAATCAGCAAACTAATGCTGATAGAACAAAATCTGCGCGCGGGCCGCCACGGGAAACTTGAATTGCGATGTGTATTTTGGCAGATAATTTGGTCGGGCACCCCAGAAAATCAGCCGCTTGCACACTCACGACGATGACCGCCTTTTATAATCTCATTTTCGTGAAATGGATCGCCAGTCTAAAATTGTTTGAATGCAAAATTGAATGATCATGATGAAGAGAGACGAATCGGTTGTTTGTGCTTGTTTATTTCCAGTTGTCTTCTCTTCTCCCAAATTTTCGTTGGATTGGGCCTTCCGAATCCGAGTTGCTCAAAGTCGCGTTCATTGGAGGCGTCGATATTCGCTGCATTGACTGAACTCATGCGGTATGCGGTACGATTTGAAGTTCAAATGGCTCATTCGAATATAACATTGAACAGTGTCGACAGCTAACTTATGTTACTTTGTCGCCGTCTACTTCCTCAAGTACACTTACCGAACCACGTACCAATTCAGTTTTTCACGCGACGGACCTCGCATAATGGACTTGCAAGAGTTTTGCAGCCTGAGAATCCCAATGCAATCCAATCCCGGGTTTTGTCGGAAACGAATCCGGCGAGACAATATGAGCGTCCTCCACACCAGGACCATATCTTGGGACAGCTGTTGGAGAGAGTGGACAAAGTGTCTAAAAATTCAAAGTGGGCGAAGAAAAATAGGCACAGGCAGAAGAACCCAAAGGATGAAGCCCACTCACTTGACGTCTACACCACACTGCGTAACCAAGACAGATCATTGCTCACAACTTTATCCTCCGAAATTCTCGCCAAAATCGCCGAAAATGCTGTCCAGGATGGATCTGCGACTATCGTGGATAATCTTGCGGCAGACGTATTGGAGGACTTCGTTGGAGATATATCCATCCGGTGCAAAATCGCTATCCAACTTCTCTCCGTGAAACCAGGCCAATCATGTGTATTGCATAAGCCTTATATCAACGCACTCCTCAATCTTATCATCGAATCTCACTATTCTTCTCTTCTCTCGCTCGAGGTTGTCAGCCAGTTGTTTACAAACATAACTAGCAATGCATCCCTAGATTCAGAGGATGGGAAGACACTTGACATCCTCTTGCCCATCTTTGAAGCATCACTACGAGCTATCCAACTACCTCAAGGTTCCAAATCAATATCATATCGACCTCCAGCTCCAATGTTCATAGCTTTCGGATTGGTGGACAAACTCGTTGACTATGGTCGGAATCAGAGAGCTCTCGCTTTATTCCGGATACTTGTCGAAACCAATCACATTCCAGCTGAGGCGCTTCACGAAATGAATCCACCTGCAGCCGGGTCCCAGAATTTCGCTACCACCATTAGATTTACGCTGGTCAGATCCTGTCTGCACTGGAATTGGCACTTACACGCATTAACCGTCGTAACGTCACTTACTCGAGACCAGTCATCGTTGGATGAGAAGACTCTCGGATTATGCATGGATGCACTCTATGCAGTGTTGGAAGGGGCATCTCGTGCGCAATTAAGACATTGCTGCCGTCTCATATGTCACCTTAGCAAAGCTATTACCGACTTCTCAATTCCTGATCGCATGGTTCGCCTGGTATATGATCGTGCTCGTGTGTTAAAACACGGTGGACCAGCAGAGACTCTTTTCAAACATACGCAGAGTTGGGAAGTACTGGAGAAAATTCATTATCCTCTTCCTCGGGGTCCATCGTTGACATGGCTGATGGAGTATCTTACGACCACAAGCCGCAATATGCATCTTGCTCGGATGCTGGCGAAGCAAGTCGTGGAACTCTCTGAACCTATTCCTCTGCAAGATAGGGCTCGATTCATAGCCCTTTCGGCAAACCACGGCTTCGCCCTTCATGCAAGGGCTTTGTGGGAAAGATACGCGGTCGGAAAGGATCGCAATGTTGTCGTGGGGAACGCTGGCACTATGATTCGCATGGTCAGCCTTTTTTCCAGCTTAGCTGCCCGCACAAACGCGAAACTGAAGGCCCTTTCTAATCGCCGCGAGGAGGGGACCGAGGAGGTATACTACTTGAACCATGACGTGGAGAAAGAGCGGAAGGACGATATCATTAACTTCGCCAAACGCGTTGTAGATGATTTCCGGCAATGTCACGACCCGCTTCATGAAGCACGCCACTTCCAGCTCACCTCCCTGGCACGAGGATATTTTTTGCTAGGACGTGTCACGGATGGATTCGAGATGTTCAGGATTATACTACGGCGCAGAGAAATTCCTGATATGCACGACCTTAACGTCGCCCTGTCAGCCATTGCTGAATATTGCCCAAGAACCGCAGCAGGCAAAGTGGACCGCATGATTGCGAAAGGCCTATCTCCGGATGCAGTTACATTCGGCACCATCCTTCACTACGCTGTTGCCCATGGCGATATGGAGCTAGTCTCCTCCCTTCTCGACCGCGCACACGACCTGGACCGTGGGGACTTCACGCAGAAATCCCTAGCCACGGTGATTCGGACGGGTGTTAGGCTAGAGGGAGAGACATCGCAGATCCTCAAGGCCAATCTACACCGCGCTTGGAACGTCATAACTTCTGCCGACCAGTCGAATATTTTATGCACCCCTAACATGGGAAAATACTGCATTTTCGCTGCGCTGCAGGTTGGCGAACCGGCAATGGCATTCAAATTCTGGGATTTTCTGGTGAAACAAAAATCCCAGTGGGATGACAGGGAGCAGATCTTTTTGAGGCGACTCCTCGCCGTCTCCATCCGCAAGCATTGTCGATCTGGGCACATTGAGCAGGAGCGCGGACTTACCATGCTCCGTCGGCTGGGAGAAGATTTAGAGCATGAGCTACCGACGGTTCCGGCATGACGATTGGACACCTCATTGTAGACATACAGTAAATTTGCACTAATTATTGTGGAACTCAAGTTACGTGTACACCCATTGTGAGCGATGATCAATGCCAGCTGGAAGACACCGGGACCGAACGCGACGTCAACAGGGAAGAACACGGAAGCAGATTATAAGGATAGATGCGTGTGAGGACTGAGAACCACGTGCTTACACCCGATACCAGGGAAGAGAGAATGAAAATCACAAACAACCCTGTACAACCGGAGCATGCGTGAGTGCTCCCGGGTAAAGTTCTTGTTTCTACAATGCAATCTTGGAAACTTGGATGATCTGATCAGGATGAAGAGGCCAGAAAAGGCAGGTCACGAAGAAGGATATTTGGATGTATTTGATTTTGTCTACCAATGTTTTGAAAATTCTGTATTGGGTGTGGGGTAAAGCCGCGGTTTGGCCGCCTGGTACCCAAGCCGTCAATGAAATGAGTTCAGCTGATCTCTTGGGTCAGGGCGAACCTGAGGGCCATTTGCGATCATAACTTGGTCAAGATTTTTGGGTACAGGACCTGATTTAAGATCTAAATTCCGAGAAGCAGAGGAGAGCATTGACGAATTCATAGCGGCCGAGGCAAACAACAAACAAGGCACTTCAAAATCAATACCCTGGGTGACAACAACTGCGTGGATTTGTTCCCTCTCCACCAATTCTTCTGCTTTTCTCTCAAATTCCTCAAACTTCACACAACTCATCGATATGCCTGCCGCGAGAGCAAAAAAAGAGTCTAATTCTGTCTCGCCTCCTTCCGACGACGCCAGCCAAAAGGAATCAACCGCCGAAAACAGCAAGAGCAAACGAAAGTGCGTTCTACATAAAGACCGATGTTTCTCCGTTCGCTTTCATCTCCATCTCGTCCCTTCACCCCCACTCCTTTGTGCCATCCGGTATTCTGCCATAAACGCAGGCCATCTGCTTTACCGAGGTCATATCTGATCCGTATCGGTTTTTACGATGTTATTTTGCTTCTAATTCATCCATAAGATTTTTGAGCTGACACCTGATTTTCTTTATGTAACAGGCGACAGTCTCAGAGTGCGTCGAGTGCCATTTGACCAATCATTAATAATTAATCTCTCCAACAGGTTGTGATGCTTGCAGAGCTCGTAAAGTACGCTGTGCCCGAGAGAATCCAGATGATCCGAAACAGTCGTGCAAGCATTGTGTTGCCTTAGGTATACCATGCACCTATGATTATCAACCGAAGAAACGAGGTCCTCCCAACTTGTGAGTGGTCACATAATGTGGAAATAAATCATAATAATAGCGTCGAGAAGATACCTTCGCCGATTGCAGGAAGCTGCTGCCGCTGCCGCTGCGCAACAAGGGGATATTCATGACCCAGGTTCAGATATATCACCGTCACCGTCGTCGGCACACCAATCTCTCGCAAGTCCCATTCAGAACCGGGCATCCCCGCCTCAACAACAAAGCTCTTCAACCTTTCTAGAACCCACACTAACCCCCATCCAAACCGCACCTATAGTAACCCCATCCCGCTATCCTATCGCTGCCGACTCATATCTTAGTCATTATTCGCCTAATGCAATTTCCTCACCCTTCAATGGTTCCCGTGAAAGCGGTAGCGGCACAATAATTCATCAAAAGTCTGAGGATACACAACAATACTCTTCCTCCGAGCCCTATGGTTCTTTCTCGGCATACAATTGGTCCTACAAACATCACCAGCCGCTTCCGATCCTTCCGCCCACAGCCATTCCTCCACTATCATACTACTATCGGCCCCATCGTCTTGAAGATATTGCTCCTCGTGACACTATCTCACTTATCATTGCTCTTTTCTTCGATTTTGTATATCCATTAACGCCTAGCATCCATAAGCCGTCTTTCATGGCTGACCTGCACTCACGGAGGGAGGAAAGAGACCCTCTCTTTTTTGCTCTGGTTATGTCAACGGTGGCTTCCACACTTGTTCAGGTGCCGAGATCATATCTTCCGATGGAACGTTCCGTGGTACGCAAACTCGCTCAGACGTGCTACGAAGCGAGTCGGCATATCACAATTGCTTCCTACGATCCTCCCACCTCCATGCATGTTGTAGTCCGATATTTGTGAGTGATATATTTTTTTGCGTGTAATATCATCATATAATTTTTTGTAGCGATTGTATCTACCATTTTTGTGAAGGCCACGATGCCACTCAACATGCAGCATTTGGGGAATCCGCCCACATTGCGGTGACTCTACGCATGCACGAAGAAGCTTCTTACGAAGGCCTTGACCCTATCGAGTGCGAAGTCCGCCGAAGGACCTTCTGGCTGCTCTTTGGAGGTAAGTTGTCAACTTTCCATTCTAGTCCAACATCTCACCCGCGAACCTCGTCAATTCAAATCCGGATTTCCTCCTCTGGGGCGATCAGCGGACAAGTCGATGTCAATCTTGCTGGGACGCCCGATCTGTCTTCGCGATGAAGATTGCACGGTACATTTTCCAAAGGAGCTCGATGACGAATAGTGAGTCCTTTTGGTGAACCGAGGATGATCCAAACTTAAGCCGCGAATTTCTTTTTCGCGTTTCCCACTAGCATCACACCTAGCGCTTACTTACCCCAACCACACGGCAAAACCGCACTGGTGTCCGGGTTGAACTACATCTCAAGGATATTTGCGCTCCTTGGTGAAATTCTCGTCCGTATCAGAGTCGATAAGCGATCTCCACCACAAGGACAATTTGCGACAGCGAGACTAGAAGAGGTTCAATCTCTCCATGCTCGCATTCTATCCGCTCTAGCGCATACACCTGAGCCTTTGCGTCTCAAGCAATCACTTCAACACTCCCATCTCCCCCCTGATTATGGCGGCGCAGGGTTCCGACAGGCCACGTTTGCTGAAGTCAAAGATTTCTTTGATAATCCCAAAGCTTCTCGTGCAAATGCCCTCAACCCTTTCCTTGTGATGCAAGCCAATCTATATGTTACTCAGGCAAGTTAATCCCGAGCTACCGTGTATACTGATCATTGTTAACACTATTTGATTAATTCAGCAACTAGTCCGGTTCGTCATAGAGCAATATCGCGACGAGCTGCTTACTTCGCTGAACGGGAGCATCGACGAACATAAAGTTGCTGAAGACAGAGAAGCGGTCGCAAGCGATCTCCTCAACATCCTCCACAGGTAGACATTCGTGTTGTGGTGCTTGCGCGGTCTTTGACAAATTCTACCTACAGTATCCCAATTCAATCCATCGCAACGAACGGCCCTTCATTGGTGAGAAAAACAATTGAATGAAACCGCCCAGCTAATGCGATTGTTCTCAGGTCCATAAAGTACGATTTGTCGCTTCCACTCTGCTTGACGCTGTGCGAAAGGCAGAAACGGCACCAGCGTCGGCTGCACGGGCGCACGCGTTCCTTTGTGAGTTTGACCGCGCCCCTAGATCATTCTCCGTTGTTTGACAGGTCCTTTCAGGGGACTTCCTTTCAATTCTATCTGAGATCGAACGCAATTACCTGTGAGTTAACCCCATCATTTTCAATTAAACGTGAGAAGCTGATTTTGATTGTGCATTAGGCTCGACGATGACAGGGATGGGACACCAAGTGGTGATGGAATGTCAATCGTTTAATATCTCATTCAATTTGCTCTGGCTTGCTTTCGACGTCTCTCACCTGCTATCATCCTCTGACTCTTTTCCCTCGGGCTGGTTCTCATCTCCTGGAGTCATACCTTGTGTCCGTATTATAACTATATTCAATATTCCCTTCACGATTCTGTTTCTTTACGCATCTGGACTCGTGTAATGTAGCCACATTTTCTCAAGGTTTCCATCTAAATGTATCTCGGCGCGCTGGAGAAGATGCCAAGGATTACTATGCATATGGTGGCATTGATGATTGTGATTCAAATTGTTTCCGTCTATGTGCATTCGAATTCTAGACTCCCCCAGCTGCTTTTATGGACGCGACAGCTGGCAGTTGGTATTTGCATACCTATGATTCAAAGTATTTCCGAGGTATGAGGAGGGTTCAGATCTCCCACGTGGCTGGCCACGAGGAACAAAGTTGCGGATCGATTTCCAATCTGTCTCAACACGAAGTTGTCAGAAAGTTATCACCGTCCGCGTCATACTCAAAGGGCTTACACGTTCAAGATTATTCGCGTTAATTTACAGTCCGCTCGAAGAGCTTTGCGTTCACCTAAAGTTATACAGAGAAACTCGCTCAACAGTCAATATGTCAGTAGCCAATGAAGGAGAAAGTAAGGACAACCCAGTACAAATTACCGAAGGTTTGTATTTGTGTCATTCTGGTGACTGAGCGCGTTTACAATACCTCTGATACCAATTGGTTCCTCCAGATGAGGCTGCGCTGTACGATCGTCAAATCCGGTTATGGGGACTCGAGGCTCAGCAAAAGTAAGTTCCCGACTATGTTATCGGTGGTCCCCCACATTTTATCAGCGGACTCCACAACGCTTGTCCCCGAGAAACCCATATATCACGCGAGCCGTGCTGACCCGATGTTGTCAGAATGCGGAATGCGACCATCCTAGTAGCCCGACTCAGAGGAACTGCAACCGAGGCCATCAAGAATATAGTGCTCGCCGGCATCGGAAAACTCGTCATTGTCGACAGCGAAGATGTCCAGGAAGAGGATCTTGGAGCTGGCTTCTTCTTCAGAGACGAAGATGTGGGGAAAAAGGTACGTGGACGTTTACTCTGCTCCCCCTAGCGGAAGTATTATGGTCATTTATTGGTGATATTTGGCTTTGACAGAGGGTAGATGCGGCCAAGGCTCGCATAGAAAGCCTCAATCCTTTGGTTGTGGTAGAAACCAGACATGACACCTGTTTCCTAGATGCAGAAGTATTGGATACACTGGTCATGAACGTCGATTTGGTATGCGTGACAGATTGGGACCGCGAAGGCCTTGTTGGTGTACTCTTTCACACATTTATCAAAGTGGTTTCTTATCACAGCCCCTATAGATTAAAATCAACGAAGTTTGCCGGCGATTTGGCAAACCGTTCTACGCTGGTGGGACCTTCGGCCTCTTAGGTTATATATTTTGCGATCTGCTTAAACATGATTACATTTCTCCGTGAGCTCTTTTTCGCGTGTCCTCGAGGTTGTTTTTGGATTCTAATTAGTCTTCCTTTTTCCACCTATCTCACTGGACCAAAGTGACCGGTCTGCACCCAAGGAAGCACCCAAAAGCGTAAAAGCAACCGCGATATACCCACCGTTGCACATGGCCTTGCGGCATCGATGGTCGGCTTTGACTAAAAGGCAGACAAAGGAACTCAACCCAGCCGTAGTACACACAGTTCTAGGTTAGTATTTTCTCATAACCCGCATCTGATGGTCTAAGACGCTCGTACTGTGAAAGCTCTTTGGCAGTATCAGGTCCAACATCAAGGTAACCTACCCGATGATCAAAACGCGGTGCCAGAATTACAGGAGATCGCCAATTCTCTGCTCGAGGCGTCAGATGTCACCAAGCAAGTTTTGACAACCGTTCCCAGCGAGCTCATTGAGTGTGTTTCACTGTCGTAACAGGAAAGCTGATAATTAACTGTGCTAGATCTGCGTGTATATCGGGTTCGCACGAATTTTCTCCCGTATGTGCGGTCGTGGGCGGAGTATTGGCACAGGATATTCTAAAGGCGCTTGCTGCCCGGGAAGCTCCGCTAGCCAACTTTTTCACATTTGACGGCAACACCGGTGGAGGGACCGTGTGTAGGATGAACATGTAGTGATAAATTTCTAGTTGTCCTTGTGTATATATCTCGTGTTGCGAAGATATTTCTCTCACCTCGGGCATAAGAACAGCAATGTAGGCCAAATAAAGGCTTTAGCGTGAGAGAGTGGAGGCTGACCAAAACGCTGCGGGTGAGGCTGAACAAACCCAAGTTTAGCTGCTGGCTCAGATAATTCCCTTGCGCTTTCTTCCACCTTGTTCCCTCACGCTCATATGGTCCCCCAGCAACGCCGCCCGCCTCCGTCCAGCGCACAAGACTATTACGCAGTCCCTCAGAGTCCCCAAGGATCATCTATGCAGGGCTCACAGGCGCAATATGCACCCAATATGCCGCCAGTAAGACAGCCATCAGCAGGGAGCCAAATGCAATCTGGCAGAGGTGCAATAGCCCAAGGTGTGGCCAGCGGTGTAATTGGTGGTGGATATGGTCCTTATTCTGTAAGCTACTGTCAGCGTTTTATTTGAGATCCATCTCACTTTAATGTGGCGCGCAAGTACAACCCTTCCACGGCAAGAGACAATTTGATACACAATCCCTCACGATTTAGCGCGGCACCTTCAGAAGTATCGTCTTTGACGGGCGAGAAGCCAGCTGGTCCTGTTGTTGGAGGCTCTTCTTCCGTGCCTCCTTACCTCTGGGACACAAGGGATCCCGACCTTGATGATGCACTCCATAATCCAGATCCCCTTCAAGACGCAGCTCTGGACAGCTCGTTTACTTTCTTCTCTGCTCGAGGATGGGCCAATGCATCTGCTCTCTTTATCCTCGTTGTTGGTTTAATCCTTTTGTTTGCTGGATACCCGATTATCCACTACTACACGCAAGCTGGCGGGTCAAATTATGGATATAACCTTGGTAATGTCAACTATACGGGGCAAGTTCCCGATGGGATGCCTGGCCTTTTGGATGTGGACACACCTCAATCGGCATATACGAAGACCATCAATGGTTACACCTACAGACTCGCCTTCAGCGATGAATTCAATACTAATGGCCGAACTTTTTGGCCGGGCGATGATGCTTATTGGGAAGCTCAGAATCTTCATTACTGGTAAGACTGGCAAGTTATATCGTGCTCTTCGGAACCGCGTTAACTGACTGAATTAGGCCCACTGGCGACCTGGAATGGTATGATCCTCAGGTCTGATCGTTTGCTTCTTTTCATGTTGATACGTGTGCTTACCCATCTTATCAGGCAATTACAACCAAGGATGGAAACCTCGTAATTACCGTCACAGAACAACCCATCAACAACTTAAACTTCATGAGCGGTACGTTTGAGATCTGGGATTAGTGCTTGCTTGTACCTACTTGTTGTCTTAGGCATGCTCACGTCATGGAACAAGTTCTGTTTCACCACCGGTTATATTGAAGTTAACATGAGTCAGCCCGGAGCTCCTACAGCACCTGGCTTCTGGCCTGGTAAGTAAATCTCAGTTATAATCTTGATTATATCTGATTCAGTCATTACGTCAAGGCGTGTGGACGATGGGAAATTTGGGCAAAGCGGGATACGGTGGCACCACAGATGGTCTGTCCAGTGCAGTGCTATACCCTTCATGTTATTTAACAGTTTTATTATTATTTTATAGGCACCTGGCCTTATAGCTACGACAGCTGTGATGTAGGGACATTCCCTAATCAGACCGCCAAAGATGGCACTCCCACCGTCGCTGCAACAGGTGGTTTGGGCGGGGGTCCTTTGAGTTATCAGCCTGGCCAACGTCTTTCCAGTTGCACCTGTCCTGGGAGCGATCATCCAGGTCCGAATGTCAACGTTGGTCGCGGTGTACCAGAAATCGATATCCTGGAAACTGAAACAAACGTTTGGGCCAACTTCCAAGGCGAAGTATCCCAGAGTTTCCAAACGGCCCCATACAACTACCAATACCAGTACTATAACACCAGTCCAGACACCACGATTTACGGTACTGGAACCACACTGAACGCGTATACTGGAGGGGTCTATCAACAGGCCTGTTCTGCGCTGACACCCATCAGTAGCGAGAATTACGGCGGTAAAGGATTCGCGACCTATGGATTTGACTGGTGGTCAAACCCATCCAATCGTGATTCCGGTTACATTACATGGTACAGCGAGGGCCAACCATCGTGGCAGCTCACAGCTGCCTCATTGGGACCCGATCCTACAGTTGGGATTAGTGCACGATTGATTCCAGAGGAACCCATGGTTAGCATTTTATTTTTGTACAACGCCCACGGGATACCTGACAACGATTTCTAGTATGTCATCCTGAACTTGGGTCTTGCGCGTAAGTGTTGATCAACAATGCAAGTATTCTGAAATTTAATCGATACCCTTTTAGCGTCGTTCCAGCCTCAAGACTTCATGCACTTGGTGTTCCCTAGTGAAATGTTGGTTGATTATGTCCGCGTGTATCAGAGAGAAGGCATTCAGAACGGAGTGACATGTGATCCCCCGAACTATCCGACTGCCACCTACATTAACGAGTGCGTTTTGTTTCGTTTCCTCTCGTTTTTACCATCTCAACGCTTTGTGCAGCCATCTCGAAGTTTACACAAATCCAAACATCACCACCTGGGCACAAGGAGGGCAAACAACGCCGAGAAACAGTCTTTATGATGGGTGTTAATCGCCCGCCCCATCCACCGCGATGACATTGCCTCTTTGTTAAGCCGCCAGTCACGATCATTCCCATAACCCACCTTACCATCTGCATATTGTACCACTCTGCATCTATTATGACTTGCATTTTAGGACATGGACCCTCCACCCACCCGCTACGAAAATTATCGCTTCGTTGAGCACCTTTTCAAAGTATGTACGTACCTACTGCGCCCATATCCCATGAACACTCCTACTTTCGTTTCGTTGTCTTGTTGTTTCAATGGAATTATTACTTAGTACTTAGTCGTTGTGCTACATAGTGTAGTGCAATGGATGGACGGTGAAATAGAGGCTTATACCATGCCATTGCCGCATTATTCCGTATGATGTACAAGTGTCATACACATTGTGTGGCGGTAAGTGATTTACCAATAGCTCTTCTGGTTCCGAACTATAACTTGCAGCTTGAATTCAAATCTCGTCACTTGACGCGCCCATCGTCTCTCACTGATGCCTTCTACCAATGCGGGCGATAGACGGCACATTTCTCAACTTCAGGGCTTATCATCTGGGTCAACTATTCCAACTAACAACGGAGATGGACCGAAACCGTGCGTTCATTGGGCTTTCTCTCGGATAACGCATGTCTCTGTTGAATAATTAACAGAATCATTGTAGGCTTTGGATGGCGCGACCGGCTAATGTGACCCCAGGGCAAGGTGTGAGTAATTCTTGAATGTCTCCAATTCTGCTGTTGGAATATTTTGGATGCTAATATTTTCATGGTCTAGAAGGCGCAAGGACAAAATCCATATGTGAATATGAAGCAGGACGATCTCTATCACGCGAGGCATGGCTGAAATCCATTGAAACACAAAACCTTCTGCTAATGCGAATAATAGACGGCACATCTCTCAACTTCAGGGTTTGTCGTCTAGATCAACTATTCCAGCTAACAGCATAGGAGGATCGAGACTGTGCGTTTACTAGGCTTTCTCTCGGATAACGCATGTCTTTGTGCTGAATAATCTACGAAATCATCATAGGATTCGGAGTCTTGAACCCCCAACCAATGTGACCCCAGTGTATGATGTTGTGAGTCCTTCGAGAGTGTCCCCAATATGTTATCGAAAGCTCTTGAATGGCAATATTTTGGTGATCTAGAGGGCACGGGGGCAAAATCCATTCAGGAATATATCACAGTCTGGTCTGTCTCTCCCGAGGCATGGCGGACATCCACAGAAATACAAAACCACCATTCCCCAACCTCCACCAACCCAAGACACTCGACCACTTAAACGCACCAAACTTGAAATGATTGAAATATCTTTCAGCGGAACCCAGCCCAATGCCTCAAATCAACGTGGCGAAGCCATACCTTCTGATGTCACCCAAATGCACCGTACTCAAGGACACTTCAGTGAAAACTCTGACCCCGATATCCAAGTGGTCGCGCCTCCTAAGACGGCGAAGGGGCCACCACCTCCGGGGCATCCTATTATCATTGCAGGATCTGTCACTACCCCTGACTCTGATGAAGATACTGGTGTGACCCTGTACCGTGAAAGCAGATTATCATCACCCGACCCTGTGCTACTGACAGATAATACAATGCCAGCAGAGGTGCATGATTTTCGAGCATGGGCAGGGCAATCTTCTTCAAATATGAATAGAAAAGGGAGACGGAAGATGTCTCCACTTCCAGATTACATCAACATAGAAGAGCCATCATCTCCGATAGACGAACCTTCCGTATATCCCTCTCATTCAACGACCTTGCGGTCTCACGAGGACCTTGTGAAGGAGGTTCATATGAAGGAGACTCGTAAAAGATTTGAAGAAGCAATTCCGCGCCTTAGTTTTAAAGACATGGCCAAAAATAAAGCTGGGGTATCAGCACGAATGAGGGCAAAATCTCAACTGAAAGTCAGTCGTGCTTCTAAGATAACATCCTACAGGACTTACCATCCAAGCAAAGCCGCCTTCAACCACCTCTGGACAGTTGGATCCGATCGCTATATCATCGTCGGGATTTACGCGGTCTAAGAGTGTAATGTATAAACTACCTCTCAAAGCATGGTCTTTCGGATGCAAATTGTACTCTGCGGACGATGACAGCTCTCAGCTATTTTTTGAATACTTTCCTGGAACCCGCCCCAAAATCACAATTTCATCCAGTTCTCCTCAATATTCGATGAGTTTTCTCCCGGACAGAGAAGCGACACGAGTGACAGTTAGTGATTTTCTTCGCCGAACTCTCAGATGACCCTTCAAAATCTTTACAGATAACGAGCTATACTAACAGTAGTTTGGGGGCCCCTGTCATTCAGTTTCATGAGACCTATGTTGAAAACCTAGATTACAAATATCTTCATGAAGGGTCCTATACACCAGGTTGGGCCCATCGATTCGGTATCTTTGCTGCTGATCAAATTGGCGTTGCATCAGGATCCATGCGTCCTAGCGGCTGTCTAACGTTTATGTTCTCAGTATCGGAAACACAAGGGTGGGCGGTTACCGCATACCAAGAAATGGTAGAGTCGCTGAAGACGAAGTGCTTTGCGACCAACAATGCGAAAAATAAGCATGAAAGCATTAAGCATGAAACTATAAGGTAGGATCATCCACAATATTGTGCACCACGCTCACAACCTATTTTCACAGACCTTCCGCCGGCGAGGCGATCTGGAATAGAGTAGAGCAAGCGGCAATGCTTGATGAGATCCATCAGTCGCGCAAGAGCCATAGCGAAGAGTCTGCGTCCGTAGCCATAGCTACCTCTCCCCCTACAGATATCCTCTCAGAATCCGGACAAAGTACTTGCCAAAGAGGGGAACCTCCTGTGTAAAGGTTACACCAGTGCTCCCCCAGCCCAGGCTGACTTTTCTTGTCCAAAGGGCCTCCTCCAAACCGGAACCAAATCTTTCCATACCACCCCGGCGACCGGATCTATCTGTGCTTGTATCTCCCTCTTCCCCTCCGGCCGTCCTCTCGAAATCTAGGCAAAGCACTCGACAGACACAATTTCCTGCGTAAAGGTTTTACATGAAGGCTTCCCTAGTCAAACTGACTTTGGTTGTCTGAAGAGCTTCCTCCGAATCGGAACAAGATCTCCCCATACCGCCCCAGATACTGAGCCCCTCCGTGCTACGAAAGAGATCAAACGTATCTGTGATCGAACCCCCTCCAGACGATCTGGCAGAATCCACGAAAAGCACTCGCCAGAAACGAACTGCTGCGTAAGACTATACATCAACTCCTGCCTAGTTCAAACTGATATTTCTTGTTTCAAAGGGCCGTCTCCAAGCCACTCCGGCGATCCTCGCGCCTCTCAGTAGTCAAAGTCATCCCACCACCCTTACCCTTGGGGCCCGACGAACTGTGCGAATGCATTCCGCTCATTATCCATTATTTCTAATCAGTTTATCTGAATTCTACTAGACCGCAAACTAGCGAATCCTTGATTGAAAATGAGGCTACGTTACAACCGGCCCAGTCCACCCCAGTTATTGGTGGATATATGCCTCCCAAGTTCCGACGTAACTTGGCCAATAGTGAAAGTTCTGCCACGGCATGAACCTCGAATGTAGGTCACTGGGTAAGGGTCTATCACAGTGAACTGACTTTCTTCATATAAAAGGTACCTCCTTGCGTGATGGCAACCCCTCCAGCGCAATGCCTGAAAAAGTCGACATCGATCAACAAATACCCCTTTTCAAGTCGTTACGAACCTACACTGGAACCAGTTTGGCTTCCTGGAGTCGAGGTGTGCCAGCTTGAATCAGAAAGTCCTGCACACTCTCAAGGCTTTATCTCCCATCTTCATCATCAGCTTTCATATTCTTTGTCCTGTTGTGACTTTGATCATCCGCGGCCAGTTACTCACGAGATTGATTTCTTCTTTGGTCGCCGTATATACTACCACATCTTACTATATAAGCCAACAGCATCTAAGTATATACCACGCCGTTTCCCCGTGCTTCAAATAATTCGGCGTATAACAACACAGAATCCAGATAATGGAAACGATTGATATCGGGCCTCTCAGATGTATAATAGTACATCAGCATTACTGATAAGCACATACATAAATTCCAAGTTACATAACTTCTACTAGTAGTAATGACCCTATCGACTTGAACATAAACCATCGATGTCCGTCGATCTATCGTTAGATCGCGTTAGTGCTCTCAGTAAAAAACTACCAAAATACACCCGGCCGACTTTCCACGTAGCCGGGACGAATGGAAAGGGCAGTGTAACTTGTCTGCTCTCGTCTATCCTCCGCGCATCAGATCTTACAGTGGGACGTTTCAATAGCCCCCATCTAGTATCTATCTACGACTGTATCCTCATAAATGACGAGCCAGTCAGTCAACAAGCCTACCAAACCGCTAGACAGACGGTCGAGGCTGCAAACCAAGCCATCGGAGCTAGCAGCTTCGAACTATTGACGCTTACTGCCCTTTTGCTGTTCGAAAATGCCAAACTGGATGTCGTTGTGGTCGAGGTTGGCATGGGCGGTCGTTTGGACGCGACAAATGTCATACCAGACGACTGTATAATAGCGTCAGCATTGACGGCAGTGGACCTGGATCACCAGCAGTTCTTGGGTAATTCTGTCGAACTGATAGCCCAGGAGAAGGCGGGGATTGCAAGGAAAGGAAAACCTTTTGTCATGGGAATTCAGAAACACACTGGAGTTGAAGCAGTTGTCAAGGAATCTGTCTCTTCGGCGGGTGGCTACTTTGTACACATGCATGCTGCAGAGAAGCGAGATTGGGATTCTGCGATGGATGGTCCTCGACGGCATTTCTCCCTGACTGCCGATCCTTTTATCCCACCTCCTCCCCAACCTATCACATATACGTTTCCCCGCCCCACCGAAGACATTAAAGCCCTCTTACCTCTCTACGGCAGCCACCAAATCGATAACCTTGGATTGACGCTGTCCATCATCTCTACTATAACAACAACACCTTTGAACAAGGATGCACCATTTGCTGATCTAATTACACACATCACACCAGAGAGTATTCGCCGGGGGATCAGAACTGCGATGTGGCCCGGAAGATTATCATTCCACAGGCTTATCCTAAGTTCACGTTCGAATCCTCTCACCGTCCTTGCGGATGGTGCTCACAATCGTGCTTCATCTGAAACTCTGGCCACTTATGTATCCGAGATTCTGTCAAACATAACCCCCTGCCAGGAATCGTCACAGTCGCGAACCGTTCACCTGTCTTTTATCCTCGCTCTTTCTCATTCTCCCCCCAAGACTCCCCTGGAAACCCTTTCCCCTCTTCTCCCTCCGAGGGTTCCTCCTGGCATTATCGTCAAACTCAGAATTGCAGCTGTCAGATTTACATCTCCAGACGGAATGCCATGGGTGAAGTCTGTCCCTCCTTCTGAGCTAACTCAGACTGTCAAGAGCCTTGTTCCGGAAGTAGATGTGTGGTACGCACCAGATGAAAGTGATCCAGGCCGCAATCAGCTGGAAAGTGCGCTAGCCTGGACTGGTGCAGCCAAAAGTGACGCTAATGAAGAGGAACTTGTTGTTGTAGCGGGTAGTCTTTATCTCGTTGCAGATTTTTATCGCTTCATGCTTCATGAATAGTATTATCCCAGCGGTTGTCAAGTTTTTATTCGATAGTAATATCCATAGGCACTTTGGTATTTAGAGTGACATATTTAGACCACGTACTTGTGTTGTAACTGGCATGAATTGCTCCCGTATACTTGCTCCCGATATATCTTTGCAAGCGTCCGCCACTGCTTCTCTTGCCTGCTGGGCACACGAGCGTGCCTCGTCATTTGACGCGTTCCATCATCTCTCATGCCTCCAACTAATGCGGATGAAAGACGGAGCATCTCTCAAATGCACGGCTTATCATCCGGGTCAAACATTCCAGCTAACAACAGAGATGGATCGAAACCGGCGTGCGTCCAAACCAGACTTTCTCTCGGATAACGCATGTTTCTGTGCTGAATAATTAACGGAATCATTTCAGGGTTTGGCACCAACGCCCAACTAACGTGACTCCAGGGCAAAGTGTGAGTGTTTCCTATATGCCTGCAAATATGCTGTTGGAAGGTCTTGAATGGCAATATTCTTGTGAATCTAGAGGGCGCCAGGACAAAATCCATATAACAATATGAAACAGGACAATCTCCACCACTCGAGGCATGGTGGAAATCCGCAGAAAAACAAAACCATCCTTTCCCGTCCACCAACCCCAGACCCTCGACCACATAAACGCACCAAACTCGACATGGTTGAAACACAATGGAACGGAAACCAGCTCGCTTCCTCAAATCCACGTGGCAAAGCCATACCATCCCAAGCCACTCGATCGCATCATACTCGAGCGTACTCTAGTTTCAAATCTGACTCCGAAATCCAGGAGGTCGCGCCTCCGAAGATGGCGAAAAAGCCACCACGGCCAAGTCATCCTATTATCAATACAGAACCTATCACTATCCCTGATTCTGATGAAGATACTGGTGTGGTCATGCGTCGTGAAAGAAAATTATCGTCACCCGACCCTATGCTACTGACAGATGCAGATAAAACAACATTAGTAGAGGTGCATGATTTCCAAACCATGCCAGGCCAATCTTCTTCAAACATGAACGGCAAAGGGAAACGGAAGCTGTCTCCACTTCCGTATTCCGTTGACGGAGAGGAGATATCATCTCCGATAGACGAACCTTCCAAACCCCCTTCTCATTCAACGATTGTGCGGTCTCCCAAAGTGGGTCTTGTGAAGGAGGGTCATGTGAAGGAGACTCGCAAGAAATTCGAGGAAGCAATTCCGCACCTTAATTTTAAAGACATGGCCAAAAATCAAGCTGGAGTATCAGCTCGAATGAAGTCAAAATCTCAATCGAAAGTGAGTTGTACTTGTGAAATAACATTCTACCAGACTTACCACCCAAGTAGCCGCCATCGACCACCTCTGAACAGCTGGATCCGATTGCTACATCATCGTCTGGTTTCAAATCACAAGATACGCGATCTAAGATGGCCAAGTATAAACTACCTCTCAGGGCATGGTCCTTCGGGTGCAAATTATACTCTGCGGATGATGATAGCTCTCAGCTATTTTTCGAATACTTCCCTGGTAATCGCCCCAAGATCACAATTTCATCTACTACTCCGCGATATACAATATCATTTCAACCTGATAGGGATGCGGGACGAGTGACAGTCTGTGTTGCTCTCCATCAAACTCTGAGATGACGCCTCATACGTCTTTACAGATCACGAACGACTTGGAAGAAAGTTTAAAGGCCCCTGTGATACAATTTTCCGAGACGTACATTGACACCAAGGCCTATAAACATCTTCATGAAGGGTCCTACGCATCAGGTTGGGTCCATCGATTCGGTAATTTATCTACTGACCAATTCTGCATTGTACCAGGATCAACACGTCCCAACGGTCAGCTAACGTTCTTATTCTCAATATCGGAAACAAAAGGGTGGACGGCTACCGCATACCAAGAAATGGTGGAGTCGCTGAAGACGAAATGCTTTGGGGCTAACAATGCAAAAAATAAGCATGAAAGCACTAAGCATGAAACTATAAGGTAGGCATATTCCACCTCATTGTGCACCACGTTCACAGCTTATTTTCACAGACCTTCCGCCGGCGAGGCGATCTGGCAAAGAACAAAAGATGTAGCGTTATTTGATAAGAGGCAGAAGTCCCGAACCAGCGAGGTTACCGAAGAGTCTACGTCTGTAGTCATATCGACCTCTCCCCCTCCAGCTATCATCTCAAAACCCAGGAAAGCGCAACAACGGATGAAATCACCCGCGTATGGTTTTTTACATAAATCCTCCACGGTCCTAACTGATTTTTCTTGGCCAAAGGGCATCACCCGAACCAGAACTGAACATTTCAGGACCACTTCGGCGATCCGCACGCACCTCGGCCGCCAAGAGCAATAAACCGTCCCCATCATCGGAGCCGGACGAACTGTGGGCACGCATTTCAATCGTTATAAAATGCTTCTGATCAGCTTTGCAGCATACTAGTCTATCCTCCAACTGGCACTGGCGCGTTGAATATCATGCGGACGGACCTTAACAGACTGCAACCCGGGGAATTCCTGAACGATACCCTGATTGAGTTTGGACTCAAGTACGTTACTCGCTCCATGCTGTGTTAACGCTAACTTTGACCTTCAACAGATTGTGGCTCAGCGAACTACGTGAAAACAATCCAACTCTCGCCGATCAAATTCATGTCTTCAGCTCGTTTTTCTATAAGAAGCTTCATAACAAGAAAAGGTTTGCAAGTGTTTCAGCGCGCAAAAAGTTGATTCACAGCTTATTGTTCCAGCCAAGACGAAGGATATCAGAGCGTTCGAAAATGGACGTCGAAGTTTGATCTATTCTCCAAGAAATATATCATCGTACCTATCAATGAGAAGTGAGCCCCTATGCTGTTTTTCTGCTACTTTTTAACCGCTGATTGCCGTCCCGGAAGCCTGCATTGGTATCTCGCCATCATATACGAACCAGAGTATATCCTATTACCCCGAATATATCACCAGCCCTCCTCATCCGTGTCAACTCGTGGGAAGAAACGTCAGATGCAAGCAGAGGAAAAGGCTGATCCAAATCCAGCCAACGATCAACCACCGGATATATCAGAGGATGTTAATGGTGACTTGAAAGAGTTCTCGCGATCCCGTCTCTCTGATATGCCGCAAGGAGGAACGATGGAAGACGCCTTCGGCCAATCATGCTCAATATCGGATGTGGAAAAACCCAGGTCTCATTCTATCAAACCGAACTCGTCCGCTTCTGCTTCTGGAAAGGCCAACTTCGAGAAGCCTTTGTCCGTTGCATCCTCCAAGACTGCGGACAGGGAGTCTCCGATGTTGGAATATCCTTCTGACCGCATGGACGTCGATAATGTGGACACTGACCCGCCTCACAATCCAGATCCATCTTCAGGAGACATTGAAATGATAGAAAGCAAGCCTTCTTTCGACGTCGATGCGATCTCTCCACATGTCGAAAGTCCTTCATTTTCATTACTTCCCAATGGGGTTTCTTCTACAAATCTTTATGGCTCATCCTCCAGCACAAAAGGCAAACAAAAGGCTGAAGATCCTGAGATCGTATCTGACAGCGAGGACGATGGCAGCGATCAGAAGCGAGACGAAATTAAAGTAATAGAACGCGAACCCTCGTTGGAGGTCGATGCGATCGCTCCACCTGTCGAAAATCGTCCTTCTCCATCACTTCGCAATGGTGTTCCTCCTACGAGGTTTTACGGCTCATCCCCCATCAAGAAAGGCAAACGAAAGGCCGAAGAGCCTTTGACCATCTCTGATAGCGAGGACAATACCAGCGATCACAAGCAAGAAAAGGAAGTCGACGACATGCTCACTGTTCCAGATGCTAGCCAAGGCAATTTCCCAGTGTACTTCTTACTATTTACCCGATTGATGCACCTGCTGACATGATATGGCTATAGAACGCATATATTCACGCTGGACTCTCTGGGAGGCAGACATCCACAGGCAATCAAAGTCCTCAAACACTATCTGAAGATGGAGGCCAAGGACAAGAAAAACTTGGAACCGGATTGCACTAGGGCAGCCGCCTACAAACAAGCTCTTGTCAGTGATTCGATGTTTTTTTGATGAACTTTGCGTCGTATATATTATTTTCTCTTCTAGGTACCGACTCAACCTAACTATTGTGACTGTGGAGTGTATCTATTACATTTCGTGGAAACCTTTATGTCAAATCCGACTCGCTTCTCCAACCTCATTCGTGTAAGTCGTGTTTCGTTTCTATTTTGCAATGATATTGATAACATATGACATGCATGATACAGTCAAAGAAGACATCAGCTCATGACGAGAGGAAAGCAGAATGGAACGAAGAAGTTATACCCCGCTTTAGAGAAAACCTCATCTCGCGAATAGAGAATCTCTCGGATGCCTGGAAAGCCGACAAAGCTGCGAAGGAGGAGGAGCTGAAGAAGAAGAAAGCGGCTGCTGGTGATGATCCTAACAAAGGATCAGAGGACCCAGAATCCTCGGAGGGCGAGGTGGATATCGTCGAGGATCTGAGACAGGAGAAACCGACGAACCCATCGCCTAAGGGTAAACCCAGAACCAGAACCAGAGCCAAACCTGCAGTTAGATTACGGGGATGAGTTATTGGTCGCGATCCTTTATTTTTCTCTTCATTGCAAAATTTCTCTTCATTTATTATCATGCTCCAACCTCGATTCATGGCATGTCAACTGGGTGGTAGTTATAATAGTTGCGGTTTAGAGCTATATATTTCAATTACTCGCATACATTATTGGGCCATATTACTTGCTGTTAAACTCATTCACCTCGCACGATGGTCCATTCCTACATCTCAGTATTCAATTTCAAATCTCGTGAGACTGGTAGATTTGAGGATCTTATAACTCGTGTTTTCACCGAATAGAAAGCTCTTGGGGCTAAACTACCTACTAACCCATAGTAAAAATAAATGGGTAAAAGGAAACACGCAGTATGACACTCTCAGCAGTACTAAAAAGCATACTGTGCACGAGAAGGACCAATGCGAGTGTCGGCAACCAAAAGCAAAACCGGATAGTGAAGGGTATGAAGGTGAATGATGATGGATGCAAGCAAATAAGATAAATACAACTTCCTGAAATGGAACCTCCAATTGGTATTAAAAAGAGTGGATGGGAAACTGGTCCTTAGTGGACACTGAGCCCTGATAGGACGGATCGATTCAATAATTCGTTGTCCTGACCAAAACTATGCGCGACGGGGAATCCAATGGATGGAGCGGCATGAGGGCGATGTGAGGGAATCTAGTACTGCCTCATGTTATGTCGGGAACGGTGGAACTTCTTGCCTTGTTTGATTGATGAATTTGATTTCGGAGACTGTGGGGGAGTGAGATCATTTGGGTCGTCGAGCGATCGAGGGAGGTTCATCATTTGCAGGAATTGAGGTGAGCCCGTCGGAACAGGAGCGGGCATCATACGACGTGCGAGCGTGTACGTTGGGGAGACATGAGGAGATGAAGTCTCACCCGACTGCGCAGCTGCAGACGACGAAACGGGTGACATGCTCTCGTTCGACTTTCCGCCGATAGCTTTGGGTGCTTGGTTCGGAGGAGTCTTGTGAGAGATATACCAGCCAAGACCAGCAGCACCGGCAATGCACTGAGTCCAATTAGGGTGAGACGGTTGATAGAAGAGATGCATGCACTCACGATGAGAAGGACGACACCAATAAACCAAACCCAGCGTGAGAGGCGGGTGGTACCGCTCTGAGTCTTTCGTAACCATGGACTGATGATTTGCGCTGATTAATGTTGTGTAGAGATATACACTTTTCAGCACGCACCTGATCTTCTTCTCTTCTTTAGCAACCATACTGAATCGTCTCCAGAAATCATCGCCTTTCTCTCCACGTTTGGGAATCAAATTATCTTCAGAGCCTCCGCGCATGATAGTATCCGAACAAAAGTTTACATTGCGCGGTGCTGGGGACTTGGTCGGACGAACGAATACCGGAGTGATTGGTGTCATTGGAGGTTGGAGTGGGTGGGGAGTGCTGGGCACGGAAGGTCTTGGGGACGGAGGGGCGTAAACGGCGGCAGGCATGCGTGGAGCGCCCATTTCTGCAGGTGGGTGGTGAATCCTGAGAGCTTGAGGGACCTGGGCCATTTGAGGGGGCGGCTGACGGTCCTCGGGAGTTGATGTCGGGGACGGGCGTGGGAGATCCAGTGCAGCTATGGGGGCTGGGTATCCGGGGCGAGGTGCTGCAAGAGGGATCGGCTGAGGTGTTTGAGGAAAAGTTGCGGCTACTAGCGCTGCGTGTTTATCGTCTGTAGTTTGTCTGGCCATGTTGTCTTCCTCGTCTGAGTCACCGGTCATAAAACCAAGCCCAACAGCCCCAAAGCCAGACCGTCTGTTGGTATCATCATCTAGGTACTGATCATACCTGTGAAGCTGACTCAATTGACTGGAAGTTTAAATGTGCAAATAACACTGACATGTTATACGCAGAAGTCCTGCTGTTTGGGTCTGCAGGTTTGCGAACCCTGCGCTTTGAAGGTGGAGGTTGTTCAAACAACCAATCGGGATCGTCTGTTGCAAACGGAGGTTTCCCGGCTAAAGGAGGGTTTCGGGGAACTGCTGTGGACATTGTATGGGGGTATGATTAGTTAGCGAAAACGATACCGGCGAGAGATAAATAAGAGAGTGGAAGCCTCAATAAAATGAGACAGCGCAATTGACGAGCCAAAGGCTTCAAGAAATGGGAAAAGGTTGGAAAGATGAAAGAAACAGAAAAGAGATGCGAAATGATACTTGGAGACAAGAAGTTCGGTCGTTACTGTCTCCGCGTGGGATCACGTCTAAGTATAACAGTCGCAACAACAAATTACATCGGCTACACAACGAGAACATAGACAAGCTTATATCTTCGATCTGGCATATAAACTAATCAAGCACATTGATTGTAAGGGATTGTGAAGGTCTTTTTGTTTTGTTTCTCTGGCAAATGTCTTATTACCAGCCACCTTTGTTCTTGCAATCTCCTTTGTGGGTTGTGGCGGAGCTTTTATTTGGCTTTATTGACGCCGATCCCAATAGTCGCGTCGCGCCGAAACGCGTCTTTTGACTTCTTACCTCAACCTTACCAAATTTCTTGTCGTGAAGCGGTGAATATGGCCAAGCGCAAAATCACCATCGAAAGCGATGAAGAAAGTACATTAGATTCTTCACAGACCTCGAAGCGGGCCAGAACAGACGATGCCGACGAACAATTTGAGGACCCACAATCACAACCTAAAGCCTCAAAGCGCGAGAAGGTGAACGGTAAGGGTAAAGCTAAAGCACGCGACGATGCAAGTGAAGATGAAGCTTATGACGCCCAACAACCCGGTGAGGAGAATGAAGAATACGAGAAACAGTTTGAAGAGGAGAATGGCGAGCGCATTCGCCAACAGATTGAGCTGAAGCGCAACACCTTTGGTGTAAGTTCTTGGTATTCAGATCATCTGTTATGATTTCTCATTGGCATCTATCTAGGGAATCGCGGAGCACGGAATTATAGAATCCATTGAAATGCACCAGTTCATGTGCCACAAGCGGCTCACTTTCACCTTTGGGCCCCAAATTAATTTCATTATTGGTGCGTGCAAATTCAGTGGCATGCTTATTAGCAATGGCTAACCTCTCATTCAGGCCACAACGGAAGTAAGTTCCAGCCAAAAACGCGATATCCTAGCATATGCGCGCGCGATTCAAAGTACGCTGATCCATTTGTGCTATAGGTGGAAAGAGTGCAGTTCTCTCTGCGATTACCATTGCGCTCGGTGGAAAAGCTAATTCCACTGGCCGTGGAAACGGTTTAAAGTCGTTCATCCGTGAAGGCCAGGGGTCAGTTTGATTCCATTTACTTCCACCCGTAGTTGCTGACGATGATGTCATACAGTGCATCGGAAGTCACCATCTCTCTTAAGAATCAGGGGGAGGAAGCATACAAGCCGAAGGAGTATGGCAAAAGTATTGTCATTACCCGAAAATTCACCAAAGAGGGATCGTCGTCGTGGAAAATCAAGAGCAAAGACGGCAGGGTTATCTCCACGAAAAAGGACGAGCTCGCTGCAATTTGTGACCACATGAATATTCAGGTAGACAACCCCATGAATGTTCTCACCCAAGGTGAGCCACCTCTCATTTGATATCAGCGCATATGATAACATCATGATGGTCTGTAGACGCCGCCAGGTAGGAGGACATCTAAGTAAATTGAACTGCTGCTTACACCATCCTTACAGACAATTTCTGAGTGCTTCCCACCCATCCGACAAGTACAAGGTACGCTCCGCGGTGCAGGATGTTCTCGTGGCCTTTATTTAAATGCTTCTAGTTCTTCCTTCGTGGAACCCAACTCAGTCAATTGAGCGATGAATACGACACCTGCTTGGACAACATCAATCAGACAAAGAAGGTTTTGCACCAGAAGAAACAGGTTATCCCTGATCTAGAAGCAGCCTTCAAAGAAGCTAGCGTACGCTTCAACGAGGCCAATAAAGCCAGAGAGCAGCGCTTCAAAGCGGATGAGTTAAAAAAGGAGCTTGCTTGGGCTCACGTTGCCACAAAGCAGGAGGTAAAATCATGTTGACATTGCAACGGCGGATCTCTTACGTCGCGTTGTTCGTAGGAATTGGAGACCAAGATGGTGGAAGTGGGGAAATTGGAGCGTCGGTTGCCCAAGATCAAAGCTGAGGTCGCTACAGCCAAAGTACGCATGCCAAGTTGCCATTACGAGGATCCTAAAAGTTTATGACTGCTATAACAGGAACAATTCCAACTCGCATCTGACGAAGTCGGACGATATGAAGCTGAACTCCAGGATCTTGGCGACATAGATCATTTGAACAAGCAAAAAGAGGAACTCAACGACAAGATGCGTGTTAATAAGCGGAAACTCGCTGATATAAATGTGCGATTTCCTCTCGGCTGGGGATATCCCGTTCAAGTTGGCTCATCCATTTCACATAGAGCACAGAGAAAGACATGAACACTAGCTTGCTGAGCTTAAACCGCACCATTGATAATTACAACCAACAAATTGAGGTCGAGACACGCAAGATGGAATCCGACACGCAAGCCAAACGCGAAGAGACCAACCGCAGACTCGAGGCTCTCAAGGAGGCTGTCCGCAAAGCCGAGGAAACCCAAGCAAACATTCTCCAGCAGAAGCGCGAGAAGGTCAATCAGCAGGATGAAATCAAGAAGCAGGGCGAAGCTGCTGAAAAAACGAGGAACGAACTCCAGGCTCGCATTTCCGAGTGCCAGACGATGATTACTCGCTGCAAGGAGCAGGAAAAGAACATTCTCGCACCCTATGGTAGGGATATCAAAGGCGTCCGTGAACAGATCTCCAAGATGAACTGGCACGGAGAGGTCCCTATGGGCCCACTTGGGGCTTTTGTGAAGCTCAAAGACTCATTTTGGGCGCCACTTTTGCGGACTCAGCTAGGCGGCATGATGACAGCCTTTGCTTGTACTGATGCACGAGATCGCCAGCAGCTCAAAGCGCTCTTCCACCGCACTGGAAAGTCAGTGCTCATCCATCATATTTGTCGATCCCCAATCACTAAATCCTTTGCATGATTGCAGTGACCATATTACCATTGTGATCTCCAGCCGGGATATGTTTGACTACGCTTCTGGTGAACCCCATGCACAGGTTACGACTGTCTTGCGTGTCCTCGAGGCGAGTATCTGACCCGGCAGCCAACTCATGTAACTAATTTGGTGTTTTTTCTTTCTTTCCCAGGTTTCTGACGCATACGTGCTCCGTATCCTCATCAATCAGCTGGGCATAGAAAGAACTGTTATAGCTCGTACCCGTATCGAAGGCGAGGAAACGTTGAAGAGCGTTGGCGGTAATGGAATTGCTTGGACTGCGGATTGGATGCGGGTCAACACTTACTCGTGAGTCAAACACGCATCATTGACTAATTCTCCGCTGAATTTATTGGAATGGGTAAAGGGACGGTGGTGGGCAATCCACCAAAATTGCACCAGTTGGAAGAGGTGACCCGAAGAATATGCTTTTCACTAGTGCTGTTGGTGGCACAGAGCTTGGGCAAGTTGAAAGCCTATATGTGTAATGGCTTATCGTTGACTGTGACCGGGTAAACAGGAAATGGCAGGAAAACTTGACGCAGGCCGAGGGCGAATACAAAACGGCCAATGCAGAGTATAACCGCCTCCGGCAAGAATTCAGCAATATAAGTCGCGATGTTAACGGGTTTGGTGTTCGTCAAGGCATCCATATATCAACAAATTATGTGCTCATGATCGTTATGTAGGGCCAAGAGCGGAGTGCAGTCGAGGGACTCAGAATTGCCAGGGTCCAATACAAGACGTTACAGGACGAAGCAAATGAAGAAATGCCTACTAGCATCACTGGCCTTGAGGCAGCGAAGGAGGTAAGCGATTGACCCTGACAATATTGTAGATTTTTTTGAATTCAAGTAATATCACAGGACGCAGAAACTGAGAAGAAGAGCATTATGGACCAATTCACTGACCTCATGGGGCAGAAAGCTGAGGTTAATAACGAACAGAAAACTCTACTGACGGAGATCAATAAGATCAGAGATCAGATCAAGAATTTTGAAGACAGTCGCAGTGCTATCGCTGTAAGATTCAAAATTTTGCCGACATGCACTCACAATCTGACTGTCATTATGTCTATGCAGGCGAAAGTTGACGATGCTGTTAAACTGCGGTTAGATGCGCAAAATAACGAATCGCATTATACGACAAAATACAAGGAGGAAGAAGCAACATTCAAGGCCGCAGAAGCTGTCGCCGATCAACTCCAAACAGAGTTCACTGTAAGGCTGGTCGGTACATCTTCTGTGTAGCATGCTAATGTGCATACAGGAATGGACCGCTCGCGCGACAGAGTACTGTGCCAAATTTGAGAATCCTCGCAAAGTGGCAGAGGTTGAACGAAGCCTCAAATCCGTTCAGGCAGCCCTGAAAGAGCAAGAACGCAAGTGAGAACATTTAATCCAGAGTTCAGCCCTCAACTTCGAGCTGACCGCGTCATAGGCATGGTGCGACTGTGGAGGAAATGACAATTGAAGTCAATAAAGCCCGCGCCAGTCTCGACAATGCTATGCAAGACTTAACCAGTTTGAACAGTTTGAATAATGTACGAAATTCCCTCAATACATCTACTATCCGAGAGTTTCTCATTCATATCCTTCCACCACAGGCATTGAGGAAATCACTTGTGATACGCTTGAGCAGATGGCAGGAGTTCCGCCGGCACATTGCCTTACGATGCAAACTTGTGTTCCAATATCATTTGTCAAACCGCGGCTATTATGGCAAGGTGTTATTCGACCACCAGAATCAAACCCTTCAACTTAAGGTATGCCAACTCGTTGATCCGTGATGCGATTTGTCCCACATTGTATGCAGGTTCAAACCGATGACCAAGCCGCCACTCAAGGCGGTAGAGATAAAGATCCCCGCTCTCTCAGTGGTGGTGAGAAGTCATTCTCGACCATCTGTTTGTTGCTTTCCCTCTGGGACTCCATCGGTTGCCCACTCCGGTGCCTTGGTAGGTAGTCATATGTGCTGCCAGTTCCCTACTGACCCGGCAATAGATGAGTTCGATGTGTTCATGGATGCGGTCAACCGCCGTATCAGTATGCGCATGATGGTATGTATATCTGACATTAACATATACCTCACCTTGCTGATGCCCCCTCTAGATCGACACCGCTAATGCTTCGGACAAGAAGCAGTATATCCTCATTACCCCTCAAGACATGGGTAATATCCACGTAGGCCAAACTGTGCGAGTCCACCGAATGACCGATCCGGAGCGCGGTCAAGCCGTGCTGGACTTCGGCCGCTAAGCCTATAGGTTTCGCTCTCGAGATTTGCTCGACATTCAAGTTATCATATATTCTAATTCTTCATATTTGTTACTATACATTATATGCTCCTTTATGGTTTTCGTAGAGTAACCAAACCGGTGTCGCCGCATTGTGGGTGATCCTTGGGTATTGCTATTGGATATGAAGTCAAATGTACAGTTTATGCGTTGAATGTTATGTCCCTTGTTCCAACTAGTAGATTAACTCGACGAACCCCCAACCTTCTCTCCACGATCCTTGAACGCAGCGAGTTCATTACGCCAAGGCTCCCAGGCCTGTCCATATTTCTTCAAGAGGCCAGCAAGTTCCTCTCTTTGCTCTCGCTGAAATAAAACCAATAAGAAAACAGCCACCGACTACAAATACATTTGCACCCACCAGATTCCATGGCTCCTCCCCGCCATATACGTCCGTAAACAGCTCTCGAAGATCGTGCCGTTTCAAACTTTCAGCGTGTTTGAATGCCTGCATCACGTCTTTCTTGAGTTTCGCTTTGAGGATCTCTTCCTGTTCTTCTGACCACCAGCCCTTGGACTCCATGTACAGCCTGAAACGCGTGATCGGATTGTCAATCTTCTTGACGTTCTCAACCTCCTGTCGTCCACGATATGCGAAGGAGTCGTCAGAGGTCGAGTGATGGCCCACGCTAGAAGACATGTAGTCGATTTCAAGCAGATTATATTGAAAGATTCCAAACTCACCGATAAGTCATCGCTTCCACTAACACTGCCCTCCCGCTTTCAAGACACCGCCGCCGCGCTTCCTTGACAGCGTTCATCACCGCGAGAATGTCGTTCCCATCCACCCGAATGGTGTCCACGCCGTATCCCGGTCCTCTCGCTGCGATACCATCTCCATAGTACTGCTCGGATGACGGGGTGGAGATAGCGAAGCCATTATTACGGGCGAGGAAGACAGTGGGTGACGGGATAGTCGATGCAAGAAGCATGCCCGCGTGGAAATCACCTTCGGATGCTGCGCCCTCGCCGAAGTAGACGACAGCGATGTTTTTATCCCGGCGAGCTGGATCACGTTTCAGCGCGAAGCCTACCCCTGCAGCTTGCGGAATCTGCGTAGCGAGGGTTGACGAGATAGTGTGGAAGTGGTGTTGAGGTGATCCAAAGTGCTGTGGTAGAGTGCTCAGTCTACAAAGCTGAATTGATTGCTAGGTAGAAGGGTTACCATAGGCATTTGTCGACCTTTACCGGATGCATCTTCTTGGTTTCCGAAGCACTGGGCCATGATAGCGTTGATCCCGAATCCGCGCCACAGAAGGACACCCATTTCACGATATTGGCCTGAAACTTGTCAGATCATGGGAAGTCGTAGATTAACCAGTAAAGCGCACCTAGCACTCTGTTGAGTTGACATGAATTCAGTTATCATGTAAACTGGTTTGACCTAAATTACTTACTCATCGTCAGGAGCTAATGCTGCAGCTGAGCCAATGATAGTGGCTTCTTCACCGTACTGAAGCAGGATCAATACCTCAGTACGCTTCGCAAGATTGGGCTTCGCTTACCGCAGTCATCTATATATTCGAAATTAAATGTCCGGATAGAGGGGATCAGCGAGAGTGGTGTACACACATAAAATGATATCTTCCCCTGACGCTGGACATTGTACAGCACATTATCCATTGTAGGTAGCAACTGCATGTGCTCGTATCTACATAAGGGTTTTAATAAATTTAAAACAGCTGAGAATATTGTATACCTACAGTTTGTGCGCATATTCTTCGCTGATCTAAACCCAATGTTCAACCGCATGATTCGGGGCACAAAACGAGCTTCATACCTCGGGTATCTCAGCTCCGTCTATCGGTATCCCTGCACCATCCAGAACTCGATATGTAGGTATCTGCCCAGCTCCTCCGGTCACTGAATTGAAGAACTGAAGCTCAGATACAATGGGGGATTGGGAGGTCGGCAAGAGGCCTTGAGCATGGACGGGAAACTTGGGCATTGTTGTTGCCAAGTTTCTGCGTCTTATAGCAGTTTGAAGTGGAAGGCATATCGAACGCGCTGGTCGGAACATGGTAATGTTTAACGCGAGATCCTGGACGTGAAGGTCAAAAGATCACCCAGGTCAAGCTCCGGAACTTGGGAGGTACCCCACATACACGTGATTAGTCAGCATCCTGTATTTGGGCCCGGTCGCTTATTGGCCCTCCAAGTAGAGGACCGTTGAGCGATATACATAGAAGAGAATTCAAAAAACCACGAAGTGTGAGTTGTATTACGGTAATCGAGACCCGTTGTGAAGAACAGTCGTACAGAGTCGTACCCTGAGCTATCAACTTTCTTCTCGTGATCATGCCATCATGGTGCCAATTGCTACAATACAATGCGTAAAATATGTTACCAAGATCAAAATGACGCTCGGAAATCCTACGAATCAGGCTCCTGTGGCAATTTGAGACCTTCTGCAGCAGCCTTTTTGCGGCTACCCATCAAGAGGGTCACATAGTCTGCGCCTCCCAAAACACGACCAGCGTCTTTGTGCTGTCCTCGCCTTACTGTAGCTCTAGACTTTGCTTTTTCCTTCAAGTCCGTGCGTTTTTTGGCAGCTTGAGCAGCTGATATGGCATCATTCGCAGATGAACTCTGCTTTGGCTGATGCATGGTAGTTTTTGATGTGTTTTGATTTGGAGTCAGCAATGCCGCTTTTTTCTATGTAATATAAATGGTAGATGAAGAGTTTTACCAATGTGTTTTAACTTACGACTCGTTTGCAGACTTTTGCAGCGCGACCCATTTCCTTAGAAGTGCGGATAGGTCACAGAATTCTGGTAGTAAAGGTTGTTTCGTTGTGGTCAGTGGGCTCCCATATTTAGTAGGTGATGAGGTTCAACGTTCAGCACATCCATCGAACTTGGACTGGCAACAGTTAGCGACTCAAATTATCGGTTTTCACGATCGACAATATAATCATGGGTGATATATTGCTCTTCAGTCGATATTTCGACTCAAAATAATGCCATGGCTCAAAGCTCATCTCCATGTGATTGAGCTGCCCTCTGCTTGAAGGCTCTGATGATATACTAGTTGAACCACTGGCATTCCTGTTTCACTCCTGAACATTCCAGAGCATCCTGGCGATGACAGATGTCAATTTTTTGTCGATGCATAGTTAAAAATACGTGCGGTAGTATCCAGCTCCCAAGTCGCCAACTTCTAAGTTTATGATGAACAAAAATGTGTCTGGCGGATTAAACGGACATCGTGTATTGCGCCGAAACCAAAGCGATCTATCACCTGCTCTAAGATTTTGGTTCTTGCCTCGCGAGGTGCATCGTGGTATGTGCATCTCAGCCAGAGCCGATCCGCTAGCGCGCAAAATTTCTTTCGCAAACTGGGTCAAAAATAATTCAGAATCAACATCAAATGGGCGAGAGCGCTTTCGGCAACAGCGACTAGAAAGATTACAATGTGATAGCTTATGAGGTTTTGCCTGCACCCCGAGGGTAAGCACAAGAGATTAGCGGTGCAACGGAATGGATCGGGAGAACGAAGATAAATCCGGTGCAAGATATGCCTACCAGTTCGAAAGACGCTACGGTGATCGATGTAAGGAATAACATATCACGGCCTCAGCCTTGCCGGTTGACATGTAACTTTTCTTGTTTTCCCTAAATTTAGTCGGCAATGATGTGGAGGAGAATGGAAAGGTGCTAAACTTGGAGCTCAAAATTTGGAACTTTCGGCCTCGAGGAAGAAAGTTCAATTATCATCAACCTGAGCCAAATGGTACAATCAGTTGAATATTCTGATGGTATAAGAATCAAGTTGGCACAGAAGACATCGGTCTTCATGACCATCGTGTATACTGACGGATCGGTCCTATATATATCGTGGTCAAATGGTGGTATATGGAAGGTGCGGACGAATCACTTGCCTTGAGGAATGAAATTGACGACATCTCTCACGCCTCGATCAATGTACGGTCCTAAGAATAAATATTTGAATCAGCTCGAGATCTCCACAATCAAACATGCAACTTCTTGTGAGCGTTCCTGACGAAGACTTCGCAAAAACGCCTCGAGGGCCGAATCATTCGGCGAGAATATCGAAGACATTTCGACGAGATCGATCGATCGATCATACCTCTAAGGTATCGACTACTTCTCGAAGCTAAACCTCCTGACACAGCTTGGAAATCCGCCACTTTCCATTGGGTGCAGCAGGTACCGCAAGGCAATGATGGTGTCGAAGGCAGTTTTAGACATCAAATCATGCTCGTTATATTACTCACTATGCGAATAACGATGGACCATGTGCTAGCCATAAGATCTTCGTTTGACTACAATAGAGGAAATCAATCCTCGGTGACTGCAATAACATCACTTGCCGGAGCCTCCTCCGAGACGCCCGCGAACTTGTTCTACTGCACGATACATGTCAGCGCCTGCAGATTCGGACAGGCCAAATAGCTCAAGAATCCGCGGGATAGCTTTTCGGGTAAGAAGGAGACGCTCTGGCGATTTATGTGCATCATGTGCTGTAGATATATCGGTTGCACCGATTGACATGGAACTGTGAACCTGTGAAGGCCTTTCCGAGGATGGGTTAGACGATGGTGTGGGTGCGGCGTGCCCTGGAGCGAGGAGTGTTGAGGCAGAGGACTTGTAAAGTTCGTCAAGCTCTTCACTTGGTGTTGGCACGACAAGTTCGTGATCCAGGAGGGATGTCAAATATTGTGACGATCGGTAAGCTATTTGCACCACAATCATTAGCTCCATGTACGGATAATATGGGGATAGACCAAAAACGTTGACGCGGTCTACAGGGTTCAAGGAATCACATCTCACCTCGGTAATGTGACCATGCGCGCCAAGCGCAAAAAAAGAATGGAAGGTTGGGTACTACGGCTATGTTTGCACGGTCATAATTCACTGATCACACCTAAGCTGAATTATGAAGTGAGCTTACGAATTATCATAAATGGTGCAGTTAGTGGAGCTATTGTCAGCCATGTCCAAAAGCCTTTGCGATGCCGAGGCTCCCGGGTTTTAAGGAGTGTACGCAGATGTTCTAAACAGGGATGGCTAGCATCCGATAAGGCAGTTGGAAATGCATTATAGATAGATGGGGGGTATATCAAAGGGATCTAATGAGGCGCAAGTGTCAGTGACCAATCAAGAGTGGGTCAAGGGTGCAAAAAAGGCGGTTCACAAATTTCACAATCGGATGGGAAAAAAGCTGTAATGAAAAACTAACCGTTTCACGCTGATTTTCTATGATATGGATCTTGTCATGTTTCATGTCTGTTGCAGCTGAGGATACAACTGTTGGACCCAGAGAAGGGTCGATGGCTTTCAGGACCAACTCCTCAAAATCTATGCGGTCCACAAGGCGTTCGCCGTACTCGTATGTTCGCAGCTACAAGATCCAGGTAATTTAAGACATCAATGAAAATAAGGCGAAGAGACATGCCTGCCAGCTCCCCTCTGGTGCTTTGCCAAATCCGGCCCACACATCCGCAGCCTTGGTTGACGCCCACTTCACTAGTCGCTTTATTCGTGGTCGATCAGCCTCAATACTTGCACTCCCAGATGCAGATATGAGGTTAAAGTGATAGTATATGAGCATTCGGTTTGGGTTGAAAACTGCCTTCGGATTTAGTCTCTTGTCAGGTGGAATATTTGGTCTAGTGAGTGGGAGAGCTATTATACGCATCGAGCGTACGAGTTTGGGAGCAATAGCCATATTGTGATACCTTTACACTATTCGACACAAAGCTGAGGATTGTGAGTTGAAGGAAAAGAATATCATAGCAGTCATTTCCAGCGCTGCAGAGCGGTTGCGTCGCGTCTCTTCGGCAAATCCCATGCCGAATTGGTGGCGTTCCATGCTTTCATTACTTCAAGTTACTGCAATCTCTTGATCCTTTGTATATTTTTCGATTTTGGTCTCTCAGTATGAATTCACCAGAACCAGGATCACCGATATCTACAGATTCTTCGGGATCACCTCCTCCCGATGACTTCCAATTCACCCAAATGGCTCACGATCAACAGCAGCCAATACACAACCCCGCTGCTTCGATGTTTCATAGTGGATCATCAATAGTACCAAGCCCCATTTCATCCAAACGACGGCTACCTGGAGGATCCACATTCGATAGTTCATCTTCACGCAGGGATGCCAAATCTCGGAGACGCGAGGATGCCATGGGTATTGTCGGAGGTTCGAGAAGGCTAGCGGGGGATGGTCCCAACGTAGTTATGGGAGGAAGCAACTACGGACCGCCCTCTGGTGGTCCTAGTTGGGCAAAGGGTGACTTTTCTGGGAGACGCGATAAAGATGAGCTGGTCGATGGGCCATTAGTGGATCAGCTGAGGAAAGGTCAGTATAACTGCGTATATATCTTTAGCAAATTGTGACATCTTTTTTCTCCGACGCGCAGAGTTCGGAGATCCATTCTTGGAGTCTGTTGTAAAGACTCACAGCTGAACCCGTCAACTCCCTTCATGGTTATCTTGTCTTTGTGAGTAAACGCAATCGAATCAACTCACGTGTTCTCCCATGCTTATCTTCATCCCGTTTGATTCTAAGTTATTTCTCTCTGTAACATTGTCCATACCTTCAATTTATCTTGTTCAAGGCAATCCGTGTGGTTTTTCAGAATGTTTGATTTTTTCAGGACTTTTTCTTTCATGGGCCCCGACAAACGAATGACGAGAAGTATCCATCTTATACAACTATGACTTGAAATTTCGTGGCAATGCGAACGCAGTGTTCCTCGTTTCGGCTGCGCGGCATCCCGCCCTCGCCCAATGGTTTAACCCAATGATTTGGGTTGAAGAGTAAGTAGGTGAAACTCCTCAGTATAGCGTCATCCGGGCTATACGGATCGATGTCCACCTGACCCTCGAAGTCCGAAAATCTCCCGCCCCGCTTTTCATATATCAGCGCTTTCCCCGCCAAACAGGCTTCTACCCCGCATCCCCATATCCTCTCCAGTTCCCTCTGTAACCATGTCTACCAAGCAATACAAGCACCTTACGCGTTGGTTCAACTGACATGCTACTCTTTGATTCGTCCTAATACTTTAATCAGCTGAACAGGTCGACCATTTCATGGAAAATGGCTTTATCGTCATTAAACAGGGGTTCACAAAGGAGAAGGCTGAAGAGTGGACCGAGAACATCTGGGTGCGACTTGGCCTTGATCCCACTGACAAGGCGACCTGGGATAGAGAGAGAATTCATATGCCCTGGCACAAACGAGAGAATGTTGCTTCGTTCGCACCGAAGGTCCGGAGCCTCGTATGTTACATTACCTGAGTCTGAACATTTTGGTTCCGCAGGTTTGGGAAATTATGAAGGAGCTTCTCGGAGGTGAAGAGCGTATCGATCAACCGAGCGGCTCTTGGGGTGATTCTTTCATTGTCAATCTCGGCACTGAGGCTTTGGAAGGTCCAGATAAGAAGATCGACCCCAGAGATTTGGACAACTGGCACGTCGATGGCGATTTCTTCGTTAGTTAATTTGATCCCTTTGCTTTGGAGCGTAATCTGACTTTTAACGCTAGGTACACTATCTTGACTCCCCAGAACAAGCACTTCTTGTTATCCCTGTTTTCTCGGACATCAAACCTCGTGGCGGAGGTACCTACATCGCCCCCGAAGGTATCGACATGGTTGCGAAATATCTCGCAGCTCATCCCGAGGGTGTTCTCCCCACCGGAATGTCGTTCACTCCTTCCACTTCCACATACACAGACCCCAAGGATGATCCATCGTACTACTCTCACCTCCAGGAAGTGAAGAAGTGCAATAAATTCTTCGAAATCACTGGCGAGGTCGGCGATGTCGTTCTCCTTCACCCTCTGATGCTGCACTCTGCGTCGAAGAACCACCTCCGTGTACCGCGTTTCATTACCAATCCCCCTGTTTCGCTGCGGGAGCCCTTCGAATTCAATAGGGAAAATACTGATGACTTCAGTCTGGTTGAAAAGAAGACATTGAAAGCTCTGGGAGTAGATAAGCTCGATTATAAGATTACCACCGAGAGGAAGAGGATCACTCCAAAGAGCCGGGCTGCGAAAGACAAACTGAAGCAGGAGGAGGAGAGAAGACTCGCAGAGTTGGCCGCCAAGAAATCAAATTCCGGCATCAGTGCAGTCCCCTCTCCCATCTCGGTTGCATAGAGAATCCTACCATATTTTCGTG
Source organism: Hygrophoropsis aurantiaca (assembly GCA_021014935.1). Classification (NCBI taxonomy): domain Eukaryota; kingdom Fungi; phylum Basidiomycota; class Agaricomycetes; order Boletales; family Hygrophoropsidaceae; genus Hygrophoropsis; species Hygrophoropsis aurantiaca. The sequence goes on from MU267616.1 coordinate 117,133, forward strand.
TTGGCTTGGTTTCGATTGGATTCCGATGTGTATGCTTTCAACATAACTTTGAATGTACTGATCGCTGTATATTTACTTTCATTGAGAACTTGAGCAGAAATATTTGTTGAAGAACTCGGTGTGGTCCGACGATGATTGTCCTCAGTTTATTAAAAAAAATCAAGTGATCGGATCGAAAACCGACCCAGCGTCATGCACTGGTGGTCGATCATGCACATGATCGATGGTTGACAACTGCCGCATCAGTGGCTGCAGCTGGCAGTTCAAACATTCAATATACATGCAGAGGATTACTACTAGCATATATACTTTGCTCTTCCCCTTTTTGATGATCAGTGCGTATCTTTACTTCCTGGTAGTTATTCAAGCTCGCAGTGGGCCTTCAGCTGATCATGTACATAATGATAAACCACTGCTCGATACTATAGGCATCTACAGTATTCGTGCATGAAACCCAGCCTTATCTGATATGAAGGTCATAGGACCGCAGACACCTTCTCCTGCTACACCGTCACGTAGACCTATGATATCGTTTTCGTTATGGGATCAGGTGGTCTCTGCATCCAAAACACGGCGACTAAACGGAGTCCCGTCATTCCACAAGACCCAGTGCAAAGTCGCGTTGAGCTTTGTCCTGATTGTAAGCTTTTCAGCCGCCTGCGATCGGACCGAATACCACCTGACGATCCATTTCCGACTTTTTCCCGTTCTAATTTAAAGATTGGGTTGACAACTTCCCCGCATCCCCGCATCATCGTCTAGTCACTGAGCAGTCCCGATCGCGACACATTCATCATGGCCAAAGAATTCAAGTATCTCACACGTATGTAGCGGGACGCATCAATCAATGCAAGGCTGATATATATGGTATTGTTTCAGCGGAACAGATTGACTTCTTTATGGAGAACGGTTATATTGTTCTCAAGAAGGCGTTTACCAAGGAAAAATCAGATGAATGGACGAAGAATATGTGGGTGCGGCTCGGGTGTGACCCTGCTGACAAGTCAACGTGGCCGACCGAGAAAGATCGCATTCATATGCCGGTGCATAATCGCGAGAGCGTGTCGACATTCTGTCCGCAGGTAAATAGACCTCAGCTGATGCCCATGACAATATTTATCACATCGTTAGGCATGGGGCGCGATGACCGAATTATTGGGAGGAGAAGAGCGCATTTCTGAAAAAAGTGGATGGTGGGGTGACTCGTTTATCGTCAACCTCGGCTCTGAGGAATTGGCCCGACAGAAAGTGTCTCGCCATCCAACAGACCTCGATAATTGGCATGTCGACGGTGATTTCTTTGTAAGAAAACATTAATATTCCATCTTTGAATTAAGTGACGCTGAAATGCCTCTCATATTCACAGGTTCATTTCCTCGATTCGCCCGAGCAAGGTCTTCTTGTCATTCCTATATTCTCGGATATCGAACCACGCGGTGGAGGTACCTATATTTGCACCGACGGGATCGACATGATCGCCAAGTATCTCGCTGCTCACCCCGAGGGTGTCTTGCCCACTGGGCTCTCATTTACCCCTTCAACTTCGACATATGCAGACCACAAGGACCATCCTGAATATTGGTCGCATTTAAAGGTAGCCGATTCTTATCACAATTGAAGATCTAGTGACTCAGAGTGCATTGTTAGGAAGTGAAGACGTGCAGTAAATTCGTAGAAGTCACCGGTGAAATCGGCGATGTAGTCCTTTTACATCCATTGATGCTGCACTCGGCGTCAAAGAACCATCTTCGTATCCCCAGGATCATCACCAATCCTCCTGTCGCGTTGAAAGAGCCGTTTAATTTCAATCGCGAGAATCCTGACGATTATAGCCTTGTGGAGAAGAAGACACTGAAGGCCTTGGGTGTCGATAAGCTCGACTACAAGATCACAACAGAAAGGCGCGGTGTCGTCCCTTTGCGAGTAAAGATTCAGCAACAGATGTTAGAAGAAGAAAAGAAGAGGCTAGCTGCTTTGGAGAAAGCGAGAGACGGGGTTAACACATTAGCGACTGCAGTTCCAATTGCAGTAGCATGATCTTTTGAGCAAATGAACGCTTGTATTGATCGTTGAGACTCAGTGTATCAATACACAACTTTACCTCCTTTCGACCTGCTGGTTCATTATTGAGTTCGATCTTTAAATTAAACTGTTGGAAGTGTGCAAGGTCCAAGTTCCAACTCCGCGAATATCGAAGGAGCATATGCATATGGCACAGCCACATCTTGGGCAAAAACACAAGTTAGCATGTCATGAAGCCACGAAATCACTGTTCAATTTCTCTCCCATTCACCCTCATATCCATAATTTTCTGGGTTTCTCTTGACCACCAGGCGCCATTGAAACACTACCACGCAAATCGGAGTGATTGACCTGATGTTCACGCCTGAGACTCAGAATGTGCTGGCCATGTCCGTAATATTGGGTATGAGTTGTTATGGAGTTGGGCTGCTCCCTCTTTCGGTTTCACTATCTAGTATGCAAACATTGGACCATATAGTCTCAGATATTGAGCAATTCCCTTTGCAGAAGCACACTTGGCCCGACTGACCACCTTGGGCAGTGGGTTATTTATCGGAACTGCGTTGGGTGTCATTATTCCAGAGTACGTGTTTAATCAAATTTATCCCAACAATATTGATGTGGTATCTTTCATTCTCAAAGAGGAATTGAAGGGATGGTCGAAAGTGATCCAGACAATTTTGCCTCAAAAATCGCAATCTGGATCTTACTAGGCTTCACTGTGATGTTTGTAGTGGAGCAGCATTGGTCTGCCCATGCTAAGCCTTCACAACATGCCGTGTCAGCAGAATCAGACGAAGTGAACTTCGATATCGATTTGGAGGAATTGGAACGCGAGGAGGGGATGTCGGCTGGCGTCCGTGAACCAGCAAGCCATACGCGTCGGCTCCCTTACCAGACAACCGTACAACGAGCCAATCCCTTGACTTTGGGGCTCGTAGTCCATTCATTTGTGGACGGTTATGCTTTAGGAGTTGCAGCAACCAAATCCCAGGAAATCTCTATGATCATCTTCTTGGCAATTGTCATTCATAAAGGTACAAGTTCCTCATCGTCAATTCAATCACCATCGCAAGTATCCTCATAAAATCCCTAGCTCCAACGGCTCTTGCTCTCATGTCATCTCTCCTCTCATTGGCGCTTCCTGTTTCAGACTGTAAAAGACATCTACTATATTTCAGTATTTCTACACCATTGGCTGCCGTTGTCTCCTACCTTGTGCAATCTTATCACGGAGGGCGAGCACATGGATCTTTTGGCGCACCATTGCTGTTTAGTGTAAGTCTCACAACAGTTGCATCTTTCTGTTGCTGAATGTATCACGACAGGGCGGCACATTCTTATATGTGGCGACTGTATTGCAGTCGGTGTCTGATCATGCACCCTTATCTTCACCAAACGAGACACGTAAAATCACCCGGACCATGCTGCTCCTGATGGGAATGTTTATCCCCCTTGTCATTAGCAATATAATGGGCCCCCATAGCCATTGATATCCATTGCAGAAGGAAGTCATGCCGTACAAGGGTTTTAAGCGCTCCGACTCTGAAGCCGAGCTTTGATTCCGGGGCGCCAGAAGTTATTATTAGAGTCGTTTAAGAATACAAACACAAAACCATGTTTTTGTAGTCATAAACCACATCCAGTACCCCAGACAAACCCCAGACCGGAATTTTGAAGGTATCAGATGGAGGCTGGTAGCAGTTCAGAATCAGAGGGAAGCGCGTCTCCACCTCCGCCACCCAAACGCGTTCGCCATTCTGAACCTGTTCGCAACGATTTGAATGGCAAGAAACCTTTTACACCCCCCGCTATGACTCCAGACAACAATCTTCCTCCATTGTCTCTGTCGATTCTTGGGGTAGAACCCATAGATGAGTTCACCCGAGAAATAGCGGATTTTGTGCACCATATGATCACATCGAGACCGGATGCTGGGACTGATGCAAAGGTGGAGGTAGAGGCAAAGATTGGTATTCTACGAGACAGGACTTCTTCGCAACGATTGACCCTTCCTGTGTTGGTAGAGACCAGTAAGTGTGTCAGCGAATGACTTCTCATAAAATAAAACTTACTGGTGTCGAACAAGTCCTAATGCCAAATGAGATCGATCTCAAATTCGAGTCAAATATGTCAATCGTTCGTCTGACTTTGATTTCTCCGTGTCATACAATCAACTATTGAATCCTTAGGGCCAACACAAGCATTTCAACACCATCCTTAACGAATTGAAACGCATTTCTTCGCTGCCCGGGCATCCTTCATCCCCATTAGAATACACTCATGTCAAAGTCGTCGACTCGTTTTACGAATCTCGCGACAGAGAGAAGATCCGTGTTACTCGCGATGAAAAAACCGGAACTGTCCTCGAATGCACTCGTAAGGTGAGGTTGGGCGATCTTAATATATATAGTCCCAAACGTGCCGCCGATTGGCGCATCAGTGTCAACCTTGAGATACCAGGCAAGTAGTTCCACCCGCTCCTTCAATGCAGATGTTTCTACTTGCCAATAGTCTCTCATCCCGTGGGCTCTCCAACACTTACACGAAGGAAAGATCGGATATGTTATTCGCATGAGGAATTTAAGATTGATCTTACGCAAGTGACCTCTTACACGTCTCCGAGTGCTCCCGTAGGTGTTTAATACTCGTGATTGCCTTTCCAAATTGTCTGACGCTTGGTTCTCCTTGACTCAGCCTGAGATGTCTCATGAGTTGGAAGTGGAGATTGCCCGACCTGCACTCTTGATGTCAACAGCAGCTAAACGAGGCGATCCACATGTGTCAGAAATCGAACGCAGTGCATTCGATGAACTCATCAGGGCATTTGTCAATAACGCAAGGATTTTGGTCAAGAACGCCAATGACGGTTGGGGATCCGCTAGATAATTCTGTGTAATGGATGGATATTTGCTACTCTCACAGTCGGATAAATTACATAGTTCCGGGTCCGAATTACACCTCTACACGAACCGTATCTCAAAGCAAGGAAATAGCAACGACACTACAAATATACAACCATCATTGTCCATCTGTCAAAGGCCTACGACTTCAACCAGGTCGCCATCATCAAGGTCAGCTTCCGATATCTCAGTGTCTGGCTGCATGCGCTCGCCATCAATCATCAGCTGTGGCATGGGTACACTCTTCTTGCCCTTTGCAGCTGTGCTTGGGTATTTATTAGATAGTCCTGCTGACTTGAGGAAAGCTTGTACTATTGCACCGCATGTTGTCGTTGACCGGACAATGAGATTAATGTTCTTATCCTTCGTAACCGCGGATCGTAAGATGATTTTGAACTTATCACCACCTGTCGATTCAGCGTCAGACTCTCCACCCGAATGCGGTGCGGCAGATGGTGAGCGGCCTGCATGTTCATCGCCATCATGAGTTGTAGGAGAAAGAGATCTATGATGGCGCTGGGTGCGGATATATTCATATGTGGGCTTGTCACATGCCTCTAAATAAATCAATGAACTTAGAAAAGCACGTGAGCGGGTTGACGGAATAGTGCGTACCAAGTTCTCCCTCCGCCCAGATCCGAAGATTATGAGGTGTTCCAGAAGGAAACAGACGTTTTCCATCACAAGTCACCACAAGATGGTCGACTAAGACAGTTGCCAAATCTGCCAATTCTTCGAATAGATCTCTGAAAGTATCGTGCTGATTGAACACAACTAGGATCAGAACATTGCTCCGCGGACGACGTTACAAACCCACAACATACCCGTTTCATCTTGAACGCCCAGACTTGCTTTTCCGCACCATCTTTTAGGGGATGCGGCCGCCATCTCACTTTGATCATGACAGCTTCAGGGCCACCCACTTGCTCGGCCACATTCTCCTTTGGAGCTTGGTTGCGGATAGTCTCTGCGATCTTGGCGAGCTCAGGTGCCAAAACGATGGTATCCGTAGAATCATCTGCAAATTGAGTTGGAGATACGGGACGCGGTCCTATATCAAGCGCTTGCCTGATAACGCTGAATCAAACGAGGCCAACAAGTGCCTGCCGAGGAGGTACATACCGAACAAGGTTCCTAGCGTTCGAGAGTTGTGCGGCAGAAAGGGCTGGTGGTGGTGTGATGGACCTTGAACGACTACGTGCTCGTTTTCGTTTTTTTGGAGATACGTCGGCTCCTTTTCGATTGGCTGATGTATGTTCAATAATTTGCAGGTCATCATCATCACCGTCAGAGGAAAGGCTATAATCAAGTGAGATGTAAATTTACATTGCTAACGAAAGCCGAGGAAATAGGATGGTAGTAAGACAACTTGGAACATTGTGGCAGTTGGGGCCATCTCATGTGCTCAGGTCGGGGAGAACCGATTACAAGATATCACGCACAGTGTAGTTATATCAGACGCTTGCCAACGAGGCACCTCAAGTTGTTTGCTTGGTTTCTTCTTGCGTTGCCGAGGCGAAGATTCAATTGTCGGTTCGCCCCATTCATCCTCATCTTCTTCGGGTGCCTCAGGAGAAGAAACTGGAGCATTGGAGAAGAATTGAGGGTACCTTGCACATGTCAGCATCTACTCACCCTTTGTAAGCTGGTGTAATTTCTTCCAGTGCTGCGCTGTTCTTCCACGGTTGCGCATGAAGAACGCATCGTCGTCGTCGATATTATTAGCTTGTACATTACTAGAACTTGAGCTTTGTCCCGCGGATGATGAGCTTTCTGCTGGATTAATTACAGCAGATGTGGGTTTTGCGGACTTGGATTCGGATTCACGCGATTTCGCGACAGGACGCGGTCTTGGGCGTGGGCGCGTAGACATGGTAAAAGGCAAGTTATTTGCGTGGGAATTTTGAATTTCGCAGCAATGTCTTTTGTCACGCGTTTGTCACGTCACGTTCTCCTAGTTTAACGGTAACCGTTCATATGATATATTGTGATGGTTGACTCTCCAGTTATCTTCAAGCGAACAAAGAGAAAAGCTGGACAAAGAACAAGAGATGCATCTCCAGATCATGCAGAAATTACGAGTATGCCCGCAGATGGCGGAGAAGAATCACCGATCACACTTGCATCCAAATTGAAGAACAAGGTGAAACGGACCCAACCCAAGTCAAGACTTAGCTTCGGAGGAGATGACGAGGTTTGCTTAGTTAATTCAACCTTGAATCGTGCTTACTTGGGGAATGTTTAGGGGGGTGATGGCGAGGTCTTTGCAGTCAAAAAGTCAAATCTCAGCCGAAAGCTTGCTTTGGGTACACATCCTGCGTTCGTCTTGCGTCAATGTCTTATGGAGCTCCCCTAACTTTGGTTACAGAAACGCGCTTCCAACCACGCTTGACCAGGCAACTATATCGTCACGCTCAAATGGAGCGCCCGTCTATGATCAAGCGTACTTATCTGAGCTGAAAGCGAGCACCCTTTCCACTCGACGTCCTGTTGCTAGCGACTCTCATGATGGTGAGGTTTCAATGGATATCGAAGATGTTTCAACTACCGTCATTGATGTATTTCGTGAGTGTCATTATCCACTTACAATGCTAAAATTAACATCCACCAGCCGAAAGCGAATCGGTTATACCATCAGAATCATCGATTACAGCCGCAAAGCAAAGACGAGAGCGTCTAAGAGCCTCCGGACCAGAAGAAGATTTTATTTCATTGTCTGTCACCCGCCGTAGTGATATCTCACAAGGTCCGCACCCAGAGAGCCGTCTCATGAGGGAAGAAGACGAGCTAGGCGAAGGCGAAGACGGTAAGCCGTCAACCAGAGTTTCGTGAACAAAGCCAATGGTCATATCTGCAGAATTTGCGGAATATACTAGTGCCCAAGAGAGAATTGCGCTCGGTAAGAAATCAAAAAAAGTGGAGGCTGCTAAACGGAAGGATGCTATGCAAGAAATGATAGCGGACGCGTATGTTCATCGGATATTTCCTTTCATCTCACACTAACTGAAGCTGCTAGAGAAGAGCAAGATGAGGAGACCGCCGAGTGGGAAATTGAGCAGCTCCGCCGAGGTGGTCATACTGGCGCAGCGTCAGTCGAAACAACTCCTGCCAAGCAGATTTACAAGCCTGCACCTAGTACGTGCAACTGCCATTGAGTGGCAATATTCATTCTGACATATTCCACTATAAGTACCACCGTCTTCCGCTATACCCAATCTTGGATCGGCTGTTGATCGCCTTGCGCAAACCCTGACGTCGTTAACCGTCTCCCATGCAAAGAACACAAGTGCCGGTGCTTCATTAGCGGATGAACGTGAACAAGTAGACACCCGGGAAGCTCAATTACGCAACCTAATAGACAAGTCTGAACACAAAAGAAGCTGGTTTGTTGCCTTCAGGGAATGGATAGAAAGTGTTGCCACATTCCTTGATGAAAAGGTACATAATTTACTGGTGCCATCAATCAATGTCAACCTCATCAACCTCATTTTACCTGTCCAGTTTCCTAAACTCGAAAAACTTGAGCATGAGTATCTGTCAATGCTGAAGGAACGGTCGGACATGATCAACCAGCGGCGCCAGGCTGATGATGCGGATGATCTGTCGCTTGTTTTTGGTTCCCTTTCACCTGCGCGCTCGTCGGACCCCGAAGAGATCGACGATCTGGGCCGCGTCGTGCCTCGGGCAAATCCCGAAACTATGCGGCGGGAAAGACGGATTGCCCGCCTCGGTCGTCATAATCGCCGCCAGATTCGCGCCGCGCAAAAGGAGACGGACGTCAGCCAAGAAGGATACTCTACCGACTCTTCCCTTTCCCCCTCAGATGCTTCAGACTACCAAACTGCTTTGCAAAGGATTGCTGATGATGCTGAAAGCATCCTTGATGATGTCCGTGCTGAGGAATTTAAAAACCCGAATCTGGGCTTGGGCAAGTGGTTTGGAGAGTGGCGGGATCGCTTCGGTGACAGCTACACCGGTGCCTGGGGCGGCCTTGGTCTGATTGGTGCTTGGGAATTCTGGGTGCGGTTGGAACTCCTCGGATGGAATCCCCTAGAGGTATGAGGATCTTATCCCCTTCCTTACTCCTCAGCGGTGACTTAGGGTCTTCAGACACCAAAGAACTTGGACGAATTCGCATGGTACTCCTCGCTGTACAACTATTCTCGGCCACATGCTGACGACATGGAAGATGGCGAATCGGATTTAGGTCCAGATGGTGACTTGGTTTCAGCCATGCTGTCTACGGCCGTCGTGCCCCATATTTGTAAAATGGTGGACCGGGGCGCGCTTAATCCCTATTCGGACAGGGACATACGTAGAATGATCGATCTAGCTGAACAAGTTGAGGCATCTATCGGCACGGACAATCACAAATTCCAGGTAGATTGACAGATTCCGGTGATCGTATCTACTTTCTAACATTGGACATGCAGATGATTTTGAAATCCGTCCACACTGCAATCGAAAACGTTGTAGTTGGAACGGAATCCCTCCTGGCTCCTTTTATCGCGTACAACCAACCAACATTCGATCCCGAGACTATCGGTGCGCGCCAACGCTTCCTATTTCGTCAAACAAAGCTTCTGGAGAACACCGTACGCTGGAGAAAATACGCAGGCCGAGAGTTTGGCGATGGAGAACTGTGCGTAAGGCTTGTTAGAACATGCGTATTGCCGGTAGCAAACACGGGTTGGGAGGTTGGGGGCGAGGAAAGGATCCATCAGGTGACGTGCAAATTTGCCACCAAGGCCCATGATCCTAACATGCTCTGGTTTACAATTAGATCATGGCCATCTTACCTCATGATTTGGTCACTGCGGTAAAATCCCAGCTCCCCGCTTGAGCGTAATTCAGCCGTATTGTCAATCACTTTAAGTCCTAAGTGCGTTTTATTTGATATTGTTCGCGTCCCGATCCCCGAGCGCCGTACCTGTACTGCGTAATGCGTTGTCCTCGGAAGGCGATAGTGCAGTGGTTGAGCTGACTCAACCACCCCCCCCCACGCTATCGCCGCCCATTGCTCGGAACATTGATATTTTTTGAAGCGAAATGACCATCGTGCAACGTCGTTCACGACCCTTGCCATTGCACATGGCTCGTTCCGCTGTCAGACATTCCACCTTATTTCCTTCCTCGATGTCATCGAAAACCCCTTGCTCCGAGCTTCCGCGGGTGTGCTTTTATCGATTATTGCCTTGAATACTAATCAGTCACCGCAGTGCGCCGATGATATCTTTTTTTAATTATGTTCTTTATAGAATGTTCAGTCACAATGTTTACGTCGTCGATCACCCGAAATGCCTCTGGAATCTAAATATCTGAACCTTCATAGTCACGTTTCAGGTGAATATGTCTTTTCATTTCCCCTGTAGCATCAAGTTTGCTTACTCGGGACGTGGGTGGGGGCCGAAACCCTGTTTGAAAAATCAGTTTGCTAGAACCCAACAGCCTTTTATGACAACCATATTAAAGCTTTCATATGATGGATACTAAGGTTCTCTCCCTAGTGTATGACCTTCCCACAGCGGGCATCGTACTGCTGTGGTGTACGACATCAACTTTACGCTTACAATACTATAAAGACAATCAGGCTCACAAGTTGATTATAGATGTTGCGTACAGCGAGGAGGGCCGATCTATTGCATGATCACTGGCGTGGTAGCAATGGGAATATTTTCTCTATCCGACGGCATTTATTTGGGCGTCCTCCTTTAAGATAAGATTAATATTAACTCGTGACGTACTCGCCGAGAAGGCGTCCAACACGGCGGAGGCTTCAAAGTTCACACATGCAAGAAATCTCGAATACTTTCCGATTTACGTGAACACCGTGTTTAGCTAAAAGTCCCGTGTATCCAACATGGAGAAGGACTGCCATGTAGCTGAAAGTAGCTCAGCATCTCTAGATCAAGGTCAGATCTGGCGCTCTCAACCTATCATAGCTTCATTTCCTTCTTCACTGTGAAGAAAAAGGGAACGCCCATGTCAGGAAACCATCCTTAATAGGTATCCTTCCGAATCCCAAATCAGTTTGTGATCGATTTATTTCGAAACTGAACACGACTCCATGTAGAAATCTGTCAAACTGAGTGGCAGAGTTGCTCCCGCAGCCTCGGCGGCCTGAGCCCCTCGGATTAAACCGCCGGAATGCAAGGCAGGGCATTTCTTGGTAGAGGTGAGTCGAGGCTATCTGGATGATATTCGGCTGGACAAACTGAATTGGCCATGCGTAAAGATCAAAACGTATCTTCTATGCGGATTGGCCATGAAATGAACGAAGAACAATGACGGCAATAAAAAAACTAATTCAAGTGTCTGGATTGGTTACAGGCACATGCTACGGTGTCACACCATGTCCATTGGTGTACGCGGAATCCGGTATATTATGTGCGTTGTTATCCAATGATGTGCGATTTCAGAAAACGTATAAAAGGTGATGCATTTTGAATTGCACCTGCAAAGTCAGGCTCTTTCTTTCTTTCTGTTGTATTTTATACATCATGTCGGGCATCCAAGAAAAACATGAACAACGTCGTTCCGACGATAGTTCTTACACACGTCAAACGGATGCACAACCTATCGATTTCTCCGATTGTACTCATTGTACTCGATATCCCAACAAATGGTCGTCGATCAGGTAAGACAGCTCGTCATGCATCATCATGATGGTGATGTCTCTGACACTTGGCTATTAGGGAGTTCATCCGGGAACCTGCCGCTGAATTTTTGGGGACTATGATCCTCGTTATCTTTGGCTGTGGTGGCGATTGCCAAGTGGTCCTCTCATCAAGTACAGCAGTCGCCTCGTCTCCCAAAGGCGTGAGTTTACGAACACTACTGACATGCCTGCGTATTAAAACCTCCTATGTACCAGGGGTATTTGTCACTCAACCTCGGATGGGCTATTGGTGAATATTTATATTTTAAATCACCGCTATAACAGACTGATTGTTGTGGTAGGTGTCGCGCTAGGCGTTTGGGTGTGCGGTGGCATAACTGGTGGACATATCAACCCCGCAGTAAGTAATGCGCCTACATTTTATATCTCATCCCTGAAGCTCGTGAAGGTCACTCTAGCTCTCGCATCTGTCCGTGGTTTCCCATGGAAGAAGGTTCCCTTTTACATTCTTGCGCAACTCTTGGGAGGCATTTGCGGCGCAGGAATGGTTTACGGCAACTACTTTCACGCCATCAACCTCTATGAAGGTGGTCGTGACATCCGTACCATCAACGGCACGGGTAATCTCTTCGCCACATACGCTGTATGCAACATGGACTTTTTCATATAAACTTTTGACTAACATAACGTGATCATAGGCAGATTACATGACGCCGGTGTCGTGTTTCTTTGCAGAGGTCAGTACACTCATACGTAAACCGATCTATGTACGCCAGGAGCTAACATCCGCCGTAACGCAGTTTTTGGGATCCGCAATGCTCATCATTACTATCTTGTGCGTAACGGATAAACACAATGGACCCCCTCCTGCTGGTCTTGTGCCTCTTGTTCTCTTTTTCGTAATTCTGGGCATCGGTCTTGCCCTCGGCATGGAAACCGGTTATGCAGTAAATCCAGCTCGTGATCTGGGTCCTCGCATTTTAACTGCCATGGTTGGTTACGGCAGTGCTGGTACGTTGGTACATAGTGGTGATTAATAGAGGCTTACATTCTCTATAGTGTTCACGTTCAGAAATCAGTATTGGCTCTGGTGCTCTATCCTAGGCCCAGTTCTTGGAATGCAAATTGGTGCACTAGTATATGACTCTTTGATTTTCACAGGCTCCGAAAGCATTGTGAACAAACCGTAAGCACCTGTTTTTCCCGCATCACGACCCCTTGACTTACGGTATGATAGTAATGCGGAAGCTGAACGAAAACATCTCCGCGGTTGTCCTGGTCAAAGGAATAAAATTCCTGCTGGCGTAGACGTTGTTTAAATTTCTTGATATCTTTCGGGACTGAACCACACATTTGCACGAGTTCATAAAATATCATTCCTACCAAGTGAAATTTCACTTTAACGATACAAATGTTATACGCGATGTCGTTTTCGGAGAGAAAAATGTCATCATAAAACAGATACGAAATGCGGCAGTGGTCTTTGAGTTTACTCAGATGTTCGTTTTATTCATCAGTTTCAGAATATGTTTTCATTCAAGACGCCATGCAGGTAGCGTTTTCTTGGAAAACGCCTCGTGCTGAATGTGCGGGAAAAATAATAAACGGACTCACGCAGTTAAATAAGTTGGCGATTTAATTTCTTCAAGTTGTTATGATCGACTCATCGTGGAACTTCATGCAGTTAATTCTCGAACATGGCCCACAACTGACCCCAAGTCGGCTTTAACCGCTACTGCAAGGCTAAATTGTTTATGCGACGAAGCGTTCACTAGTGACCGAGAATGGTTTAGCTCGACATGGCACGAACTCCTTGTGGTCAGAAATCGGCATGCTCCATGCAAGATCTAAGTCTGTGTACACAAACATCTAGGAACTTGGGATATTATATATATATTCCGAAGTTGCGAACTTAAAAGATGCAAGGTAAGCCTATGTTACTCTGGCATCTTTCGAGAATCATCTGAACTCAAGAGCAGAAGAGTTGAGAATGAACATATGTGGCTCGGTTGAATTTGATCTTCGGCGAACACCATGCTTTTGATCAAAATTTATCATATGTGATCGCCACCATAAGGTCCATCTACCCTGGGTTCCTCACTTCGAATACCTCCGGATGTGGCATAAGGACGAAAGCTTGGTAATTCGCTTTGCTCAGACAGTGCTGAAGCTAATTCCAGCGTCGACGGTTTCCATTAAACGCTATGGCACACATACATGTGACATGGCCCAGGACCTCGATATCATGTGTCTCCTCCTCCATGGAACTCAGTGCCAATCCAGGATTGGGACTCGGGACTCCCCACATACCACGTATGTTATGATTCATCATGTGCTGCGGGGAAATTGTATAAGAACCCCATCCATGGCTTCATTCCCCTGGCCTTTGCTCACTCCTCAGAATTGTGCTTACTCCATGTCCGACACTCTAGAAAAATCTGAACACTTAGAAATAGAGTGTTTCGACAGCCAAAGCTTACACCCAAATGATGCTATCATGACTAAAACCGACTGCGACGACTGCGAACACTTCACTCGTTATCCAAACAGATGGTCGAAGATCAGGTCAGAATGCCTTTACCTTGCCTCGTTTAGCATTTGACACTCGTCAACCAACCAGGGAAGTTCTGCGCGAACCTGCCGCCGAGTTTATGGGAGTCTTGATTCTAGTTGTTTTTGGAACGGGTGCAGATTGTCAAGTTTTCCTTTCATCGAATACTGAGGTGGCTGCATTGCCAAGAGGAGTAAGTATCGCAAAGTGATCAGATTGCTAACAACTTGATACTTATTTTGCGCCGTCAGGATTTCCTTTCCCTGAATTTCGGTTGGGCCGTTGGTGAGTGTATTACGCGCGATGAGCCCTCCTCAAGTAACTGATGTCGTGTCAAGGGGTTGCTTTGGGGGTGTGGGTGTCGGGCGGAATATCTGGAGGGCATATCAACCCAGCTGTGCGTCTGGTTATCCTGGTATTTATGCCGCTATTGAAAACCTTGAATAGGTCACTCTTGCGCTCGCCACCTTTCGCGATTTCCCTTGGAAGAAAGTCCCCATCTATATTCTCGCTCAGTGCCTTGGTGGTTTTTGCGGCGCAGCCATTGTATACGCAAATTATTTCCATGCTATTGATGTCTTTGAGGGTCCTGGAGTTCGCACCATCGCAGGGTCAGGAGACCTTTTGGCGACGTATGCTGTAGGAGCTTACTCTCCAATGACTTCATGCGGAATCTAAATCATCGTCCCATAGGCCGACTACCTGTCACCGGTTTCATGCTTCTTTTCCGAAGTTAGTGGTCCTTTGTAATACAACTTGCCGCTCATCACGAACTCTTTTGAATAGTTCATCGGTTCAGCAATGCTTTTATTGGGCGTACTTTCCATCACCGATAAGCAAAACGGGCCTCCGCCTGCCGGGTTGGTTCCTCTCGCCCTTTTCATCATTGTACTGGGTCTTGGAACATCATTGGGCATGGAGACCAGTTATGCTTTGAATCCTGCTCGTGACCTCGGCCCCCGCATTTTTACCGCCATGGTTGGATACGGAAGAGATGGTCAGTGTCGATTGTTTGAGTTTGGCGCCAAAATTTGCGGCTCACATCCGTGCAGTTTTCAATTACCGGAATCAGTATTGGTTATGGTGCCCGATTTTGGCTCCTATACTCGGCATGCAGGCTGCGGCTCTCATTTATGATGCATTCTTTTTCACGGGCTCCGAGAGTATTCTCAACCAGCCGTACGTATTGGGACATCATTATGCGCTTTATCATCTCTGATGCTCATTCAAGTGATGCGCGAGCGGCACGCAAACATCTCCACGCGTGTCCTCAACAGAGGAACAAGATTCCTGCAGGTGTAGATCATGCTTGATGTGAGATTATGGAGATTGTATGCTCAAAGGCCCTATGCTTGTATGCTCGGTCAGTGTAGGTATTGTTGAATATGAATGTTGTACTTCATGACCAGATGATGTTGTATGCTCCAACTATTTCCGGAAATACATGGGGTAGCGGAGAGGAACTCCTACAGTTACAAAATTATACACAAATCTGACATATGACCTCGATATAACGAAATTGCCCTCTGTAGCATAAGCAAAGTTGCGTAGTTGGTTGACAGCTTGACAGCTGTATTTCTGTTGCCCTCGGAAAGTGGCTGGACCATTATTAGAGTCACGGAGTCATCGTCATGTACTTCTTCCTGTCTGAAAGTAGATGGAAATCTCGCCTGATCATCTCCTTACCATCTCCGAATCACGCGGCCAAAACACCAAATCAATGCACATGTGCTGATGGGAATGAGAACGGCCCAGACGCCAATATCCCAGACGACTCTTTTACCAAGGCGCCTTCGCTGAAGCAAACGTTCTTTTCGCTGTAAAAGGAAATCGGGAGACGACGGAGGGGAGGGGAGTGGAAGTGGAGCGCAAGCCATGCTTGGAGTGTTCGGGGCCGAGTGCGGTACCTGAGGCACTACTATGGAGAGGGGGCGCCGGAAGAAGTGCGTCACAATGTGTGCTAAAGCTGGGGTAATGATATTCAGCGCTCTATACATATAGAGAAGGCTATCGCAGGAACAATTCGTACCTGGTAGGAAGTACGTTCCGAAGATAGCTAAAAATAGAATAACGTCGTTCAAGATTGCTGCGATTGAGACAGGAACGAGGTTCAGCAATATTATAACGGTAGAAACGGCGAGTTTGCTCAAAAACAGGGAAGTGTACCGCTTTATGACAGGGGGTGTTGGTATGGAGGGGATAGTGATGATGATTGATGGTATGGAGAACAAAAGAGTGGACGCGTTTAGGATGGAGATCACGATGCTACTTCTTGCTGACGATATTTCCTGGCCAGAAATGAGTGAAGAAGGTTATCATATCGATCTTCGGGACATACCGGAGAATTTGGGGAAGAAGAGAAAAATACCAGAGGGAGGACGAGTAGGGCAGCTAAAGCTATGCTTGACATACTAAGCAGTTGGAATGATTTACTTTTGCCCATCTTGGACGCGAGTGGGGCTCCAGGTCCCCCACTCAACGAAGCGGAAAGGGGAACTGACAGCGTGGTGGTGAACGTGAAAACAATACTAGCTGAAACAGTATCACAGTTAGTCGATTCAAAGCGAGCACCGGCAACGAGCTTAACTGATCCCGTTCCAAAGAAGGCCTCTCTGGACCCAGCTTGGGTGCAAGCCAAGTGTTCCTGTAGCATGTGCATATGCCGCCGATACTAACCACAATATGTAGGAAACAACCGAGAGCCATGTCGCGTATACCACGGGCTTGGCTGCAAGATTGTTGGCGAGTGATGCAATAGATAATATGATTCCTGAAAGAATGATAGACAGGGGTACTCGTGAACCCAACGACTCGGATAACGTTAGCGAGACGAGGGGCGAAATAGCGTCCACAGATTCTTATTAACGACCGTTTCAATTAGATAGAGTTGAATGCTACCATAGTACGACTGACCACGAAGATACATAGTTGCCAGCATAATCCTTGACATTATTGTCAAAGTGATTACAACAGGTCGTACAATTGCTCGAACACGACGTTTCTTCCTCCCCCTCGCAAATGCTTCCAAGATGATGTCCTCTAAGGTTGATTTGTGGAGATAACGAGATAATAAAGACCATATTTGGCGACAGAACGCAGAGAGCATTGCAGCGATGACCAAAGAAGGAAGCCCATATTTGAGCGAAGTATGTCCATCTGGAATGCACAGAGCACCAAGCCGCAGGTAAGGTGATAAGAGGTACAGAAAAACTGTTGATGATGTGAGTGGAGTAGCCAATGGTCTGATTTCTACATGATCGTTAGGATCTTCTTCGGTCTCATCCTCGCTGTTAACTTCGTAAGGATCATGATTTGAATCCTCCGATTCTGGTAATAGAACCAAAGCAGACGCGGAGCCAATACCGCTAAGCCCTGAAGCAGAGTAAGTCGAGATTGGTGAGTCAAAGCTCGAGCGACGCGACACCATGATGTGGGAGAAAGAAAGATAGTAATTTTCCTGTAAGTTCTTAGTCTCGAGATTAATATGCCTATAAGATGAGTGTTTTGCTGCGGAATGGTGAGAACCAGTTAATTATCGTATTATTATCCTTCCCCGTGGAGAAAATGGTTCACGTGAGCTTGTCAGAAGGTTAAGAACTACTTAGGCTTATTATTTAATAGTTGCATAACACACTTGGACTTATCTTCCTTTTGTTATCTTCTGTTCGTTCATCTCATTCATCCAGCTTCGTAGCTCTACTTGAGTCTCCGTTTCCGCGGTACTGGATCTGAACCAAGCAACTGGACCCTACGTGGCAGACCAACTTCTACAGGTCCATCCGTGATGAAGCGGTACAGCAAGCAAACATCCATTATCGCAGAACAATGGCAACTTGCGCTACTCGCCAAAGCCTATGAAACACAGCCAAAACCAAGTGAAAATCAAAGACGAGCTCTTGTTATCGAAACAGGCTTGTGCGTACCGCAACCGTATTCTTAAACTCTTATACAGATGTGTATCCCGGACCTAGAGATGAGGCCTGGATCAGAAACTGGTTTTCGAAACAGGCAACTCTCAGCGGAGATTTTTCTATTAACAAAAAACAAAGTAGGAGGACCCGAACCTTGGCACCAGCATCCAAGCCTTTCGTCCTTTATCCTCCGTCCCCGACGAACGCTCTGGTCGTACCTAAACCCCGCTCGGATGGACTGGCGGCCCCCATTCGGCGCCAGATATCTGATAGTACGTCCAACACATCCACAGAAAACCGATCAGAACACTTCTCTTCCAAATCAGCCAATGGGTATCCAATCAGTGGTTCTCGGATTATCGCTCCAACAGAATTGGACATCATTCAACGGCCCAAGACACAGTCGTCAACTTCTTATTACACTTCAACCTCATCAACTGATGATGAGCTCTTCGGAAGGAGCCCATCACCCACTTTAGAATACCCCTCGAATCATTGGATCTCGCAATCTGACATTGGACCACCCACACGTCTGACTTATTCAAGAGATCCCCTTTATAACCGATACCCGGATTTTTCCCAATTCTTTCTCCCCAAGGCTTCGGGCAATCCATTCAGCTCGACCAACACATTACAGACCATCGTTTCGGTTCCTGCCGTATCATCGACTTCTGCGGTTTTTTACTCTGCTTCTGAAATGGAACATCCAATGAACACCCCAGTTTTACCCCGTAATTGCTCGCCATATATTCCCCTTCCTGTATCTTATTTGACCAGGGTTTCGGACGTGCTCGCTGTGGGTGTACGTGTTCGAGAAAACTATCCCCAAATGTTCGGTAATCAAAATGGATCACCGCCGAGTCCCGGATCCTTTTCCACTGGCCGAGGTGAGAACTCATGCAGGTGTATAATTGCGTTTGGTCATATTTGATCAACCAAGTAAATTTAAAGGATGATGTTGGTTACTCGGAGGACATCTCAAACGACCAAGTGGAAACTTCATAATATGTACATTGATATCTTTGCATCCTTTTCAGCACATCAGGCATACAAAATGCATGGCAAGCGATTCTCTCTTTCCTTTATCTTTAGATCACTTCTCTTTCATCAAGGGTTTTATGTAGATTTTTGATACTGTTGATCCATATGTACCATTGTAGATGTCTCGAGGCTCGAATCATTCATATCCACAGAACTCCATTCACCGGTGTATTTTGTATGTAACTTACAATTACCATCATAGCATTGCTTCAAGAACTCTTGGGGCGTGCGTAACTCGGTGGTGTCGGTTTTAAGTCTACTTCCAGCTTCATCTTCTCAAATCGACCATTCAACTGATTCGATGTAATTCAATGTGTATCAATTTTAATTGAGTTCGGGGCAGATCACTCAAATCACTATAGGAAATGCCGTTTGGAATGTCCTAGATTCTCTATAGCTACTTCCCTCCCCGACACCGAGGAGCACTCGTTGACATTGTCGTAGGAGCTCCAAAGAAGCCTTCATGGTGTTTAATCTCCACTCACAGGTAATTGGCGGGGAATTTTGCGATATGCAACTCCTAGTTCGGCGACTAGTAAGTTCTTTTATATCGCCGTAACGAAGCTTTGACGATTCACAGCTCGAAGGAAGAGGCTCTTTGTCCGTGGTGATACCTTTCAGCCAGTTACCTTGATCGGTATACTCTCTCCGATAGGATGGCTACGTACGAAAGTTCTATGGGCAGAAGAAGCAGCACGTCATCATAATGCAACACCCCGTTGTCCTAAGTCGTACTTGTGCAAGTTCATATGTGACGTGACCCACAAGCTGACACCATCTTTATCTTCCGAGACCTGTAAGGCGTTGATAGGATGTTCGAAAGGAATTCCAAAGGGGTTGGAGTTTCTGGGACTCGGTGGAAATATGGGAAATGGTGATCGGTCGTAATGCAGTGGACTTCCTCCCGCACGAAGAGACCACACCTTGACTTGCCTGTCCTGTCCAGCCGCGAAAACGAAGTCTTCTGACGTATCTATGACAAGAGGCTGAACAGATGACACATTCATGTATTAGCGTAATTGTATACTTTACACCGAAAACGATAGTTCACCGTCTTGGTCGTATACGAATTGACATGCCCAAAGCATGTTAAAATAGGTGTTCGAGCCTGGAGGTACCGCATATCAAAAGTTGCAATCTATTGTCCCGAACGGTAACCGATTAGCAATAGCATTGATAGGATGTGCTCCCTGACTGACACTGCCATCAATATTGGCGACTAATAATTGCCAGTCACGGAGAAGCTTGAGGTTGGTCACCGAATTTGTTTTTGATGTGAATGTATCTCCCAGAATCTCTTGACCTTTCGTACCTGCAAGGCGCATATCGAATCTCAGTATGCTACCGCCTCGCGATCCTGTGTAGACAGCGTTCTGAAAAAAATTGTCGTATTCGAATTACACGGTGGATACCAGTAATATCACAGAAGGACAGACCTCATCTTGGGTAACAGCAAAGACATCACTCTGAGTTTTGAGACCCTCAAATCTACTTTGTCCCCCATTTCTAAAAACGAGAGCTTGCTTATTCGCACCTATAAATCTTCGTCTATCAGGAGCACATCAATATGCTTTTCAAAGTAACTTCACCAAGGACTAAACGGGAGCCTCGTAAATCAGATGTCCACACGTCATGAGCAGCGTGAGGATTGATCCGGATGACATGGATACTAAATAGTGAAAAGAGGGTTCAAGAATATCGATAGCAAAATAGCTTACGCTTGTGATTCCGAATCAAGTGGAAAATGCAAGATTTTGCTTTCGGGTCCAAACGAAGTAACGCTACCGTCCCGAAAAATGGTAGCATGATTCTCGGTTTCGAATGTATGCAAAAGACTGCACATACATGCATAGTGATCCCGATATGCAGATCGATGATATCTGTGAGGCAAAAATATTTTTAACTGTGTACAAAAATGAGCATGAATGTCCTTGCCTCGGACGACAAATTGAAATCGGCCCTCCACCCATGGGATGTGTGAAAACCGAGAGATTCTCTTTCGCTATCGATAAGAGAGGAGTAGAACCATCCACTGGAGTCTCCTGCAAAACTCCACATACAACCATTATAAGTTGTTGTCTACGAATGAGTAAATATCTGCCATTCAAACGCCAGGATGAGAGCAACAAAGGGAGCTTCTTCGCACCTGAAAAGCGGTTAACGATCCGCCATGAAGTGTTGGAAGTGTATATCGAGTTGATTTGGATGTCGAAGCGATTTGCGAGCATAAGATGCGGCTATAAAGATATCCAGGTAGTCCAGTTCCGAACGCAAACGTCAAGTTACGCGAAAAGTACATATGTCGTCTTTCATGAGGCAGAGTCACATGTTATAAATCAGTATGAGAGCTACCCACTGGAGTATTCCATCCTTTTGTGCAAAATAGCGACTTGAACGAAGGCCTCTACTACCCGGACTATCAAAACCATTCTTGCGGGACGCTCTCGGGACACCTTTGGCCGGTAAAGAAACAGTCGGTCGAGGTTTCTCAACTATTTTTGGCTTTGAGGATACCGGAAAATATCTTTGTCTATCTTCATCCCAGTAAAGACCAGGCAATTCGCGAGGCATCATAAACTTTGAATCTGCTCAGGAGTGAATGATTTATAATCAAGTGACTTGACAGTCATTACCTTTATGGGCGGTTATAGCTTAGTAAGCTGCATATAACTGTATTTGTTTGACGCCCAAATTGTCAACAAGGTGTGGTTGTGGAGTTTGGTCGCTTGGTCTTCGCCATCACCATATCCTTTCGGTTCAGCTTTGCTGCTTCTACACATTCTAAGAGATACCCAACCTGAGCTCTCAACAACCTCCTGAAATTACAAACACGGTTTTGAAAACTCAAAAGGTCGAGATAATCTAATTTTGGTCCGCGGAGCACTTTTAAACCTACCGCCACTCACGATATACCACCGCCCCGGCCGCCTTCTCACCTACAACTCGGATCAATTCAACCATCGTCAATATGTCTATTTCCCATGCAGATGTTTGTCGCGAAGATCTAAGGAACGGCACTAAACCTGATTCAAGCACGAGTGTTCACCACAACACTTTGTACCCAACTGGAGAAACTGCAAGACTTTTTGATTTGCCAGAAGCGCACATTTACAAGGGCGACACATTTCTAGTGGATGATCCTTACCGGATGGTTCAGGTTCGTACCCGAGTTTTAAACTTAATGCCAGTGATGGGTCGGATTTGGCGTGTGGCACGTGACGGTCTGTGACGGTGGTACGTCGGTTAGGATCATTCAGCGTGATCATACATTGGCACATCAGCCAATACTATGGCATATCTACACGATATGTGCACAATCCGCGGCCTTGTCCCTCATGGAATTCGTGGTTATACATGGTCGAGAGCAACCAAGTCACGTGCCCTCTAATGGTTGCCATTTCATTATGATGCAACTTAGTTGCTTACTCTAATATAATACCTTCCGTGACATAAGGCAGCTCACGCTTTATCATTTTCTCAGACACACGACACTCTCCTTTTTTCTTCAGAGCCCTATGGAAATAGTACCTTGTCAATGGAAGACCTGCTCCAACCACCATCTTTTGAGACCAAGCGTCGCCTCTCGGCTTCCTTTAAAAGCATTTCGCTCCACCACATCAAGTTACCAAAGAAACGTCCTTCTCTCCAGTCTATGTTCACACCATCGTTTCTTCAAACTGCTACCGCCTCACCTACTATCCCGCCTTCTTCAGCTGCAGCAGCTTCACCTCGCGTCCGCTCACCATCTGTTGCAACGCGCCCTGGTGATTATTTTCCTCTTGATTCACTCGCAGATCTAGTCGAAGGCGTCACTTCCGTAGTTGATGACTCGCCTCTATTGGACGACGATCCATTCGCGAATCTAGCCGCGGCCTCCCCTGCTCGGGGTCCTGAAAACCCTTCCCCTCCCTCTTCTTTTCGGTCGCCTGTGTGCTCCTCTCCTGCTTATCCCACATCGCCTCCGAATACTTCACCGAGTCGGCCCTCTACATTACACATACCCTCGACTTCTCAGGTACCAATCCACCGTCCCACACTTGTTCGCCCTCGATCATCCGGACACGGCCAAGCGCGTCCTGCCTACACGAAACCCGCCTTTGCCCCGCGCCCATCTTTACCTTCACTTCATACCCTCGCTCAAATGAACATCGTGGTACAGAAGAAGGTCGAGATACTACTTTATTTGATGGATGATCACGCTCACGCTGTATCTTATCTTCCATTTAGGCTCGGAAAGGCCGACCTGGAGCCCGACTTCCCCACGAGCCCTGGAACATGGATCTTGGTACTGATTTTGAATTCCAACAGAATAGCACTGGTCAAGCTAGGCCTTCATCACAAGTTGCACCTATCCAACAATCGATTGATCAATCTGTTGAAGCAAATGGGGGTGATATCACTGTCGCTTCAGGGAGCGTGGAAATTCCCACCTTTTCCCAGGATGTGCTTCTGTCAGGGTTGAGCCAACCACACCGCCCAACCAACCATGTTGAAGGGTACTCCTCTTCTGCTTATCAATCCACGTTTGTAGACGATCTAGACATGGAATCCTTGCCATCCTTGTCATACGCTACGTCTGGACCCTCTTCCTCCGCGATCTCACGTTCCTCGTCAATAGCGTCGTCTTCCTGGTCTAATGTATTGGCCGACCAAAATAGCGTGCAAGGAAACTGCAACCATGTTCCTGATTCACCTTCACATATCGCCTCTCATCCCACTGATGATGCAGACGACCCTCTGAGTTATCATTCAGACTTTGACTACTATACTCAGCAGCTGTCAGATTCAGAAGATTTGGAACCCGATCTGGGCAGGCAACCCAGACCTAGATCACGATCGCCTTCTCCTGATATCGGCGCTACACCTTACACTTCATTCGATTCTCCGGGCGCTGTCATCGAGCCAGGCACCTCAGCTGGTACCATGCGCGCTGCTTTGCGTGATCGACACTCTCGAAACCATCTTCCTATCTCCTCGTCTGTGGATGACAACAAGCCGGAAGATAGCGGCGACTGGCGTGGGCGAGATACGCGAGAACACTATAGTTCATCGAGAAGAACTTTTGATGGTGGTGAGAGGAATTATGGCGGCGGAAATGGTAGGGATAGGGGTGCATACAATGGCGATCACTCGGCTGGTGGCCATAGGAGAGGACAAGGTGACGGTGATGATGGGGATAAAGGGCGTCGCCCTCCAGCTCAATCTTCTTTCTCGAGTGCTTCAGAAGAGAGCTCGTCTTCCGAAGAAGAAGGGGATTCAGGTTCAGTTTACTACAGTATCGACGGAATATCGACTGTTTCGTTGCCTCGGTCGCATTCGCATTCGGCTCGCTCTCATATGGCTACCGGCTCAGATGATGACGTACCACTCGCTCAAAGAATTCCTACTGCTCTGACAGCCCAACGTACCATTCGAAAGCAAGTTCGAGATGAGCGTCAACAACGGCGACTGGAACGCGCATCCAAACGCAGTGATACCATCAGTCCCAAAGAGCCACCTGCACCTGTACCGTTGCCTGCTAGAGGTGCAACGCATGCTCCACGGCAGCGTTCAATCTCGGCGGCACCAGCACCTGTCACAGAACATCTAAGGCGGGAGCGAACTCGTCATAAGCCCACCCCAATTGACGCGTTTCCGGTTGATGACCTGACTAAAAAGCTTGCGAGTCTTCAGAGCGCGATTTCTCCACCCGCCACAGCACCCCCTGGCTTTAATATGGGACCTTTGTCTGCGAAAATAAAGATGCCTGGGACTGGTGCCAGGACTCCCCTCACATCGCAAGGTTTTGACCAAACGAGTTTCCTGCAACAGCAACCACTTCGGTCTGCTGGGTTGTCTCAGGAACGAACATTGAGACCAATGAGATCTTTCCATCGTGACAAACGTAGCACTGAGCCATCGCCGGCGCCGGCGGATCCATCATCGCAGCGCCTGGGCCGTAGCTCAACTTCTACACATCGACGACCTCTTGATGATTCTTCGACTCGTGGTGGAGAAACCAGCCCAAGAGGTATATCAGAGAGCGCATCCAATAATATTGACCACCTTTTGCGAGCTGCCCGACGAAGCGAAGATAGCAGAAGACCTGCAGTTGTTCCTCCTCGAACATCCAGCGAAAGGACGAGGGATACCGATTCTCCAACCTCACGCGAAGTTCAGCGCCCCCCGGTTCCACCTCTGCCCCCCATTGATATCATAACATCTTTCGCTCAACAAACTCCTGCAAAGAGTCGCACCACCCAACAACGTATTTTTGTCGGTGACATGCAGCGTTTCAACATAGTGGAAATTACGCCAAATACCAACGCTGGAGATGTAATTGGTTTGGTCGCCAGCCAAGGAGCGCTTGACAAGTCCACAGGATGGATGTTGTGGGAACTTGCTCAGGACTTTGGAATGGGTGAGTCCTATGGTTTCTTTGAAGTGGATATTTGAATTGACTTGGTGCTGATTATTCAGAGAGACCTATACGAAGCTATGAATTGCTCTCAGATGTTACCGCGTCTTGGAATAAGGATAAGATGTTAAACGCTTTTATGATCAAAACAACTCGTCTGGCCTCTCTTTTGAGCCGTTCTGTAAGGATATACCATTCATAATGACAATTGCAGTCGACTAAAATTATGTTTAGAATATGCCCACAAGCTCACCCACAAATCGAGGATATGTTGAGTGGGAAAGCAAGCGTGGCAAGTGGAGCAAGCGCTGGATGGAACTCAGAGAGCACAGCTTATGGCTCTCCAAGCGTGATACCGTATGTATCAAGATACACTTCTCATCGTGCTTCAGTTAATGCTTTCACAGGGCAAAGACGAAACTTTCCTATGCTCTCTTTCAAATTTCGATGTTTACTATGTCACTCGAAAACACAAGTCTCCAAAACCATTTGTATTTGCCGTCAAATCCACCGATAATCTAACACTATTTGAAGACGCCTCGGACTATCTCCATGTATTCTCATGTAACCAGAAAGACGGCGAAAAGTGGATGGATGCTATCCTGGTTGCTCGTGTATGGTGGTTTCTTTCTCTATAATCTGTCGGCTCATTCACTTTTGGCAGTCCTATGTCTTGTATCAGGAACGCCATGTATTATTTGCAAAGCCGGGAGACCCTACCACCAGCTCGAAATCCCTCTCCAGATCAGGGACCAGAAAACAATCATCAGCTTCTCGACCAGCTCAGCCCTTGGTGCAAGTCGCTCCCCCTTCCAGCGCCTCTGCTGTCACTCCCGTTGCCTTCGAACCTGGATCCCTCTTAGCCAAACGGAAAGGAGAAGCTCAATCATGATCCTCCTTTTTTTCTCCTCTTGGAATTCTTGGAATTCTACATGTTCAATACTTATACCCCCATCACAACGTTAACTATGTAGCTGTCGCTCATCATGTTGCTTGTCTAATCACACACCTTGTTCGCATACTATTTGTAAATCAAAAGATACCTTGGAATGTACTTGCGACCTAATAGAATGGAATATAGCTGAATTCAAGATATGAAAGCGCATTATACAGTATGCAGCTGAGAAAAAGTGGAACAGATCATAGATGCAGGGTCGATTTACTACCATCCTCAATCTGAGGTTTTCATTTTTTTCTTGGCAGGTTCGTCCTCCTCACCCTCCTTCAGACTTGATGAGGCCTTAGGTTTTGGTTTTGGCTTTGGCTTGGGTTTTGGCTTGGGTCCATCCTCCTCAACGTCCATGGCATCGTCGTCGTCGTCCTTCTTTACCTTCGGTTTCGGTTTAGGTGCAAGTTTCTTCTTAGGTTTTTCATCATCATCCCCTCCATCGCTCCCACCTGCCTTTGCTTTCGCCTTGGGCTTAGGCTTAGGCTTCTCATCATCTTCCCCTCCATCGCTTCCACCTGCCTTTGCTTTCGCCTTGGGCTTAGGCTTGGGCTTCACAGCTTTCTTCGGCTTATCATCGTTATCGTCTTCCGCATCGCTTCCCGCTGCCTTCGCTGAGGGTTTCTTTTTCTTAGCAGCGCCTTCTTTCTTCTTGCCTTTGGCCTTTGTAAACTCCCGATCCCCACTGGCATCAGATGCAGTCACGCCGCCTCCGTCAGAAGAATCACTTTCACTTGGCGATCCTTGGTCGGTCGAAGATGCCTGGAAATCTTCGTCTGTCCGAGGTAGACGGTACATCAGTCAGTGGACAGAGACAATAAATATCACAGCCCGAAAGTCCGACTTACCTTCCTCGCTATCTTCATCGTCTCCGCCGAGCCTAGGCTTGGGTCGTTCCTCACCACTGCTGGCTACGCTCTGCATCTCATCATCGTCAGAATCACCAGCACCTGCTGCCAACATCATCTCGACATCCGGAACCATCTCGTTCTTAAGCTTAATCTTCTTGTCCTTGAGATATGATTCGGTTGGTTCGTGCTCTTCCTTGTTGATCGAGGTGAAAGTGTACTCTGGTCCGCTCTTGGTAACGATCTTGAGATCGAATGTACGTGCGGCAGTTGCCCCCATACTCGCACCGACACGTGAGAATACGCACTGGTGGATATCAGATATTTCGACAAGAGTGGGCTGTTTGGAAACGAAAAAGATGTATTTTTCGAGAAGGAATAGATCTCCTTGCACGGCTTTGAGGTTGGCTTTGAGGCCCGGATGGCCGTCACGGCTATGGATTCCCTTCAGATCGTGAATGGTGCCCAGATAAGATGACATACCTTTGGAAGCTCCCAGAACCAATTATTTTCTTCTTTGACAGAGCTCGGAACACACCAGATACGACCTCAAATGTAGGGTCCTCATAATTTTTCTTTAACCTGTCATATTTCTCGATTTCCTCTCTGTTCAACAAGCAGATGGTAAGAATATGCATCAAAACAGACAGGATCGTTATACATACTCTGCCATGTTCAACTCAGCAGTAGTTTCCTCTTCCCGAGCAAATTGCATAACCAAATACTGATATCGGGTTTGACCTTGCCGAATAGGTGTACTCAAACCAAGCTATGAAGAAATTCGGTCAGAGTGACGAATAGATAGTATTGCTTGTATCCACCCACGATAAACAAGACATGTTGGTCGTCTTTTGGTAAAAGGAATAACCGTGCTATGCTCGAGTAGAGGATTTTATAGTCGTAGGTCTTGCCTCGGAGCCGCAAAAAGTCCAAAAACATATCCACGTCGTATCGACCTCTGGGCGTCAGGACGAGCACCTCCTCGAAACTCAATACAAGGTCTCCACTGACTTGGCCGATATCAGCCTTGTCTTTGATAGCGTCGTGGAAGGCCTGCGCCGCAGTAGTCTCCTCTTCTGCTTCATCTTCTGCGTCAGAACCAGCATCCGAACCGCGGATACGGGTGTGTGTGCCAGGAACATGGAATCGAATTTCTACCATCTCGTCCATCCCACTGCGGGATTTTTTGTTGGCCGAGCCTGATGGTGCGAACTCAAGGGAGACTTCAGTCCGTCCCGCTATGTTCGAGTTGGCGACTTGATTCAGTGGCAACTCAAATGATGTTTTATTGGATACCAGGAACGCGAGTTCTTGACCTATCATACTTGTGTTGAGTTTGGTGACTCGTTCAGCGAATTTACCTTCCATACCTTGTATGTCAGTTACACCCCAATTCCAGCCTTTGAAAGATACGTCCTTGACCTCTAAAGTAATGCCAAAGTGTTGCTTCAATATAGCAGCAAGTTTATCATGGTCCTATCATGCAATTGATGAGCTCTGTTTGCTATATGATATGTCTGCATTTGACGCACTTCTCGCATGAAGCCATCGAATGTTTCTCGACGGCGGTCTTTCAGACCGACTCTAAGTTGAAAATTCCGTGCAACTCGAAACCATTGAGCCCACTTGATATCTCCCGACGGCACAGCAGTTACTCCTTCAGTGTCTTCGGCTTTCCATGCCATTCCACTGGCGGCCACACGGAATTCTGCAAGGTTCTTACTGCATCAGCAGATGCATTGAATGATAAATAGGCAGATCGCACTGACTCCCGGATTCTGCGGATAGCCCATGGAAAATCCTGTCGAATTGGGTCGTCATTTCTGTCGACTGGGTTCTTCAGGATAACAATTTTGTGGGTTTGTGGTGGTGGCGGATCGAAAGGCAAGAAAGTCAAGACGCGTGAATTCAAGTTGACGCCTGACAAATATGGATGAGCGCGTCTCGTAACGCGCTCCTCGTACTCATTAGATCTCTTCATTCTGTTCCATCACATTTTTGTTCTTTCTCATTTGCTACGAACGTGCAAACACTTGCGATTATAAGTCAAAATTCAGTGCATGACCTGTGTTTGAGCGCTATATCTTTCGGAACCGGTATATCAATGGACTCCACACAGGAGAGAACATTCTGCAAATGGTAAATGATCCAAAGCTATTTCGCATCAGCCGCGACTTATCGCGCCTAACTTACATCCTCAAGGCTAAATACCAAGCTAGAATCCCATGGATATCCTCCTATGAACTCCTTGAAACAGGATCTTTCTGACGGAGTCCGTTTAATCCAACTTATGGTATGTTGATACTGATGTTCGCCCGCAAGTTCATCCCTAATACTTGAACCAGGAAATAATGGGTGAGACGGTGTACGACCCTCCTATCTTGGCTGTGAAGATGGCTGATCACGCTGAAAACAGGCGATACCACCCTAGGGCGGTATAACAAAGCACCTCGAATGCGTGTCCAGAAAGCGGAGAATGTCAACAAGGCTCTAGAATTCATCAAGCTAAGAGGTGTCAAACTCACCAACATCGGACCCGAAGGTATGTCTTGCTCCCTTCACTATTACGTAGAAGAGAGCCAGAGCATTTTAGACATCATCGACGGAAACTTGAAACTCATTCTTGGGATGATTTGGACACTGATTCTGCGCTTTACCATCGCGGATATCAGGCAAGTTTCTATCAATGCAACACGGGTAGTTTATAATCTGCATATTGCAGCGAAGAAGGGTTGTCCGCCAAAGAAGGTCTTCTTCTCTGGTGTCAACGCAAAACAGAGCCTTATAGAGAGGTTGATGTCCAAGACTTTTCCGTTAGCTGGTCAGATGGCCTTGCACTGTAAGCAATTCCAACAGATTCCGCATTCACTCTACTCAGGCGATGGACATCAGCTGCGCACTTATTCACTGTCATCGCCCGGATCTATTGGACTATGATAAGCTAGACAAGGTCTGACCCAGTGTTTTGTTGACTTGAAATATTGCTCACGTACTAACAGTCTGACCGCCATGGAAACACTCGTCGTGCCTTCGATATAGCTGCAGAGCATCTCAATATACCTGTAAGTCGTGCACGTGCGAAATCCTTATGATCACTTACCTTTGGTCACAGCAACTTTTGGAGGTGGAAGATTTATGCGATTCAAGCCGCCCAGACGAACGCAGTGTCATGACCTACATTGCAAGTTTCTTCCATGCGTTCTCGAGTATGGGTAAGTGTAACACCGGTGAGCAAATAGCGATCCTCATTTATCTTTCATAGATCAAGCAGAGACTGTTTCCCGTCGAGTAGAGAAATTTGCTGAGTTGATGCAATCAGTTTGGACAAGTCGCAATGATTATGAGCGACGCGCGAGATCTGTAGGTCACCTTTTATCGTATCTTGCCCCTGCGTAATTTAAATGTATTTCCAGCTTCTTCTTGCCCTGGCTGATATACAGTCCGAGTGGTCTGCTAGCAGATTCAGTGGTACTTACAACGACGCCAAGGCACAATCAGCTGAATTCACCAATTACAAACATACTACCAAACGCACATGGGTCACAGAACGACAAGATGTCACCACGCTATTCGGTAATGTACAAACGAAGCTACGAACTTATGGTCTAAGGGAGTACACACCTCCTCTCGGGCTCGCTCTTTCGGTATGTGCTTTAAACATGTATCTACCAGGGACTTATATGTAACGTGTTGTATAGGATCTCGATAACGCGTGGAGTACTCTGCTGAGTTCAGAAGCCAAGAGATCCAGAGCTATCAATGCACAAATACGACAGTGGGTTCTATCCTTTTCATTCGTGCCAATTCTCATCTTCTCTTAGGATCAAAGAGACCTTGAGAAAGCAATTCGCCGACATTGCCAACGACTTTTCACAACGATTACATTCTATCTCAGCACAATTATCGGATGTTTCAGGTCCGCTGGAGGTTCAATTTTTCTCTCCTGTGCTTAGATAATATTGTACTAACGACAGACGTATAGGATCAACAAGAACAAGTGCGCGAAATACAGACACGTTTACCAGCGCTGTCCGATGATTTATCGACTGTGGCGAAAGCTGAGAACGAGTGCAATGCAGCCAATGTGGAAGAAAACGACTATACGGTGTTTACATGTCAAGACCTTGAGTTTGAACTCGAGCTCGTGACCCAAAGTGTAGCGAAGAAAATATCTTTCATTGACAATCAGGTTTGCAAATGCCACCGCATTTTATGTGATCGATAGCTGACTGTTCGCGTGTGTCAGATTGTTTCCCGCAACATGACGAACTTGACTCCCGCGCAATTGGAGCAATTCGAAAGCACTTTCAGATACTTTGACCGGGATGAAACAAATACACTGAGTGTGTCAGAAATGAGTGCCGCACTGGCTTCCCTCGGAATTGTGTATCCGGTCAGTACGATGGAAAATCGGCGTCGAGTGTGAAACTAACCTTTCTAATAGGACGAGGATGTGGAGTATATCTATGACCAACTAGTCCAAGACTATGGCGCGGTAACCTTTGAAGCATTTATCAATCTTTTGGTTCGTCTCTTGGAAATTCAATAATAACGTCACTACATTCTATATGTTAGGTTGATATAACGGAAGATCAAACTTCGCCGGAGCAGTTGCGCGAAGCATTCCGCGGTATCGCAGCTGATAAAGTTGGTATTTCATGAAGAATAAATTCCACAGTTCGCTAACTTTGCAACGCAGCCATTTGTAACGGAACTTGACCTACGGCTTGCTCAGCTCCCAGTCGGAGCGATTGACTACCTACGTGAGGTCATGCCCTCAGCCAGGAACGAGGTCGGAGAGCCAGAATATGATTATGAGGCGTGGCTAGATAACGTATTTGTATAATGGTCCCCAATGCACTGTAGTTTAGTTATTGCATGATTTGTGTATTTTTGGCCGGTTACTGTGCGTAGCCAGTGTGTAGCACAGTGCGCAGTTCTTGGTATCCAAGAATGACCGATGTGGGAATTGCCGGATCAAGCTGTGCCATACTTATACAGAGAACGCGATCACAATCGCAACACCATCAGCCTTTCACAAACCTCCCAAGATATTAACAATATGGTACGTTCATCATCCCAGAGTGTGCGTTGATGTAGTGCTGAATCCACCACAGGCATCCGGTGTCGCTGCTCATGCCGATTGCATCTCAGCCTTCCAAGACCTGAAATCGAAGAAAGCACACAAATACATTATATTCAAACTTAACTCGGATAACACTGAGATTATCGTCGAGAAGACGTCAAAATCTTCCGAGTACGACGAGTTCCGGGATAATTTCAAGGAGACCGAGTGCAGATGGGCTGTCTATGACTTGGACTTCGATTCCGCGGACGGCAAGAGGAGCAAAATCTGCTTCATCTCATGGTGAGTACATATTTCGCAGTGCAGCCACCATCTTCCGATCATGTAGCATGTCCGGAAGATCAACAGTGGATGGCTGTGGACTGAGATTATGTTTACAACTGTGCCACCAGGTCCCCCGATGAGGCCAAGATCAAGCCAAAGATGTTGTACGCTTCTTCCAAAGATGCGCTGAGGAAGGCACTTGTTGGTATCGCTGTGGATATTCAGGCCAACGATTTCGAAAGTGTGACATATGACAGTGGTGCGTAATTGGCTGATCGGGAGCGTTTCGTCACACTGATTGCACACGATCGCTTTCAGTTTTGAGTAAGGCATCTCGCACCCGTTGATCACGACATCTCCACCGTCATAAATAGGCTATGCCCCCACTCTCCGCCCCTACTCTTTTTTTTTTTAACTATCCTGCCTGCTTGTAACATCGCCAGTAAAGAATTTGTAGACTCCACCCAAACTCAAGCGGCTTCAAGTCTTGTGGAAACAGCTCGAAGCAGGTCGACGATTAAACCGTTGCAACTAACTTGCTTTCAGACAGTCAGTTTTTAACAGTAATGTATTGAGTATTATGATTGAGGACGTGACAAAAGAGACATCCAGTCATTATAAAGTACCAATCACGACTCGAATACGATGTGGGCGCCAACCTGGAGACGTTATGAGCCAAAGAGCTATTGGATAGTGAATGTAAATACCTTGTGGGTAGGACCAGAAGGTGAGATCTCGTTCAATCGTTGCGTGTCGAGAGCAAGACCGAAAGATGCCTTCACACCGGGGCGAAGTGCCTGTGTGTATCCTTGAAGGACGTCAGCAAGTCCCTACTTAAAACATCCAAGTGATGCACTGACCGAGAGCAAGAACACCCGAGTTGTTGATCTTAGCCTTGACAAAAGCAGCAGAGTCGAGATATCTATATAGGTTGATTAGATCGGCTTAAATAAAAAGATCTAACTAAACTTACGCCTTAGCACCAACTTCAAGGGCTACACCGGAGGTGGTGGCTTTGGTGTCGTAGACAGCCTTAGCACCAGCTTCAACATCGGGGCTAACGCGGTGGTAGTAGCTTGCAGAGAAGGTGTTCAAGTTGTTAAGACCGTGAAGGGTGACCGAGTACTCCTTGGCGTTGTAGCCGAGGGCGGCTGCGTAGCGGGAAATTTTGCCTTCGGTGACATTATAGGCAGTCTCAGCGCCAAACAGGAAGCCATCGCGGCCGAATACGGTGTCAGCGGTGAAAGTAGGGCCCTGAAACATCGACACTTAATATCACTAACGCAGCGTAATATATAAGGAATGCTGACCTTGAATACATCAAGAACAGCGCGAGTGTGAACACCTGACTGCTTGTAGACGACATTGAGGAGAGCAGATTTTGAGCCTTTCTCGGGCATAAGCGCGGTGTTAATATCGAGCTTTAGGCCTTTGGCGAGGTAGTTCTCGAGCTCGAGCTGGGACTTGAGAACATTGGAGGTAGTCCACGACTCGGTGAAGACCAAACCATTCTTGAAATCGGCATATTTGGCCTCAATATCACCGGCAATGTTGGAGGTTTTCGAGTCCCGGGCCCCAGCAACCTTGAAGGTCACGTTAGAGGGGGTTTTGGTTTTAACCTCGAGGGAAGTTCCCTGGAAGGGGTAGTCTTTGCCCAACAAATCGTTGGATGACTTTCCGAGGTCCTAAACGCGTGCAATTGATATTATTAACCGTCCTAACAATCCAGTAAGATGAGTGAGGTATTTACCTTCCATGAAGGGGGAACTGGCTGAGGAAGAGACATTTTGTATGGTCGTAGTGGTGAACTGAAAGATCAAGCTGGAGAAAAGGAAGAAAAGCGGAACCATAACTTGGTTTTGGGGCGGAACGAATCGTGGGAATTATTACATCGGGTCGACACTCTGCTCCGATGG
Source organism: Hygrophoropsis aurantiaca (assembly GCA_021014935.1). Classification (NCBI taxonomy): domain Eukaryota; kingdom Fungi; phylum Basidiomycota; class Agaricomycetes; order Boletales; family Hygrophoropsidaceae; genus Hygrophoropsis; species Hygrophoropsis aurantiaca. The sequence continues at coordinate 151,637 of MU267616.1, forward strand.
CACACGTATTCTCGACAACAACTTGTCCTATTGGTCAAATCATTTGACGCTCAAACAACGAGGTCTGCGTGATTTAGTTGCACGAGTAATTACGATTCAAAGGTACAAAATGGTTTCATTCATGTCTGGTGAAGTGAGGACCCATACAGGTGCATTCTGATCACGGATCTGAATATCATGTCGAATATATAGGAACTAGCAGAAATCATTAAAAGCGACAAGCTTCCCAACAAAGGTACTTGGGTGCAACAAATGACCTCCGTCTCTCAACTAAGGTCGTCGCGCCAGATTATCTGGTGATCGACGTCCGTGACGATGATTGGATAGGCGGAAACATCAAAGGCAGTAGGAATATTCCATCACTTACATTTTCTGCTACTGTGGGTGAGCTGGTGACCGAGGTCAAGGATATACCCACCATCATCTTCCATTGCGCTTTGTCGCAGCTTAGGTATGTTCCGATCACAGTCACACCATGTTCCATGACGATGTCAGCGAACCTGTTTAGAGGTCCAAAGGCAGCTCAGGTGTGATCAACAAAGATGCATCCGACAGGGACGTTGAACTATTATACACTTTCACAGATCTACGAGAGGGAGAGGCTCTCTATAACTGTCACACCATCCGATGAAGAAGGTCTGACCTTTCCCGACCAGAAGATTTATGTTCTTCGGGGAGGATTCGTTCAGTTCCAAGAACAATTCAGAGTAAGATTATTCAATTGAATTATGTTCCGCAAAATTCTCAAATGATAAATCCAGCATGATCCGGCTCTGGTGGAGAACTGGGATGGAGCTACTTGGGAGATAGACTCTTTGGTTGATGACTTCGAGTTCTCTTCGTGACAGAATTTCTCCAGACGAATCAGTGTCTTTATCCATGAACTTGATTTGGAATCCTTGGCAGTGTGGTTTCAATATATTACCCACATATCCTCATTGGTGCTATGTACCTGTAAGGAGATGGAGCAAATATTTTGCAGCAACTTTGACGATGGGCTGTCAATAACATGCATGATCGCTTAATTTACAGATAGAATACTACAGGCTTGGATACATGTGACGAAGTTCTTCAAACTATAACATACGCATTTTATACGATACTCAGAAGGCTATTGGCGACGATGATATTGTAGGATTGATAAGTGCTTAGTGGTAAGAAATATGATATATGGGCGTTCACGTCGACGCGTCCTACTGGTGCCATTTAAAAAATATGCTCTGCGTCCTGAATGCCTTGGCGGATAAAACGCATCTCAGCTGGAGGGGCATCCTTGTTCATGGTCTTGCGCCACTTCGGGTCGTAAGGTATCCTCCGTAAGACGTCCTGAGGTACGCCAGCTAGATCAAATTCAATTCAGTGATAATCTGTGATAGGGATAAGCAAAACAGGCATACTGGATCCGAGCCATGTCTCCAACCCATCGCCGAGTAGCAAATAGATCACAGGGACAATCTCGGAGCCAAGCTCAGCAGAATCGAGATCCGCCAACAACCCGTCGATATACTCTTTTCCTTCTCCAGAATTTATATGCAATGCGGCTTCAATCTCTGGCATCACATCTTTTGCACGGTATACGCCTGCGGACGCGATCTGGAACTTGTGCGTCATATCCCTAGATGCGTTCGGCGTGTATTCGACTTGACAGAATAGGATATGTGTACGTCCGCGAGAGGGATCGCGACGCAAACCGAGTGCGTGTATAGGGGCCAAAGAATTTGCACCGAGTGAGCCAAGTCGCCATTTCATCCAATCTGCTGTACGCTGGGCGTTGTTGGAACCACTTGATTGTAATGCTTCAAGCTTTTTGCACCCATTGCTCATTTCACTGCAACAGTTGGGTTCTATTTTCGTCGCGTAGTTTACAATATACTTTCACTTACCGGCAAGAAACTCTGAGAAGCGAAATGATATGTACATTAGTGTGAGTGCGAACCGAAAACATTATCCCTTACTTGTGGAATTTCCAGTTTGCCACTTGACATTCCTTAGAACTGCGCCGTGACAGCGTTTAACAGGTATACCAGGGATACTCAGAAACAACCTACCAATACCAGATATACTGGCAACCGCCACATCGAACGAGCGTTTTCTGTGGTTCGCGGCCTCCACAAGTACGGCACAACTTCTCTGCACGTTCCTGTGATTTAAATGTTTCTTTAGTATTGTCGAACCATGCTGGTCCTCCGAGCGCTGTCAAGATGTGATGTTCAGGCTGCCCTGGTCGAATAAGAGCCTGTTTGAGATGAGCGCGCTGGATGAGATTTGGATTTTTGCGAAGGAACTTGGTCACGGAGTCCTCATTTCTGCGCGCGTCATTTGAGAAAGAAACTGTGATCATTAATATGACCTACTCTTTTGCCTCCTTCGACTTGATGCCCTGGCAGTGGCGGACGCGAGCTAGGTGCAGCTTCATGCGTATGATATCAGCTGTTGTTTTGAGATCGCTTTTCATTAAGCCCTCTATAGCATGTTCGATCATTAGTTTGGTCTTATTATCCGTTGAGCCGGAAAGAACGAGTGCATCGGCATATTTGGCGTATAATATCCTGACCACGATGTCGTCAGCACGAAGATTCGAAACAATATCAAAAGATCACAAACGGATTTTGGATCCAGGGTATGGAGCCTTCTTTTGCATTTTGTCGGATATCTTCCTCGGCGAGCATTTTGAAGTAGGGCAAAGCTTCGGCCGGACGATCGATCTCCGGCGAACTGGGGAGGTTGGCAATCAGTGAGAGCTGGGTGATATCTTTTTAAGACTCTTTACGTGAGGTATCGCGTGAGCTTGTAGCCTGCATTCATAACCTATCGGATGAAGCGGTCGATACAAGTGAATCCAGGTTAAAAATAGTTGGCAGACCATGTAGTATTTCGCGACGACGAGTTCTTGTCCCGGGAGAATATGACCGACTCTTCGGAGCGCTTCCTCATTGCACTCTTGAAGGACGCGTATAAACATTCCTAAAGCAAAGATACATCCTTCGTGGAGATCATCTGGTGCTAAAGTATATCGGATTAACTATATATTGCATGAATGCGGCAAATACGAAAAACAAACTATCATCATTTTGAGCAAAATATGCCCACTTGAAAAGGTGTGGAAGCCGCATGTTGTAGGCCAGCGGTTCGTTCAGCAAAGTAGGCTCGCTCGGTCCTTTGTCAGTCTTAAAGATACCAAGTGCACCAGCCCCTGGACCATCTCGTGTTAATTGTGCGACTGAAAACACGTCGGCGACGCGTCAGGCCAGCGGCGGATGTATATCTGTAATTGCTCACTCTTGGCTGCATCTTCCCGAACTTTGTCCAGCCGGGGGAGCTGAAAATTGGGAGGCAGGTCTATCCCATCTAAATAAGCTCTTGGGGCGAGTTTAGAGGGCAAATCTTCCGCTGATGTCACGGCCATTATGACAGGTTGCGAGAAAGTCAGGATGCAAGATTGTTAGAAATAGATTTTGACTCTTTGAGCAAAGTTCCAAAGCTGTCAAGATGTGACTTTGTGCACTTGGTGACCAAACCCTTTTGCACCCGGCATTGAACATCTTCAACTTTGCTGCGTTTGGCCCCCATTGCTCATGTCTGCATCTACAGAGACTGCCAATGAGCCTTCAGCGAGTACCTCAGCGACGAGACGTCCCATATATAAAACAGAAACTACCGGAAATTATTGGCAGGATGTTTGGTTAGCTTTCAAGGTAAGTGTGCTTGCCAACGAATGGTCGCATTTGACGTCTTTCGAAGCCAGAGAGTATCCATAGTCGATGATATGCAGCGTATAGGAGAAATTCCCTGCGCTCGAAACAGCTTGCTGAGTGGTATTGCGAGTGGTGCAGGAGTTGGCGTTATTAGAGCTTTGAGTGCTGGTGTGTCTCGACGCATTATATGAGTCTGCTCAGTCTCATGAGAATTGCAGGTCCTTTCGTAGCGTCAAATTGGGCGGTCGGAACTTTCGTGCTCATCTCGATGGGTACTTGGTACGTTTAAGGAGTATTTGTAGTTGGTGTAAACTCAACATATATATCATAGGACCGTGTGTCAGAACAACATCCAGGCTGAAAGGAGAAAACTTCAGAGGGTCGTAGAAGAAATGCCAAAACGTTTTGTGAAACAAAAAGATCAAGCATCACAGGCAGACAGCGCAAATGGTGCTGCAGAATCGAAATCCTCTCAATAGGATGCTATCGTGCTATGTACCATAGCACTTCGCCTATTCTCTTCGTCTTGCATCAGCCTACAATTCAACCCGGGAACCAATTCCAATTGGGCGACCATACTTTCGCATCCCAGTTCTCCACGAGTTCGGGATCGTGCTACCGTTAAATTATAGTGTTAATTGGTTCAGGAGGAGATAATAACGACCTCCCACCTTGTAGTGACTTTGGAATTCTTTGAAGCCATCTCGAAGAATCTGAACTGAATATGGTTTGGCTTCAGTTCCTTCCTGAAGTACTTCCCGTCGTTTTTTATAAAGCTATCCCATCAAGAGGTTGTCGTCAATCTGACAAGCAGTTTGACGATCGACCTACCGCTGCCGCAGTGGGCCCTCTGAGATTATTTGAGTGATTTATCATGCATTTGTGGACGATCTCGACTTACCTTGACTGGCTAAGCGAGCAGTGAAAGATGACGGTGGGTATTTCCTTTGTTTCATTAACCAACTCATCAACGTCGTCTGGAAACTGCAGCGAGGGAATGTTTCGTGAGCCCTTGATGTTCCCTCCGACATAATCCTGATCCCGGACATCCACTATCAGATAATCTGTTCAACAAAATATTTTAAAACTTGTTCCTTTTTCTGATTCGATGGCACGCCTAATGTACATCAGTGTGATTATCAAACGTCACGCACCTTTGTGTGGAACTTTGTCCCTGCTTTTTATGATCTCGGCGAGTTTCTATGGAAGGGGCATTATCATCGTGATCGATACATTATCTATGTTATTCACGCCTTACTTCCCTGGATATGTATCCCACCATCGCCCAAGGTAATATTGATCTAGAGGGACAATTCTGCAGTGGTGGAACGGTAGGACGGCTTCAGTTCTTGGAGCACACTCGCTCGGGATTTACCGATCAATCGATCTCATGAGAGACGAGACTCGACCGAATACATTTCGTACAGTGTTTTGCCCGTGTAAAGACGAAAAAAAACATCTGCAGAGGGGGTATCAAGGACCCTATAATATAATGTTGCGCGCTGCTTAACAATAGAGCGAATTATGGTTTAGAATTAAAATCTCTGTAATCATTATGGGAGGTAAAATCACAACGATATGAATGGTATGAAGGTCTTATCATTGAGATGCGCTGAACTTTGACTCCGGCGCGAATATTCGAAGAGAACGACCAGCCGTTTTAATGAAGACGCAAGATAACAAGCCGATAGCGTATGTGGTCCAGCACCGCTATTTAGAGACTTTGTTATCTTCATGCGCAGGTACACTATCTTTGTCGGACAAAATGAAACGGCAATGCAGAAAGAGAGTTCATCGAAAGGAAGACCTTGACACAGGACGATATTGACATTCTCTGCATTATTTTCTCAATCCTTGAGAACTTTCCAGTTCCAATGCATGATGGTTGTCGGAACGAAGACTCGTCTATGATATCTGTCACGTGCACATGCCATTTACACTCCGGGAGGTCGGACTTTGAAAGATTGTTGAGTCGGGGAAATGCCAATTTGGTAAGCAGACGAATCTTTGACCTTGCCCTCCACGATGAGCGCCTCGTTTGTTGCTCCTCCTCCTGGCATGCCTCCGCCACCACCAGGACTTCCACCTCCACCTGGCTATAATGCTGCATCTAGCTCGCGTATTCCGCCTGAAGTTCTTGCGCAAAAATCTCAAAAATGGGTCTCAATGCAAAGGAAACGATATGGTGAAAAGCGCAAGGGAGGATTTGTCGATATGGGAAAGCAGGTAAGCAGGACTCAGAAACGCGAAAAGACATACCCTTAAAAATGGACAGGATTTGCCCCCGGAGCATGTCCGTAAAATTATCAAGGACCATGGCGACATGAGCAACCGCAAATTTCGCAACGACAAGCGTGTTCATCTCGGCGCACTGAAATATGTCCCTCATGCAGTCATGAAGCTGCTCGAAAACATTCCATTTCCTTGGGAGCAGGTCCGGGAAGTCCCTGTGCTGTATCATATCACTGGCGCGATCACCTTTGTGAATGAAATTCCTCGGGTTATCGAGCCAGTTTATCATGCGCAGTGGAGCACTATGTGGCTCGCTATGCGTCGTGAAAAGCGAGATCGTCGGCATTTCAAGCGTATGCGCTTCCCTCCATTCGATGATGAGGAGCCTCCGTTGGATTATGGAGACAACGTATTGGACGTCGAACCTCTCGAATCCATCCAGCTAGAGCTTGATACAGACGAGGACGCCGCCATCTTGGAGTGGTTTTATGACCCCAAGCCCCTTGTCGATACTCCTCATGTGAATGGCTCATCATACAGATATTGGTCACTGACGCTCCCAATCATGGCAAATCTTTACCGGCTTGGGCGCACTCTCCTCTCTGATCAACCAGACAGCAATGCCAGCTATCTGTTTGACAAGAAGTCATTCTTTACTGCCAAAGCCCTCAATATGGCCATCCCCGGTGGGCCCAAGTTCGAACCTCTTTATCGTGACATGGATGCATTTGACGAAGACTGGAACGAGTTCAACGATATCAACAAGGTCATCATCCGTCAACAAATTCGCACTGAGTACAAGGTTGCCTTCCCACACCTATATAATTCTCTGCCCCGCTCCGTTAAATTGTCTCCATACCACACGCCCAAAAACGTGTATATTCGGACGGATGATCCCGACCTTCCAGCGTTCTATTTCGACCCGCTTATTAATCCCATCTCGCTGAGAGGAGCTACCCCGAAAAATACACCCCTTGTGAGCCACGAGGATGCGATATTTGGTCCGAATGGTGCAGACGAGGATGATTTCGAGCTACCTGAAGAGGTTGCTCCATTCATGGAAGAAAAACCTCTTGAAAAGGATCTTACTGCAGACGGAATTGCGCTCTGGTGGGCTCCCGAACCGTATAACCGTCGTTCAGGGCGTATGAGACGAGCACAGGATATACCGCTAGTGAAGAATTGGTATCTCGAGCACTGTCCGCCAAACCAGCCCGTAAAAGTCCGCGTTTCATACCAGAAGCTGCTCAAGTGTTTCGTCCTCAACGAGCTTGGTGGTCGTTCGGAGAAAGCCATGACGAAGAAGAATTTGTTCAGGCAGTTGAAAGCAACGAAGTTCTTCCAGACCACCAAATTGGACTGGGTTGAAGCTGGTTTGCAAGTTTGCAGGCAAGGTTATAATATGTTGAACCTGTTAATTCATCGTAAAGTTCGTCACCAACCTTAACTCTCCGTTTTTCGATCTGACCTTGTCCCTTAACAGAACTTGAACTACCTCCATCTTGACTACAACATGAACCTGAAGCCAGTCAAGACGCTTACCACCAAAGAGCGTAAGAAATCCCGTTTCGGAAATGCCTTCCACTTGTGTCGTGAAATATTGCGGCTCACAAAGCTCGTTGTGGATGCACATGTTCACTTCCGCCTGGGAAATGTGGATGCCTTCCAACTTGCTGATGCTTTGCAATATATATTTGCACACGTCGGTGCATTGACGGGTATGTACCGATACAAATACAAGGTTCGTTTTTAACGCAATTGTTGGCTGCTAAAGACTAATGATTCCCGTATAGCTCATGCGACAGGTGCGGATGACGAAGGATCTTAAGCATCTGATCTATTATCGATTTAATACGGGCCCTGTCGGCAAAGGTCCTGGATGTGGTTTCTGGGCACCTGGATGGCGAGTGTGGTTGTTCTTCATGCGTGGTATTGTCCCTCTTCTTGAAAGATGGTGCGTTGAATTTGCAACCTTTCATCCGATGTTAGCTTACCAAATCCGCCAGGCTTGGTAACTTGCTTGCACGTCAATTTGAGGGTCGCAACTCGAAGGGTATCGCCAAAACCGTGACGAAGCAACGTGTGGAATCGCATTACGACCTGGAACTTCGCGCAGCTGTCATGCACGATATCTTAGACATGATGCCTGAATCCATCAAGCAGAATAAGAGTAAGACGATCCTGCAGCACTTGAGTGAGGCCTGGCGCTGTTGGAAAGCCAATATTCCGTGGAAGGTGCCAGGTATGCCGACTGCCATTGAGAACATCATTTTGAGGTATATCAAGAGCAAGGCCGATTGGTGGTGCTCGTACGTTAATCGCTTTCTACTCCTTTCTAGCTTGCTAACATATCGAGGATAGTGTGGCACATTATAACCGTGAGCGTATCCGCCGTGGTGCAACTGTTGACAAGGCTGTTGTAAAGAAGAACTTGGGTCGTCTAACTCGTGAGTTAAGATACATACCAGTCTTAGGGTGAAAGCTTATGTCCATTGTTTAGGTTTGTACTTAAAAGCAGAACAAGAGCGTCAACACGGGTACCTCAAAGACGGACCGTACATTAGTGCCGAGGAAGCCGTTGCAATTTATTCGGCTACTGTTCACTGGCTCGAAAGCCGGAAGTTTGCTCCGATACCTTTCCCTCCTCTATCCTATAAGCACGACACGAAGTTGC
>MU267617.1:0-159517 GCA_021014935.1 Hygrophoropsis aurantiaca
CCTGAGTCTGTGTATCCACATCATTATGCTTCTATCTAGGTGTTTGCAATGCAAAGCCGATGCAGGCCATTGGTGTCCATTGACTGTCTGCTTAATGTATTTAAGAACCAAGTAGTTAAATATCGAATAAACTCCATATTCCAATGTACTTTTACTTGTAGCTTATGATAGGTTTTACTTAGTTTTCAGTGTAATACACTATTTATAACTGTTTACCAAAGGCTGGTCGAGGAAATGCAGGTCAATCTGCACATCTCACCCAAACACCTTTACTGACCATGGCTTCGAGCGAACTACTGAAACAGATCCAGGCAGGAAAGAGGCTCAAGAAAGCAGAAACCAATGATCGCAGTGCACCAGCCGTTGACGCGAAACCCAGTGGGGGTGGAGGCGGAGGTGGTGGTGCAGTGAGAAGTGGAGCTGCGGCATCCGCTCCCATGGCCATGGCGGGAGGAGGACCTCCTCAGCTGGGCGGGTTATTTGCAGGCGGTATGCCGAAACTGAAACCTGCAGGCCAGAGCAATCTAGGTAAGATTTGTTGTTTATGTTGCTTTGCCATTTCTTATCTATGGATTATAGCGAAACCGCCAGCGTTGGGCAAGCCTCCGTCGATTCCCGGCAGAGCAGCTGCAGCCAGTGCGCCATCGCCACCATCGAGAGCTGCGCCTCCGAAACCTTCCGCGTCTGCACCCGCGCCGCCCCCGCCCAGCAGAACCACCCCATCCGTTCCTTCCCGAGCCCCGCCACCCGTTTTGCCCTCTCGCAGCGCCGCACCCGCTTTGCCATCCCGCGGCACTCCTCCGCCTCCGACGGGAGCTCCACCGCCGCCTCGCCGCCCTCCTCCAGCCCGTAGCGCATCTCCTGCTTCCGCCCCTCCGTCGGCTCCTCCACCTCCTTCGCGTTCGCCCCCTCCTGTGGCATCAAACATAGCTTCTCCTTCTCGGTCTGTACCACCTGCAGTAGGTCGTGCCGTTCCGCCTCCACCTCCTGCTCGCAATAGTATCCATGCTCCACCTCCGCCTGGTCGAAAAGCTCCCCCGCCCCCAGCTACCCCTGGTAGAGCTCCTCCGCCTCCTCCGCCTGCTCGACCGTCATCTATGAATGGCGGTTCTCCCTCACGCTCTGTTCCCCCACCTCCGAGCCGTAAACCACCTGTTTCTAGCGGTCCTCCTGCCCCTCCTGCTCGTGTACGCGCTCTTTCTGAAATAGATCCCCCTGCTCCTCCGCCACCCCCTGGACCATCGCCAGCCCGGTCAAGCCTTGCTCCACCCTTGGCAACCCCCCCGCGTCCCCCCAGTTCACAACGATCGAGGACCACCTCGACTCCTTCCTCCGTGGAAGCAGCCACTCCTCCCTCGTTTTCCGTTGGAAGACCATCCCTTAACGGCCATACCAATGGAATCACGAGGGCAGCGCCCACTCGTAAAAGTCGGTGTATTTCATTGATCGAAGATGTTCGTGATCACTAATGTTTATCAATCTCAGTACCTTCGCCTCCCCCTAACGCAGGTTCGCACACTTTCCCAACAACCGATTTTCCACCTCCCCGTGCGTTTGTGCCCGGTGTTCGACGATATGGCGGAGGTCGACAACAGGGCAGTGATTTTGATCTTTCGAATCTCTAAAACTATCAATGCAATCAGGAGAGCAGTGTGTTGTGTGTTCAGGTTGGCTGATGGTGGCCGCCTGGTTGTTTACTATATCCCAGTTATGCACCTGGTTCCTGTTCCATAGTTATTGCGTGATATATCCGCTTGGTTGTCATCGGGACCTCGGGCTGGATGTTTTTACGGCCATGTGATATGGATTCTTGACTATTATCACGCTGCCTCGTGTTTAAAATGATGGATAAATGTACTTACCCTCCCCCGATAACCCTCGCGGGAGTCAAAACATGGATATCCATGGTCAGTGCAAAAATTCCATTCAAGAAGCCTTGGAGGCGTTCTTTTGCCAAGTCGAGGTGCGATTGTACATAATGACAAGGAACCGACCTAAAATCGCCTTTGAAGTATAAACTGGGCGTCTAATACACAAGCACATACAAACTTGACACGTAGACTTTTCTGTGCATAAAAGGCCCTAGCCACACTTGTGATCTGCTTACAACAGTCCTTTTCTCCTCTGTGCGCGTTCATTAGCAATGCGTCTTTCGTCCCTCGTTTCGACGGCTTCGGCCATTGCTTTTGCATCTCTTGTAGCGGCCGACGCTTCTGATGCTACTGCGTCGGATGTCCTCAGCCTCACCGCTGAAACTTTCGAGTCGACTGTCAACCCAGAGTCGCTAATCTTAGTCGAGTTTTTTGCTCCTTGGTAGGTTACGTTGTCGACCTTCCATGAAATTGGAATATTCATGCTTGACAGGTGTGGGCATTGCAAAGCACTTGCCCCTCACTATGAGGAGGCCGCTACTATCTTGAAGGAGAAAGACATCAAGCTAGCCAAGGTGGATTGTGTCGAACAGGCTGACCTCTGCCAGAGCCACGGTGTCCAAGGCTACCCGTGAGTCGCGCTCCTACTGTTCAAAGGATCTTGTACTTATGGCTCTCCTGCAGTACTCTGAAGGTTTTCCGATCTGGTACTCCCGGTGACTACACTGGCCCTCGGAAAGCAGACGGCATTGTTAGCTACATGACCAAGTATGCTACATATCTACCGTCTGATCACAGTTTTATTTAACGCGCTCTTTCCCAGACAATCCCTGCCAGCTGTTTCGGAAGTCACAGTTGCCAACATCGGCGAATTCCAGAAGGCAGATAAAATTGTCGTCATTGCATACCTTCCCTCGTCAACCGCCGCACCTGCGGCGGAATTCAGCGCAGCCGCAGAGAAACACCGTGACGACTATCTCTTCGGTGTTACCACCGACGTGGACGCCATTGCCGCCGCTGGTGTCACACCCCCTGCTATCGTCACTTACCGCAACTTCGACGAGTTCTCGACGGATTATCCTTACCCCGTCTCTGCAGCCACCGAAAGTGAAATTGAAGGATGGCTTCACTATCTCTCCATCCCTATCATTGGCGAAGTCAACCAGGAGACTTACAGCGTTTATGCTATGAGTGGCAATCCCCTCGCATATCTTTTCGTTGACCCCGCCGATGAAAAGACACCCGAATACATCGAGTCCCTGAAGCCTATTGCCTCAGAGTTTCGCGGAAAGGTCAACTTTGTCTTCATCGACGCTGTCAAATTCGGTGATCACGCAAAGGCATTGAACTTGAACGAGCCCAAATGGCCCAGCTTCGTTATCCAAGATCTCCAGAAGCAACTCAAATACCCCTACGACCAGAACACCGACGTTGAGCCCAAACAGGTTGCGGAGATGGTTTCTGACTTTGTTACCGGAAAATTGGTGCCTCAGTTGAAGAGCGAGCCTATCCCTGAAACTCAAGACGAGAGTGTCTTCACCGTCGTTGGCAAACAGTTCGATGAGGTTGTGTTCGATGATTCCAAGGATGTCTTCATTGAATTCTATGCCACTTGGTGAGTCAAGGGATCTCTGGCGGCAACAATCGCTGATTGTTTTACCTGATAGGTGCGGCCACTGCAAGCGCCTAAAGCCCATCTGGGACTCGCTTGGTGACCACTTCGCTGACGTCAAGGACCAGGTTGTCATGTATGTATCTGTTCTTAGAAAGTTTCGGATTATTCATTAATTTTGTCCCCAACAGTGCCAAGATGGAAGCCCAAGAGAATGACCTCCCTGCCTCGGTTCCCTTCCGTATCTCTGGTTTCCCAACTCTAAAATTCAAGCCTGCCGGTAGCCGCGAGTTCCTGGACTACGATGGTGAACGCGCTCTTGAGAGCCTCATTGCGTTCGTGGAGGAGAATGCGAAGAACAGCCTCAAGCCTACACCCAAAACAGAGACAGTTGAATCTGAGACAGAGCCTGCTTCGCAAGAACACTTTGACGCCCACGATGAGTTGTAAGCTATTGCATACTCGGCCCATCATATCATAGACACTGTTATACATTTTCGTGTCTTTGCATTTAATAATTGAATTATTTGAAGAATTGGCATCATATCCATCTGGCTACACTGTTTATATTGACACTCATTTTCGTGAACGAACGTCTGTATTAGCTGCCCAGGAAAAGAACTATCGATATACATATATTACTTAAGTCTTCATCTCGACCACTCCGTCCTTCCAGAAGGTGAGATAGGCTGTGTAACGTGTTCGGATCTTTGCAAAAAAAAAACGAAAGACAACATAGACTCACGAGTTATACCATCATCCTGTTGTTATTTGGGTTAATGCAATGAGCATGTGAAATGCGGATTTGGACTTACACGATAGTTCAACAAGACGATCATGCCATCCGGGTCAAGGGTGGCTCCGGTATACTGGATTCACTTACGTGAGTAGATTGGATCTAAACGCACTTCCAACCACTTACAAATTCATAGTCCTTGAAATTGGCGATAATTTTCTTCGCAAAGGCCTCGGCACCTTTCGTAAAGCCATCAACTCGATCCGCGGGGAGTTTTGCCTTGACTGCCTTCATGTAGACCTGCGGTGCAACAAGATATATCATGGAGAAGGCAGATATACTCAGATTACTGAGTACCTTCAGTACGCTTAAAAAGCTTTTTTTGTCAAAAGCGACTGATTGAAGTTTGAAGTTCTTGACGACATCTATGATCAAGTCGCCACCCCCACCGCCCAATGGACCTTCTTCTTCCTGTTCTTCTGCAGAAGGATTGGCACCTATACGATGCGATTGAGCACGATTCAAGTGGAATTTTTTGCTTTATGAAAACAAACCGATGTTGACTTCTGTGTTATCGTCCTTCGGGACCATTCTGCAGTTGACTTCATAAACGATACCGTCGACGAGTTTGCTGAAGTGTAAGATAAGAGATCGACCTAGATGATGCAAAGACAGACCTACGGATCGAAGGCACTAGAGAATAGCTCGTCGTTGTTTAATATATCGAGGTAGAGCAACATGGCGGGCGAGTGGAAAGATCAATGCCTGAGGAAAGATTTTGCAAGGCAAAAGTATAGGATCAAATTCAATCAATTTTATCGATCATCTAATCTTGCACCTCACGTGATGCGATGAAAATATTGGCATCCGGATGCCGACGTATCTTCCGGTCCCTCGTACGCCTTCCTATGGACTATCAACCGGTTATAGTCAAAAAATATGCTCGCCCGGCTGCTGCAAAACATAGCCCGGAGTCCAGATATTGGCGCCAGTTTAAACATCCTGTATTCATAAAAGAATATGCTCCCATAACTTCAGTTCATTTCTCGCCCGCCAAACCCCACAGGTATGCAGTAACTGGAGCAACTCGCGTCCAAATTTACGCCCCACGAACACAGAGAGTCACAAAGACAATCTCGCGCTTCAAGGATATTGCTCGTAGTGGACACATTCGAGGCGATGGGAAGCTTGTAGTCGCAGGCGATGATACTGGTCTGATCCAGGTCAGTCATATGTGTTGTTGTATTTCCTCTAGTTAATTTGCCGTGCAGGTCTTTGATATAAATTCGCGAGCCATTTTGAGAACGATGGACTCTCATAAACAACCCGTGCATGTTGCGAAGTTCTCTTCCCTGACTCCCACACAGATCCTCTCGTGCTCTGACGACACCTCGGTCAAACTCTGGGACGTCCCTTCGCAAACCGAAGTTAATACCTTTACAGCACATCTCGACTACGTGCGCTCCGGAGAAATATCATCATCAAATCCTAATCTTATACTCACAGGATCTTACGATGCAACCATGCGGCTCTTCGATTCAAGGAGTGGGCAATGTGAAATGGTAATGGGGGGAAGTAATGCCGACGCAACACCTGTCGAGCAGGTTTTGATGTTTCCTTCTGGCACTGCTGCTCTTTCCGCTGCGGGTCCTATCTTACGCGTATGGGATCTTGTCGCCGGTGGACGATGCCTGCGGGCCTTTTCTAATCACCAAAAAACCATCACATCGCTGGCATTCGACAGCACGGCAGGTCGCCTCCTCACCGGAAGTCTAGACCAAATGGTGAAAGTTTACGATGTTAGCACCTACAAAGTAGTCCACACAATGCGATATCCCGCATCTGTTCTCTGTCTTGCTATTTCTGTATGTGACCGATCTTTGGATCGGGATTAGGCTCACCACTTCCACAGCCAGATGAAACGCATATAGCTGTCGGTATGACCGATGGGACTCTATCTGTTCGTCGAAGAAACCCCAAAGCCTCCGAGACAGGGGCAGAACTCCCCCACGCTTCAACTCTGAAATCTGGCACTTATGACACCTTCCTTGGAGGCACCTTGCCTGCTATTGGACAGGGCCGCGTCAAGTCGAAGACCAAAACAATGCCCTTGGGCGATGCCGATGAATTGAGAATCGAAAGTCGGCGAACAAAACGACTAAGAGAATATGACCGATTGCTGAAGGGTTTCAAATACTCGGCTGCTTTGGACTCCGTCTTGAGAAAGGTTAATAATTTCCACCCTCACCATTGGTCGCCAAATTAAAATATACATGCAGGGGGTCCCACCGGCAACAGCCTTTTCGCTTATACAGGAACTTATTCATCGGGATGGTCTTCGTAGCGCACTAGCCAGTCGTGACGATGTTTTGTTAGAGCCAGTTTTGCATATACTCGTAAAATATGTAGCAGATCCGCGTTTCGGTGCAATTGTCTGTGCTGTTGCAACTCTCGTTATCGGTGCGTCTCTCAATATGCCATCATCTCACGTTTTGACCCCTTCAATCCATAGACATGTATGCACCGGTATTAGGGCAATCACCGTTGATCGACTCCCTTTTCCTCAGACTGAGAAAGAAAGTTCTTGCGGAAATTCGGTTTCAAAAGGAGCTGATTAAGACAAAAGGCGCCTTAGATATGATATTCTCGTCCGTTGCGTTGACTCTTGCTTAGATAATTGTGCACTGTATAATACTGTGATGGTCTCTGTTCGATGCAGTGAGCCTCTACATCAGCAACTCTCCAGGAATGATATGAGGTTCTCGAGGATATCTTTCTGTGACAGCCCCCCTTCTCCTGTCTGGTCTGATGGTCTGACATTGTCGCCATCGATATTTTCGTGGTGCACTCTTAGAACCCCGATGATATCTTGCACTGATTGATTTCTTCGTTCCAACATTTGTGTGAGATGTGACCGAATCTAGCGTCAAGTGAATAAGGAACACAGTTTGTCATTGTAAAAATGGTTAATTACCCCGTCATCTTCCATCATAATCCAGGCCATAATGTAGTCCACGGTTTGGAGAGTGAACAATCCTCCATCCAACCGACGAAGGTAGATGAGGTCTTCTTCTTCGGCCGTTGTGGATTCGCTTTGGATAGCCATATTCTACAGATACATTGAGTCGAACTCACAGTATGGAGGTCAGGCTGCATACCTTCTCTTCGGCAATTTCGGCTTCAACTACTTTGAGGCGCGCGTTGGTATTTTGCCGAATTTCAAGGAGTTTATCAACTTTTTCGTAGTTGTTTTCCACGAATTTGGTCAAAAGACGAATCCTATCCGGCGAGTCAGATGGAAGATTCGATAGGAGTGATGATATGATGCCAAGGACATGAGAGGTGTCCTCTGATGCTACAGAGATGCTATTGGCTTTCTGCTTTTTCGGGATCTAAAAAATAAGTTCGGCGGGTGAACAAAAACAACGCAATAAATGTCTACTCACTTTACCCATTAGCGCAGCGAAAAGAGTCTTCAGACCAAGCGCCTCTACGAAGATGTTACAGATATTTGTTCCGCCTGACATGGCATAATCCAGCGTTTTTATTGACCTGGACTTGGACTGACGTTTCTCCCTTGTGTCTGGTGAGGACTGCATTTATGTATGATGATAACCAGACTCACTTCATTATCAATACCATTAACTCAACACCCTCCGACTGAACGAAGAGATCTTTGATTGCAGGCTCTGAAAGAGCGGAGCACAGCGCATCAAACAAGTTCTCCATATACTCTGTTTCGTCAGCATCAACAGGATCTCGTCTACGAAATTGCTAAAACAGAGTTAAAAGACTGTTTATCGAAAAAGGTATAACTTACAGAAAGTATTTTCAGAATGATTTCGACGCCATCTTTTTCTCCAAATACTGCTTTATTGGATGCTTCGGTTTGCAGTAGTATTGAGAGAAGCTCTGCAGCATACCCTCGATTCTCGTCGTGATTTTTCGATTGTATTCGATTAAGGAGCCATGTCATCATATTTGTTTTGAAAACCAGTCGTGTGGATAGTGAAGGATTGAATCCCAGAACATTTTCAAAGACACCTATAGCACATAATTTAATAGGGAAAGAATCATTCAGGCAAGAATTATGCTTACCCATGATATGGAAAACACCTTGGCGGTCAGATTCTTCTTCTTCGTTCAAACGCGAAAGATTTTCCACCAATAATTCCAGTATTGAGTTTTCCAACTGATGCCCTCACAACTGTTGATTAAGATATAACGATGAGGAAATATCCACGTACCAACGCTTCAATCAAACTCTTCAAAGCATTTTGAGATTCTTCCTGTTCATCATCATCTTCTCCTTCGTTGCCAACATCTTCATCGGTTAATTCATGTATCACCTCAACTACATCAATGACTATGTCGGCATTCTCATGGCTGAGAAGACCTATTAGTAGAACGATAGTGCCAGAGCGAACGAGCTCAGGATATGCAAGTACGGGCGTTTGAGCTAGTGGTAGCAATGATTTAAGTGCAGCATCCAGGTCTGCTTCCGAGTCTATAAATCTATAACATTAAGTCAGCTCAGAGTAAGGCGGAGGCGCAACACAAATCACTTCGAAGGGTCGTCCGGATATTTTGACCGTTGATCTTGATTCTTGTTCGCAGCACGTTCAAACCGCAACAAGGTCCGCCTTATGCTCGCTAGTGATATTTCCTCTGGCTTATGAAGCATGAGTGTATGTATCAGTCATCTCAAGGAGAGTTCACTTACATCTTCTTGATCTCCCTCTGCGCTCTCAAATATGCTCAGTATCTGCTTCTGTTCCGACGTTAGACCACCGCCAAAAAAGCGACCCTCGTCGTCTTCCTCCACAAAGTAATCCGCGTCTCCTCCGGGAGCAAAGGATGAGTCCTCTTCCTGTTCGTCCTCATCTTCTACAGTAACACGTCGCGTCTGCTTTGCAATAGGACTACTGCCTGTTTGACTGGGAGACATTTCAACGTCGACAACTTTTGCAGAAACGTCAAGTTTCATCTTCTTTAACATTTCCGGGGTAGGATTGTCTGGCATCTTTCGTTTGTTGCCAGCCGGCAGCTTGGGGACCTGCGACAGGTATATATCCCGTTTGTTACCTTCTCATGCAACTATTACTCACCTTGAATAATTTGTCGATGTCCATGTGTAAGAATTGAAAGAAGACAGTATGTGTTGACCAGTTTGTGGCCAATGTCTGGACTTGAGATTCAATGATGTGAAAGAAGCTACTACTTACAATTACATCACTTGTAGCAGATAAATATTATTTATTGGATGACTACTAGGTACAAGCATAACTACCAAAGTACATCGTATGGGTAAGGAACATAAGTAAAAGAGGGGGGCTGAATTCGTTGATTTCACTCATGACTCAACTCTGGATCTTGATACCGAGTTCAAGGTGTAACTGTGAAGATCACTCATGTAGTCTCTTTTAACAATGTAGATAACAATTAATGTCATTTTTCGGATAATATAGCTGTGGACCTGATGAAGGAAGTATACACAGAATCCCTAACGTTAAAGAGGAAGATTGGGATAACCCACCGATGCCTTCCACGGAATGAATTACGTTGTGTCATTCTCAAAATTCCAATCCAACGGGTGAGTGAAGTGAACATCAGAATATCACAATGTCGACACCTCACTGGCAGTTCTTCATTTTAGGATCAATAAGGTTTGTGGCGGTTCTTCTTCAACTCTTTCTCAAGTTGTCTAGCCTTTCGGTGGCCTATTTCCACTGGCCTAATGGCTGTGTCGTCAGCCTTCCTAAGTTTCACAGGGCGATTGCCAACGTATTTGCCTGAGAGCGAATATATGAGCCAGAGTTTCAGAATAAAACGAGGCCTAACTCACCATCCATCTCTTTCCAGGCTTTTAAGAAATCCTCGGGATCGGAAAATGCAACAAAGCCGTATTTAGCCTTGAAAAATGATCAGCTGCAGTGCTTGCCATAAATCCAATGTATCATACCTTTTGACTTAGCCTGTCGCGGATCACTCTGGCTTTCTGGAATGATGTATATCTGTTGAAGGCGTTGGTCAAGACATCATCCGACACATCGTTGCTAAGATCGCCAACAAATAATCGGAACCACGCTGAACAACATGATGATCAGAAAAATTAAATGTGCACGCCAATGAGAACTCACAAGGATTCCATTCCAACAGAGTTTGATCTTCCCAAACCTTTCCGGCACCCTTGCGCAAAACCGTTGTGCGCTTGCCGCCCTTTGCAAGCTTGCCGCCTGCTCCACCTCTTTTATCTATCATGGCCCCAGGAACATACACACTTTGTTGTGCAAGAATTCCGACATCGTATTCGTAAGCGTTTGCTGGTACAGGAGCGTTGTGTGAAGAAGATCCTGCGGGATACATAGGACCCTGGTACGGTTGGTGATAAGGATTTACATCGTATGCTTGCTGTTGCTGGTTATATTGCTGATAATAATTATCCCCCATTCTATCGAAGATTCTGAGTCTATGTACCTTGCCTTGTTACAGGGAGGTGTTGGGGTTCGTGGGGAAAGAGTTAAATCATCAAATATGTACTTAGCATCGATAAGATCACAAATCAACAAAGGTAAATATTGTCGGTGCGTATTCACAAAGTTAGTTTTGGTGGTGTACTCACCGTGCTCGCCGTCCCTCAAGGTCCTCAAGGTAAGCTTTTACCCTTGAAATTGCATCGGATCCACAATCCAGGTCGTTCATACTGTTTCTGGTTTGTTTCTTGTGGATATCGGCAATCCTTGGGATGGATGGATCACCTTGGGTCTGGCTGAAGCTATGTAGATGATTGATATACACCACGATTTTCCAGATGCCCTTCGTCAAGAAAGTCAAATCAGATGCCTACTTCTCCCGCTTCCAGGTGAAGTACCGCAGACGGAGAGAGGGAAAAACTGATTGTTAGTTCACCCTTCAACATTGGCCCACATGTGCTCAGTTGCTTGCAGACTACGCCCGCAAACGCCTCGTCACCCAGGCCAAGAACAAATAGTGCGTACTACATCCTTCAGGGCTCACTGTTGTGCTTTGGACTGATCAGTGCACAGTAATGCCCCTAAATACCGCCTTGTTGTACGATTCACCAACAAAGACATCATCGTTCAAATCGTGTACGCCCGTCTACAAGGCGATTTCGTGTTGACTGCTGCGCGATCAAAAGAACTACCACGCTATGGCATCAACCATGGATTGACTAACTGGACTGCCGGTACGTTAACAGATTGCTTCTGATATTGATGACTCACATCCGTTCAGCTTATGCCACTGGTCTTCTTTGCGCTCGCCGTGCCCTGACCAAACTCGGTCTCGCTGATAAATACGAGGGTGTAGCCGAGCCCGATGGCACAATCAGCATGACTGAGGCTCTTGATGAGGACGATGCACCCCGGCCATTCAAATGCTACCTTGATGTCGGTCTCAAGCGGACATCAACGGGTCACCGTGTCTTCGGTGCAATGAAAGGAGCAAGCGACGGTGGTATCTTCATCCCTCATTCCGAGAAACGTTTCCCTGGATTCGACCCAGAGAGCAAGCAACTAGATGCTGAGGTTTTGAAGAAGTACATCTTCGGTGGACATGTTGCAGAGTACATGGAGTCGTTGGAGGAGGAAGATGATGAGCGGTGAGTCAAAGCATGATAACCATTCGCGGGACGAAATATTTACTCTATCACACCAGCTTCAAGAAGCAATTCTCTACGTATCTTGCTGATGGGGTTGGCTCTGAGGACATCGAGGAAATTTACACTAACGCATATGCTGCCATTCGCGAGGATCCCACTTTCAAGCCATCAGAGAAGACTACGGACTGGAAGGCAGAATCCCTCAAATTCAAAAAGCACAGACGTACATTGGAACAGCGCAGAGAAGCTATCCAGGCGAAGATTGCTGCGTTCCAGGCAGGTGGGGGAGATGCAGCGGCGGACGAGGACGACGAGGACGACGAGTAGATGTCCCCCCGGTTTTTACTTTCGATGTTGGCCACTTTTCCACTTCATGTTTCAAAAGTCTTAGGTCATGCCATGCCTATGATATCATGCACCACATTATCGTGTTCTCTACACAAGCAGCCGGGACAATAATTTTTCCTAAGTATTCAAACTTGACAACGTTTTTTCTATAAGGCACTGCAACCACGGTGTCAATGAGGTTGATGAGGCTGATGAAAACGTTTCTATCAGAGACATCTGTTGATTCGAGCCTGATCGATATGCCAGTGCGTGAATGACAAAATCTTGTCCGAAAGTCACTCGGAAGTTTCTGTTGGAAGTGATTGGTGATTAACACTTACAATGGCGGAAACTGCCTTCAACTTACAAAATACACCCTTCCCATCTACCCACAGTTTTCCCACTAACCAAATCCACAAACCAGGTCCCGTTGACACATTCGCATGCATGGATTCCAATTTCGCATATTCTTTTGAGAAGATATCGCTCGACCTCGTCGGACAAAAGCTGGACCAATTGCGGTATCGATGCGATAGACAAGGTGGCTTGAGATAGATGGGCAGTGAGGGATGATGGCGATAGGAAGCTCAGGCGCAAAGTGTAGCTACGTGCTGCTCATGAGAAATATTGTTGAGTGACATTTAATCGCACTTGCCGGTTATCTATCCGTAAAACCGCTTCGCCTCCAAGTTTTCTGCTCGCATCTTTTGCCATAATCAAACCTACTAACTGTTCTCCACTCTCCCCGATAGAATCAAATCGCAGAGTACATGGAATCCCTGCATCCTTAAGTGCGTTTACCATTTTATTTAGTTCTGCGTGTACTCTATCGCAGAATACTTGATATTGCAGCATGTCAATGACATGTTGCAGCAAGGTGGGGCGAATATTGGATGCCGCCTGAATACCAGTAGAGCCGATCCGCTGGGACTTTTGGCCAGCATGCATAGTCAAGAGAAGGGCATGTAATATAGAATATATCATATCACATTTGACCACTATGATTTCGTTTTCACTGGAGGATATAGATTCATCAGATACATCGTTATCGACCTAGAAAAAGATTCAAGTCTCGATTTGCTTCCGGTTCAAAATCCACTCACAAGTTCAAACCGCAATTCAACGCCCTGGGCAGCTTCAATGACTATCAATCGTTCGGCTACCCGTGCTAGTGCAGTCGGGAGGCCACTTGCTTCTTTGATAAGAACTGAGAATATTTCTTCCTCAATGATTTCTTGTTGGGCAGCTTTGATCGATTCTTCCAGGGGAGTGTTGCTCGCAGACTGAGGTTTATGTGAGCCATAGGAAACCCGACCTGCATCATCCGTTATGCTTAAAGATACCCGGAGACGTGTACGCTGGCAATGAGGAAATACGAGAGCATCCACTGCATGGTCGTATGTAGCCAGGTGCCCAATGGCCCGCCTACGAAAATGAGATGGAGCTAAAATAAGTTAATGTAAGAATGATAGAAATATGATATTCCGAAAACATACATTCTTCCAGTCCAAACGATATTAAGAAATCCCTTGAGGTCTTATCAGCACCTTTACCAGTTGGTGCACCATACGGAAGAGGCGCTGGAATCAAACCCCAATTTGCTCGCCGGATTTTTAAAGCATCCACCCAATATTTTTCACCTCGCAACCTACCACGCTCGAGGCTTCCTGCCGCTGATTTGAAGAGGTTAGCGGCTTTTCGAAGCGCTTCGTCTTTTCCTCCGATAGCCAGTTGTACATTAAACGCGTCAACAGAAGATATTGGTGGGGGTTTTGTGACGATGGTTGCGGTTAGAGTTGAGGAAGGAAGTGATGGGATAGGAGAGGGCTGAGACGGTGCAGTCGAGGCAAGGAGAAATGACAGAAATTCCCTTGCGTGTGTCATCTCTCCGAGTGCAGTGCTAGACACCAAGTTAGTGGTTACCCAGTGCACGTCCGTAGAAAACACACAAAAGTTGGGGCATGATTTCCATGCGCATTTTAAACAGTTCTTCGGGGGTCATTGTGGATCGCGAAGATTCTTGGATTTCATCCGTGGGCATGGACTCAGTAGATTCAGAAGCAGGTGGCAATGAAGCATCCTCTAACGAAGATTTGCCATTTGGATGATCGAAAAAGTCAACTCCACGTTCAATAAATATGCGTCTTAGTTTGTCGCTAGACAATTTTGAAGGATCTTTCTCACTTGGATATAAATGAGTAAGTTGCGATTATCAGATTCCTGGAGCTCACGGTTCGTAGATGGATTGACCGTCTGGAAGGATGTCCAAGAGATCAAGGATCCGATCGCCTTTATCATCCTTGTAAGGCCTTTCGAGAGACAATTTTGTTTTTTTCCAAGCTGGTTCGTCCATTTTGCAGCAATTACATTTACAATGTTGGAAGCTTCAATGTAGGACGATATAGTAGTATTGGAACAGTACTCGTTGCCGCCACAATATTGCACGGAAACAAGATGAAGCAAAGCGATGCCCTTTTCCACGTGCCTGTCGGACCGATCCTGTGCGAGTCAGGACAGTCGGGTATACAAGGTCAAAGTGCATCTTAAGTCTAACCTACCATCTGACCACTAGGAGGAAATCTTTCTGCTATGGGCAAACAATCGTCGTCCCATGCACCGACGGAGTCTTCGTCTTTAAAACGCAGAAAAACAGAAGATGACGAGTCTGATACCCTCCAAGCAAAGAAACCTCGGACAAGAGTCAGGTATGTCTGCATCATTTGTTCCTGATCAGACTTGTAATTCAGCTGCGTCTTGTCTCGTAGTTTTTCGTGCGGTGAATGCCATCGTCGTAAACAGAAGGTTGCAATCTATTTTTCCTTGCTTCTCATTAGTCTCACCTTGCTCTGTTAGTGTGATCGACAAGTACCTTGTTCACATGTGAGCTATATATCAATTACATGTCTCTCATCTCACCGGGACGCCATCAGTGCGTAGCACGCAAAGTTCCTGAACTTTGCAAAGCGTACACTCCCGGAAAGACCGATCAAGATCTCAGTGTGCGGCTAGCTCGCCTTGAGCACATCATTGAGCTCGCCTTGCCGCATTACTTTCACTCAGGCGCACGTTCCTCTGTATCAGGTGGTGATAGACAGCGGTCTGGTTCAGAAGGTCCCGATGATGAAGACAATCGCTCAATGACGGATGAGCAAGATCCTAGTGGAGGTACCTTCCAAAGTGGAAAGTGGTATGGCAACAGCGCGTCTGGCAGTGTCGCACCAGCTTCCGTTCTGGAGCAAGTGAATATTTTGACAGTTTCAATGACCATCATTTCTAATAAACTTCTCGTTAGCTGGCAAATGTTGTTGTTGCCAGTACAAGTCAAGAACAATGGGATTCAAGTCGCTCTACCCCTAGCCATATTACAAACCACAACAATGGGGATCACAAAGGAACTCATGCAACTCCATCAATTATCGACTCTGTACGACAAGACTCTGAGGCTTCAGCTGCCGATAACCTCAAAAGCCTTGTGCAAGAATGTGGTGTCTCTCCGCACAAGATTTCAGAGCTCCTACAAGAACTCCCTCCTCAGCGGTTCTCAGACGTACTAGTAGACCACTATTTTAGTTCAATGTGGGTTCAGTAGTCTTCGTGTTAACTATCGGCGCTCATATCAATGCTGTTTATCAATGCTGTTTAGAAATTGGACGAGGTATCCTGTGTCGGAACAGGATTTCCGTGCTGCGTATGCATCTTTATGTTCCAACGGCGTAGGAGCGAACACCAATGATGCGCGATTCCTACCACTGCTGTTTGTAGTACTCGCCATATCTGTGCGATTGGCTCCTGAGCATCTTGCTGGAGATATCCGCACAAGAAGAGTAACTTCTCTAAGATACTATTGGTCTTGTAAGTTACCATCGACACTAATATTCACAATTCTAGCTAAGATGGGACGTAGCTCGCCGGTCGCTTTTAATTGCTGCTGCTATTCAACCAGATTCTCTAGATATCGTCCTCACTCGTTTATTGGTAAGCTCCATCATGTGCTGTATCCTTCTGCGCTTTTACATTTGTTCAGAGTGCTCGCTTTCTCACATTTGATCGTCGAATCACGGAGTGTTGGAGTCAATTAGGTGCCGCAGTCAGAACTGCGCAAGCACTTGGCTTGCATCGGGATGCCGCACCTTCAGTGAGTGATCTGAATGTAGAATTTTATGTTGTTTACAATGTAACATATAGGGATTGGATCCAGCCCAAGTCGAAAATCGCCGGCGTATATGGTAAGTAAATATCTTTCACCCAGGATATGGGTATTGACTTGTGCTTAGGTCATACCTTTACCATGCCGATCGCTCTTATGCCCTCGTTTTGGGGCGTCCCCATGCGATACAAGATGATTATACGTGCACATTGCCTCCTTTGAACGTAGATGATGACTTCTCACCGGCCATCATTCGCAATCCACCACCATTGTCCAGCCCTACGCTAATGACCTTTGTAATCCTCCGCCATCACCTTGCTTCCATTATCGGGAAGATGGTTCACCATTTTCAGAAAGTCAAGACCCAAAGTCATTACTCCGATGTCATTTCTCTCGACGACGAACTTTTGAAATTTGTTGCCAATCTACCCCCACACTTCTCTCTAGACCCGGATACTTCATTCGACGAGGCTATGAAGTTTCTTCCGGTGCATCGCTTTCTCCTTGTCACTGAAATTCTTTTCGTCAGAGTCAGTTTACACCGTCCGTACCTTCTCCGAAAGCTGCACTCTGATCGGTACACCCGCTCACGAACAGCTTGCTTCGAGTCCGCGATGCAAGATTTTGATGTGCGCAAGGCGTTTCGCGAAGCAATGCCAAAGGAGACCCGTGATTCACTCAGCAACGCATACCGAGAGTTTCAGACGGCGATGATCAGCGGGATCTATCTAGTTTTGGATCCACAAGGCAAAGATTCAACAAAGATGCATGCGATACTGGATGGATTCTTGAAAGATCATGAAGGGGTTCGAGAGATGGACGAAACAACGCGAAGAGAACTGAAGACTATCGAATTTTTGAAGAGTAGAGCTTCCCAAATGGCAGAGAGCATGCCACAGAGCAGAAATTCAGTACCCATCATTGATCCTCAGCTAGCTGCCGCGTCAGATACACGAACTCAAGGTCCGATATCGTCTTCCCGACAAAGCTATGCATCTCTACTTGCAACGACATCCCCCGTTTCTGCAAGTAATGTATCACCCCAAGTATCGCCATCTATGCCGTTCATGATGTCTCCTACCTTTGCACAATCTCCCACTATTCATCGTCTTCAACATCCTGCTGAGGGTTCTGGTTCTTCTGCAGGCACTAATAGCCCCAGTGGCGAAGAAGAATCTGCACAGTCTTTGCTTGACCATTGGTGCAACACTTTCAGTGGCGGGAATGTGGTAGATGGCCCTACAAGCATGCCTGCTCTTTCATGGGGTGGACCAGGAGGCGCGGATTATCCTGGCTGGGTTGGAAGTCCTGCTCCAGCCATGGGGATTGATTCTACGATTGGATTGGACGGCTCCGACTGGAATTACTGGGAGACACTCGTAAATCAGATTAAAAGCGGACCTCCTCTTACTTGACATATCATAGATATCAGATTGGGATGTATATTTCATTCACTTTGTGATTGTATAGTTAAGCCTATAGGCATAGACGCGCTTTGTATATATCGCAGATTCGGCTGTAGATTATTGCTTTTTGCTTGCTCGATCCATATGGAATAGTACATATCAACTTAAACCATCATCCACAAGACGCTGAATGCACACAGAATATAGATACTGGAACTCGCCCCACGGATATTTCCTTTGCTTGTAGGTCTTCCAGCCGCGTACGAAGTTATAGACCTGGGGAAGGGAGTTTGTCCAGAAAGAAGGGCTTCAGCATGATCACCGCCGTTCCATGTGTCTTCATGATGCTGTTTCTCTTTCTTAACCTTAACTGGAGATGTGCTCGGGTTATCTTTTGCTGCAGTTGCAGATTCTGGCGTTTTACTGCTGTGGCTGCTAGTCGGTGGCATGTAGTCATCGGTGTTCTGCTCGTTTTTGCGAGTGGAGTGTGCAGGTATCATCGAAGAATTGCTGATATAGCTGACGAGATGGCCATTGCCCCATGGAATAGGGGCACCACTGGGTTGCTCTGTGTATTCCGCGGGCGTGCTTTCACCTGAAGGGGACTCGATCTACCAAAAGTAAGAAAGAGATTTCTATAGAGATTGAGCGGAAATCACCATGAAACGCGTAGTCCATGCAAACTCCGGTGAAGGTCCATTGTTCGTAAACTACAAAATATTTCATTACCAGCGACATTCTCAATCGAACCTAAGCTGACCTGGTAGAAATATATGTTCGAGTATGGGGCCACTTCAGGGCACGTCCAGTTGAACGGCGTTAATCGAGAATCAGTGCCATCAAGCTGACTGGCTACGATATCGACCAATGTCATGTTAGAGTTTGACCCAGACATGAGTTCTGCAAAATTGGATGAATGTGCAACTGTCGCAGGATTTGAATTCGGGAAAATACTTACGGACTGTGACATTTTTCCAGCTGTTGGTTGTGTCTACGAGCCATTTGATTGTGCAATCAGAATCTGCCCTACAACTTTGGTTCGGTCCTGGATATGTCGGAGCCAGGGCTGCGAAAGCGACTGGCGAGAACAGGAGCAATCCAAGGATCGGCATCGGGTGTCACTTCAGGGGATAAGTTGCCTAAATTTTCGCGGTACCAGACCAACTGCAACAAATACAATGAGAGAGAAATAGATGAACTTGGGACAAACTCTTAAACACTGTGAAAGCAAACTTTTATGTGATCGTCACCGAGATCGATGTCAGCCGCATGCTCAACTTGAAGTCAGCCAGAGTCAGCCGCGACTGCGCCGTAGCATGAGTTCCGCCATTATATCGCTGTAGGTAAAGTTAGCACAATGACAGTCATACCAATATAGGTGCATCATCCGAAGTCGAAGAGTCACAGTACTTATAAACTGAGCTACACACTGAGATACACCATGACCGATACGCGACGGCAAGTGGCCACACAAAGGGACCCCGCCACCCAAAAAGGTAGGTCTCAGCTGGGAATCATTGCGGCCAAAATGACGGTTTGCTGCTGCTCTTTTCCACAGCATGCAATCTATTAATCGTTTCCTCTATGGACCAACACCAGAGGAAAAAGTTCGCATGTGGCAGTCAAAACTGCGCACAGAAAGCCGGCAACTCGACAGAGAGATGAGGCAGGTCGGGATTCTGTGTTATCCGTAGTTTCTCCGCTCAAACGCTGAATACCCACATCAACTAGCTCGATGCTGCGACAAACAAAGCGCGAGCCAGTGTAAAACAACTCGCAACTAAAGGGGATGTCAAATCTGCGCGTATCCTTGCGAAAGAAGTTGTTCGGAGCAATAAACAGAAGGACAGGCTATCTGTTTCCAAAGCTCGTCTGGGTTCTATCGGCACTCAGCTGACACAGCAATTGGGTACGTGTTGCGCTGCTCTATAGACGATTCGGCTAGCATGCTAAACCATACCCTAGCCCTGGTGAAAGTCACTGGTTCACTACAGAAATCGACCGAAATTATGAAGATGTCGAACGCTCTGATCAAATTACCACAAATCAGTCAAGTTATGCGAGAAATGAGCATGGAAATGACCAAGGTACTCATTAGCCACAACTTCCTCAGCCTGGGATGTTACTGATCGGTGCTTGTTGGACATAGGCCGGAATCATGGAAGAAATGTTAGAAGATACCCTTGATATGGAGGAGGACGAGGAAATAGAAGACGAAGCGGACGCTGAGGTCGACAAGGTTCTATTTGAGCTTACGAATGGCAAATTGGGTGAAGCTGGAGCTGCTGGAACAGAACTTCCGGTAAATCTGGGTTTCCATCATGACTGTGTTTTCAGAATATTAACACAATCGTATAGTCATTACAGGACAGACTGGACGAAGAAGAGGCGGAGAGAACGATGGAGCAATATCGACAGCAACTTGATGGTTTGCTAAGCGGGTGAACTTGTGCCATTCAACCTTGTTTTTTGTATCAATGTCGGTTGGGACGTTTATTACGACCAGTTCTATCCTCATATGTTTTGTATCTTAATGTATTTTTGGTTCTGTTTGACAGCGTGTTTATTGGAAACTCACAATATCCCATGCAGGAGGCCGCAATCTGAGCTTTTGAGAACTCAAGTACTGATGTTTGATCCGACCAGCCCAGTAAAGCAACGGAAGATAAGCACGTGGGACAGTCGTGTATACCCGGATCCGTGTATTCCCAACAACTTTTTTTATTGAGATTCACTTCCACATTATTCCTTGCGTTTTTCCAACCCAAATGCTTTTCCAACGGTCGTTCATTGGCACTGCGCAGGGCGCACTCAGAGTTGCACAGGCATGCTAAGTTTTGTGCTTGCATATCGTTTACTGACATGTTGTTCAGCCATGTCGGGGATATGCGTCTGCTGCACCTACTGCTGCATTCGCTGGTCATAAAGGCAGCAATGTGAGTTTTTAGACATGCGTTATACCACTGTCTCATTCTATAAACAGGGAAAATACTCGGTCACGCTTATTCCTGGAGATGGTTGGCGAAGATCAATAAGGACGCGCTTATAACTGACGTCAGTATTCCAGGTATTGGACCAGAAATCAGTGAATCCGTGAAGGCCATCTATTCTGCTGCCAAGGTTTGCAAAGACTCGATGACAACAATCTTGACACTCATTCAACAACTAGGTTCCTATCGAATGGGAGGAAGTCAGCGTTACGCCGGTGTTGAAAGGTGGCAAGACAGTCATTCCCGATGCCGCAATAAACTCGGTGAAAAAGAATACTGTTGCTTTGAAAGGCGAGTGAATGATCGACAAAAACTATCTTTAAAGCAAGGTTAACTCTATATAATTAGGGCCGCTTGCAACACCCAGTACGTCGGCTACAAATAGTTTCTTCCCTTAGCTTACTGGTTTATCATCAGTCGGCAAGGGCCACGTCTCGCTCAACCTGACTTTACGTCGAACATTCAATTTGTTTGCCAATGTTCGGCCGTGTGCTTCAATCAAGGGCTTCAAGACCCCATATGACGACGTAAACACAGTTCTCATTCGTGAAAATACCGAGGGAGAGTACTCAGGCATTGAACACGAGGTGAGTGTATATAGGTTAGATGGACTTGAATCCAATGCTTATACAGGCAATGTAGATTGTTGATGGAGTAGTCCAATCAATCAAGCTTATCACATGGGATGCATCGGAACGTGTCGCTCGTTACGCTTTCCACTACGCACAATCTAGTGGCCGGAAAAGAGTCACTGCTGTGCACAAAGCGAACATCATGTGAGTGTATGATATAGTTTTATCTTCGACAATGGCTAAACTAGTGTAGGAAAATGTCCGATGGCATGTTCTTATCCGCATGCCGCCAAGTCTCAAAAGAATTTCCGGACATCGCCTATGACGAAGATTTACTGGATCGCGTTTGCCTCCAGGTTTGACCTTATGATACACGTACATCACCTCGTGTTGATTTGCCGGTGTGTCTTTAGGTTGTCCAGAATCCCGCCCCGTACTCGAATCGAGTTATGGTTATGCCTAATCTTTATGGTGATATTTTGTCTGATATGTGTGCTGGTTTGATCGGGGGGCTCGGCCTCACTCCTTCAGGCAATATTGGACGGGTACGTTCCACTACTGCAAGAAATATGGCCTGTCTCATTTTGTTGCAGGATGCCTCCATCTTCGAAGCAGTGCACGGATCCGCTCCGGACATTGCTGGTATGTTGCCTTGATCTTTACGTGGATAATACCTTACGAGGACATGGATGGTCAACAGGAAAAGGGTTAGCTAACCCTACGGCCCTCCTTTTGTCTTCGCTCATGATGTTGAGGTACGTCAATGTACAAAATTTTGCTTGTAATTCCGAGGTGACCGGGTGTTCGCCCTACAGACACATGGACTTGAACGAGCATGCCGTAAAAATCGAGGATGCTACGCTTAGCGTATGAAATTTACTGCCTTGAATCCTTGCGTGACTCTTATCTCTCTCTATCACAGACGATTGCCGAGGGCAAAACCATCACAGGAGACTTGGGCGGCAAAGCATCAACCAAGGAGTATACCAATGCGATTATCGCGAAGCTGACTGCTTGAACATGATTGGATGGATAGACACACATAGACTAGGGATAGACTAGGATATGTAGACGCGTAATGATACTGGTTTCCTTGACCTTTTGCATAAATTAGGACAGGATTTGGTTCCGGGCACGGACATTACAGTGCCTTGGTATGATGGCATCCGGTTTCGTGCGTGGGAACAAATTTCGCTGTGGGGGCACTGGATACGAAAATCAGCATTCGTTCTGTTCCTTGCGACGACAAGCCCACACGGCATTCACTCTTCATAATCCCTCACTCGCCCTACAGGGCAAAGCCTTCCAATAATCAACATTATCCCAACTTTTCTATCATTCTTAGGTGTGTTTTAATCTTGGAATTTGATCCATATTCAAGCTCACAAACCTCACGACATCAGTCAAGAACTTTCTCAACACGGAAAACATATAAATTCAAAAAACATTGCATAAAATCAATTTCTCTCTCTTCCAGAATACGTCACGACCGAAATGACAGACGAAACGCAAACGCAAGCCCAGTTGAAAAGGGACGACTCTAGGAAGTCCAACTCTGCATCTGGCAATTCCCGGGGACCCAAGAGGACTCCATCCAACGCCAGACCAACATCTGCCGCAGGAAATGCTCCAAACGCCCCAAGACCATCATCGCGAACCGGTACCAAAAAGCCTACTGGAGTGCCAGCTGTTTCAGCTGAATCCGGATCAGACTCCAACAAGAAGATGCCTGAAGCCAAGAAGAACGAACCTCGCACCAAGAGTCAGAGCGGTGGTCAACGCAACCCTAACCACCGCAAGGGTCAGCCTTCCGCTTCGCAAGCTAACCGAGGAGGTAACGCTAGGGATCGGCAATCTATTGATCCTGCTGCGTCCCCCGCCCCGGTGTCCGCGACAGAATCCAGTGACGCGCTTTCTTCTTTGCAACGAGTCATAGCCGATCTTAAGATCACATCTCCCCCACACCAAGCCAATGCGGGAAATAGCAGTTCCCTCTCGGCTTCCATCCATGCACCACCGGCGCAAATGTCTAATCTCCCAGTCAATGCTCCTGTATTCCAGCCAGGTGCTCCTGCGTTTCCCGGCGCTAGCTTAGCAGACGCTGTTAGGCATCGCAAAGCTGCGTCACTTGGCACCGCCAATATTCCCGGAAACTACGGGTCATACTCTCCTCACCTCGGCGCTATGATGGAGGACGCGGAGGACACGGCTGGCATTTCTTTTGAGGATGGTGAAATAACCGAAAATTTCTATCAACAACCCTCAGGTCATCAGCCCCGCTCCCAATCTCAGAGCTTCATGGCCCCTCGTTTCGCAGCTCTCGCTGCTCAACAGGAACAAGATATCCTCGGCCCCACTGGACGTCCGCAGCTCGCGCCAGGGTTCATGTTCGGAGCCCGACGAAGGGCTAGTTCTAACGTGCCCATGGGTCCACCCATCAACGAGGAAGATGCTGGGTTCCAATTCCCACAACAACACCAGCAAAATTTCTCGTCTGACACTGGCATGCTCGAGCAAAATCATAGAAAACAAGAAAGTGATATAACAGGGATCATGGCAGAGCAGGTACATTAATTCACGTGCGGCAGCGATTCAGGCTTACATATCATTTTCCGCAGATTGCACTTCA
The DNA here is from genome assembly GCA_021014935.1 of Hygrophoropsis aurantiaca. Taxonomy (NCBI): domain Eukaryota; kingdom Fungi; phylum Basidiomycota; class Agaricomycetes; order Boletales; family Hygrophoropsidaceae; genus Hygrophoropsis; species Hygrophoropsis aurantiaca. Next base: position 23,912 of record MU267617.1, read on the forward strand.
GAGTCAAATCGAAGCGCTTCAACAACAGCAGCAAGCCCTCTACCAGCAGCAACTTGCTTCCAATCAAGTGTTATCCTTGCAGACTCCAGGGTTAGCGCCCAACCGTCACAGACGCGTTCAAAGTACCCTTCCAATCGGCATGGCAAATGGAAATAACGCCATAAATGCTTTCAATTCTCCTATGGGACAATTTAATAGCATGGGCAGCCTTGGCCTCGGAATCGACAATCAGCCTCCAGGTCTTCCTCGCGGGCATGGTAGGAGACACAGTGTCAATGTAGTTAATAAGTCCAATTCCGGACAGGGCACCCAAGGTTCCGTCAGTTTCCCGTACAGTGGTCCAGATGGATTCGATGATGGATTCGTTCCTCCTGCTGGGTTCGGAGGGCACTCGCGTCAAGCTTCTCGTGCTGACTCCAGCTGGCGAATCAGTATGTATCTTTGTAAAAAAACAACAGGGTGAAGCTGACTTCATACTATCAGACGGTGGCGTTGGTGGTATCCAAGGCAATAATGCCTTTGCTGCTGATCTGGCACAGGCCCAAGCACAATTACAGAGTCTTCAACAGTTCCGCGCTGCTGCTGGCGGGCATCACCACAAGATGGCTTCTTTTAGTTTCCCAAACATGCTGCCGAACATGATGGCTGCGAATATGATGGGTCTCAATCTTGGTGGGGTTAGCGTCATGCAACAACAGCAACAACAACAACAGCAATTCCAGTCACAATTACAACAACAATCCAATCAACCCCAACGCAAGTCTCTTTTCGCTCCTTACCTTCCCCAGGCTTCGCTGCCGCCGCTTCTCGCAGCAGGAAAACTCGTTGTTGGTATTCTACGAGTTAATAAGCGTAATCGATCCGATGCATACGTCGCGACTGAAGTTCTTGACGCTGATATCTATATTTGTGGATCTAAGGACCGCAACCGCGCTTTGGAGGGTGATATTGTCGCTGTTGAACTCCTTGATGTGGATGAAGTGTGGGGTACGAAGAAGGAAAAAGAAGAGAAGAAAAGAAAGAAGGAAGAGAACTCGGCATACGACCTGAAATCCACAGGCGGCCGCAAAGATGACAAAAAGAAGGACGATGTTGAAGTCGAAGGTCAAGGTCTCATGTTATTCGAGGACGAAGAGTAGGTTCACTGAACATCGCATATAATTGACCTCTGATTGCCTTGCTCCAGAGTCACAGATGAGGTTAAACCCCAGTTTGCTGGCCATGTTGTCGCTGTCGTCGAACGCATGCCAGGTCAACTTTTCTCTGGCACTCTCGGTCTTCTCCGCCCATCTTCCGCTGCTACCAAAGAAAAGCAAGAGGCAGAACGCCGAGAACGTGAAGGTGATCGCGGCGACGAACCCAGGCGCGGTCCTATCGAACGCCCCAAGATTGTCTGGTTCAAGCCCACCGACAAACGGGTTCCACTCATTGCGATTCCCACTGAGCAGGCCCCTGCAGATTTCGTTCAGAACTCCGAGGCTTATGTCAACAAACTATTCGTTGCCTGCATCAAGCGCCATGTGCGTAATTTCCACTCTCTGTGTTTAGATGATGACAACTGATTCTTGATACTATAGCCCATTAGCTCTTTACATCCTTTCGGTACCTTGGCTGAAGAGCTCGGTCCCATCGGTGATATCGAGGTGGAAACTAGTGCTCTGCTGAAAGACTGCAATTTCCCTACAGAGGAATTCACGGATAGTGTACTCAAATGCCTCCCACCGACCCCGTGGACGTCAGTGTTTTCCCGTTTGCGCCTATTAACAGTGCCGCTGACAATTTTTTTTCTAGTGTTCCTGAGAGGGAGTATGAAGCTCGCAAAGATTTGCGCGAAGAACGTATCTTCACTATCGATCCCGAGTCTGCGAAAGATCTGGACGATGCATTATCCGTAAAGGCTAATGATGATGGCACTTATGATATCGGTGTTCACATCGCGGATGTCTCTTATTTCGTCAAGCCCAACACTGCTTTAGATCGCGATGCTCGCAAAAGAGCTACTAGCGTCTACCTTGTGCAGCGAGCTGTTCCAATGTTGCCTCCCACCCTCAGTGAGGAAGGTTGCAGTCTCAATCCCGGTCAGGAGCGCCTCGCCTTCTCCGCTGTGTTTACGATAACCAAGGACGGAAGAGTAACCAACAAGTGGTTTGGCAAGACGATAATTAGGTAAACCAAATTTGTCAAAATAATCTTCAGCCAGCTAACCCTTCATCAGATCAGCTGCCAAACTCAGCTATGCAGATGCTCAGAATGTCATTGACGGTCATCTCTTAAGCGAGGTCCCAGTTGCTCCGGAACACGCTGCGTCCGCCATCGAACATGACATCAAGGTGCTGAACAGCATTGCCAAACAACTCCGTTCTCGCCGCTTCCAGGATGGCGCTTTGAGTCTCTCTTCTCTTCGCCTGAGCTTCGAGTTAGACGAGAATGGCCTTCCTGTTGACTGCGGTCAATATGAAACTACTGACGCCAATGAGCTCGTAGAAGAGGTAGGCACTCGCGATTACAACGGTCACCATACTTTCTTAACGTTTATGGATGCAGTTCATGTTATTAACGAATATCTCCGTTGCGCAACGTATTGCAGTCCATCTTCCGGAACAAGCTCTGCTTCGTAGACATGACAATCCCATTGAAAGGCGATTGGTGAGTTGTTCTTTGTCCTGAAGTTAGATATCATTTCAAACCTCTGTATGCATATGCAGAGCGCTTTTGCGGAGCGTGCCAGACGCCTTGGAGTGGATGTTGATACATCTTCAGCTGGAGCCATGATGCGCTCTTTCGAGGCAATCTCCAACCCCACTGCTCGTAAACTACTTGAGCTCCTTTCGTTCAAGGCGACTCAGCGTGCCAAATACTTCTGTGCTGGCATGCTCGATATCGCCAAGTACGGTCATTATGCTCTCAACTTGCCTCTTTACACCCACTTCACTTCTCCCATACGTCGATATGCTGATATACTGGTTCATCGTCAACTTGAATCTGTGCTGCAAGGTGGAGGTAGGTGTTCACAATCCTCTTATCTTTGTCTGCCCTCACAGCCCGTGGTGTAGCGGAACCTAAATTTTCTATGGATCGCGACGCCGTCGCCAAAGTTGCTCAGCAATGCAACATGTTGGTAGTGTCCTGTTCCTATTATAGTTCTTGTCCTGATTATCGGTCATCATCTTTAGCAAGAAAGATTCTGCGAAACTGGCGCAAGAACAATCCACACATCTCTATCTTTGTGTCCTTATCTCTGATTTGACCCAGCGCTATGGCCCTGTAATTCGTCAAGCGAAAGTTGTCGGTGTACTTGATGCCGCCTTTGATGTGCTCGTCCCGGAGTTTGGTATCGAGAAGAGGGTACATGTTGATCAGATGCCTATTGACGTGAGTCTCAGGCCCTCATTTTTTGAAGTTTATGTATTCACTCTTTTCTTCAGAACCACGTCTATGACGAGCATTCCCACACTCTGCAAATCTATTGGTCCAACCAAGATGTTATCAGCTGGCTTGCGGAGCATAGCGACGACGAACATCTCAAGAAAGTCAAGCAGAATGCCGAGCAGCATGCGACTAAGATGGAGGTTGCCTCTCGTTCTGTCCACGATGAAAAGGCGCTTTTCGACGAGGATGATGCTGAGGACGATGAGATTGTCCTCGGGAGAGATAAAAAGGCTGAACAGGAGAAGGAGACTTCGAAACAACGCCTTCTATCCGCTGCTAAGATTCAGCCTGTCTTTGAAGGCTTGAGGACTACGCCGTCCGGACACAAGATCCAGGACATCAAAGAACTGATGACGGTCCCTGTAAGTAACGATCGACTTCTAATCGTGAGCGATACTGATTTGTTGTAGGTTATTGTCACTGCCGATCTCACTAAGAGCCCTCCCGTCATCAAAGTATACAGCGTCAACCCATACGCCGAACAGAAGAAATGAGCTATGCAACAAATGAATCTTTGTCTTATGCGGATGGAAATATTCCAGTTGTACGATAACTATAATCCACCATGCTTTCCTTTACAATTCCCTTCTTTCATACTAACTCATGGTCAAGCCATTTAGGGTCATTGTATGTTGTTACAGATCGTTTTCGTTCTCCTGTCTGTTGTGTAGTTGTTACAAGTCATAAATCGTATTCGTGTTACTGTCTTTCCTATCTGGCGTGAATTCTCTTCAACTTTAATTCAGTTGGGGATGATTGCAACCAAGGGATCAAATTTATCGAATATATTTTGATCGTATGGTGAAAAACCAAAGTAGTGCTACAAAATTGGGGGATAGTAATATGATGTACATCCAGAAAATACAGTAGTCAATCCTAAGTCAAACATATGTAGTACATAACCCTTATATCCAGCCCGCTGGAGGAGAGGTTCTTGTTGATCCCAAGACGTATACTTCTTTACGAGTCTGACTGCGACCGCGAAGACTGGGCTGATGAGTGACACTCAATGATGGATGTGTACCTTTCGAGGCAGTGTCGCTAGAAAGGCTAGATAGACGCGCCGTCGCCATATCTCCATTGCGTTCACGGAAGGTATGGAGAGAATGTAGAGAGGTGCGGCTGGTATCACTCGCAACACGCATGTGAGTCAAAGTCATGATGTTTTGCCGTTGGTTGATCTCGTCGTTGCAAAGTTTATAGAGCTCGTCAAGGTCGAGATAGCTCGCTTCATCACGCAGCTCAAGCAATGCCTCAAGGCGAGAGCGAAACGATGACACAAGCTGTGCGGCTCGAGGAAGTATGGCGGGGTGTTCGGGACTTGAAGGTGGAGAACGCAGATATGTCAAAATATGGGCGTATCTACCGGGATCAGAAGTGAGATTAGACGGTTAGAGCAACAGAGATACAATCAAACTTACGGTGCGCTGGGCCTATCGAGGAAGATGTGAATATTCGACGACGAGTGAGGAAGGAGACCCGATGAAGTGAGATGGTCATGGAATAAAGCGTTAAAGCTTTCTCCTGGAGTGTTCGACAAATCGCTGATATGCGAATGCAATGAGGCGGTTTCTGATTTTCGAGGAAAAAGGGAAGTGATGTAGCTGGCTAGGAAGGAAGGCCGCGAATTTAGAGTTTGCAGAGTCGTGCGATGGGTCATGGTGCTCGTTTCTAACGTTATAATAATTTTGGAAGGATCAATAGCGCTATTTGGAACTGATGAAAGCAAGATAGCTTCAAATGGCGGGGGTGGAGATGAAGCAGGAATGTTGGAAGGTAATGCCGGGACAGGAGGAGACTGCTCTAGAGATGTGGTACTTTTGGACTTCAAAGAAGATCGGACGGTGGCAGGCAATGGGCGCGTAGGTACTGGCGGAGGCGGTCGGATTGGGCAGGGCGGTGTAGAGGATTCTCTCAACAGAAGATTTGGTGAACTTTTTGACATCGAAATTGGGGAAGCTCTACAGGACGTGATCAACGGGGGCGTAAAGCTTTTTTCCGGGAGAGGTGGAGGTGGAGGACTGTGCGGTGGCAACGGGACACCCTGTTCCTGCTCGTGCTCCTCATTGTAAACGCCCGCGCCCGCCCTTATCTCTTCTTCCTCGTCCAGAAAATCGAATAACTGCTCTGCTGAGCATGCTAAAGCTTCCTGTGGTGTCCTCACAATTATAGCTCCACTTCCCAATGCACCACCACGTTTAACATTGAATATTTCCAAAGAATTGTCAAATTTAGGCTCGGATATGCGAATTGGTTTGGGTGCTGCACAGGGAGCCGAATGTGATGAGCCCGAAGTCGACGAGCGGCCCAGCCATGTCATTGGTTTTGAAATAGATGGGCGATGTCCGCGCGGCGGAGTGGTTGGTGGAGATGCCAACGGAGAGAAATGAGAACGATGAAGAGCCAGCTCTGGTGAAGGTGAAGGCGAAGGATGAGTGCGCTTTGGAACAAACATGATGAAAGAAGGGGAAAAAAAATTGAGATGATGATGAGATGGACGGAGACACAAACAGTTATGAAGATGTCACACAAAGGCTGCAATTTTCATTTTACTACCAAGAACAAAGGCCATGGCGAACAAAAAGAAAACGCTTTGTGAACAACAATACCTGCCTAATCGGGACGACAATGAACAATTGTCAATTAAGCACTCGTGGGAATATGTTTATCCATAGCCGCATTGTGACTCAGATTGTTATCCAAGTCTGCGATAGGCTCACCATATGAGTTATATATCAATGAGTTCTGTCTCTGAATCATCCACTGCGACGACACAATTTCAGTTCAGCCTACCGTTCTCCCTGCTGTCAGTCTCACCTGCCCTTTCCGCCCTCCATGCTTCTCGTGTACAGAGGTTATATCCCATAGAATCCGTTCATCTCAGTCCATCAAATTGTTCAAAATGCGGGGCATATTTACTTGACGGTGGGGGCACTGTGAATCTTCCGCGAGTGAGAACGAGGAGACGGACGTCGACTAGCGAGAAAGAATGTACCAGGGTTTATCGGAAAACCTGCTATATCTGTGGTGCAAGCGTGGATGTGCCCTTCAGTCCCACTGGAGCCAAGCTATTCTCAAGAGTCAAAACATCCTCTTTGAAAGAAAAAGCCATCATTTCTCATCAAAATCACGGCTCTCCCCAGTCTGCGCCTATCTTCCCTCGACCTGAGAATCCCTATCATAACTCAAACCCACTCAATGTGAAAAAACCATCACGACCCGGTACTCAATCTCGACCTCAAAAGAAAACAGGCCTGCAAGAAATGTTGGCGCGTAAAAGAGAAACGGACAAACGTTCAGACAAACAGAAACAACATCCTCACAATGGTTTAGCTGCCTTCTTGAATACATTGTAGATGCGCTTACAAATTGTGTGTTAATCAAATCAAATGCCTTTCAATGTATTTGACACCTATAATTCCTTTTCCGCAGACCTCAAGACCTATAAGTACTCCGCTGTATGTGATGACCTCGCCCTGTTTGGCGATGACATATGATGGTCCTTAAGCTACTCCGTTGAAAGCGCCGGCCCCAAATCTCCTTGACTTGCAGCTGGTGCTACCGAATTTATAGATGTCGCTCTTGGGTAATGCTACAACTTCCATTACCGAGGTGAGAAGCCACGAGAGTCTAACGTTTAAATGTTGCATCTATTCGTAGCATTAAATAATTATCACGATGAGGATATGAATTTGTTCTAGTGTTTCCTAAAGTCACCACAGTCCTTTTCGACTTCATGGTTACAAATTTGGGTTGTCTCTATGTGAAATGCGCTGAGTTAGACATTAAATGGGTATAGTTTCCTTGTTCCATGCTATTAACCTGCGGATCTTTGGGCAATAAATCAATTTCCCGGGGAATAAACCTTCCAGGCCAAAAAGGAACATAAACAGAGATAGCGATAACGAGCGGGAGGGTATCAAGGGCGTAGAAAAACGCCTCTGTGGTAGCAAGATAACCCTGGAACCCTTGAGAGAGTTCAGCGACACGATAGCCTGACCGAATCTAGCAAAAGTCCGATGAGTAACATACCAACAATTGAGGGATATATGTACGCACCAAAATACCGAAACAGCTAACGGCTAATGCAGCAGCTAACGTCTTCCAACTACGATACCACGGTAGTTCTGAGTGCATTGTCCAGACTTCGCGATCAAGGGTGTATACTCTGTAAAGAAACCTGGTATATATGCAGCTAAAAATCAGAAAAGATGCTAATTGTAGCACAAGTCCGGCTAGGAAGATCTGCCAAAGGATAAATGTCAGACGCGCGAGAAGTCATTTGAACCTCGAATAAAAACGCACGTGTGAGCCTGTCAGTGCCATGGTGGGATTATGTGACACAGTGAGACTCCCTCCTGCAGCCTAATTATCAGTCAGTTTACTGCAGCTGCTATCACAAACGCTGCAAATAAGTACCTGGATCAGAAACGTCGTTATATCGGAACTAACGAATATGATGGTAAGGCGTCGAGCTGGCAACAAAACGTGGTCCGTAGTTCCAAGATAACCTGACAGCCGACCAAGTAGGACATAATTGGCAGCGATGAATGCACAAGGCTGCAAGATAATCAATGTGATAGAATCTTGTACAAGAGGACAACGCACGGATAACACGATAAAGAGATATTCGGCTATATAGATACCTTCAGAGTCTGGGTGGTAATGCAAGCCAAAGCGGCAACCGAATCCAGCTATGTATGCTATAGTGGTGAGTATATCAGCAAAATTGGAGTCACAATTCTGACCACGAGCTTTTAACATACTGTACTCTCCGATTACCATAGCTAACATCCATTTTGCCCCATATCGCTTCACCCAATAAGTCTGGGTCAATGCTATAAGAAGTACTAATCCTGTGGAGAACTATTTGTGAGTTTCAGAGCTATTGAACGCAAGATAAAGTGCCAACCGAATGCAATTCCTGTGAGAATATTGGAGGCTATATATCGCAAAGGGTTGTACATATCATCTTTTGGATCCAGGAAGGGGTCAGCTGGCGGTCCCGTTGGTATCAAGGCTGCTTGAACATGATGGATTACTCCCGAAACCAACCACAGGACGAACAAAATGATTCGTCGGTCAGGCGAAGTCATGGAGGGTGGACAAGGTACGTGATTCTGCACAGGGCAAGCAGGTCATATATGTATATCTTTCCTTAACACTTTTACCACACGATGTTTGATTTACCGTATTACAAACAGCCAACCAGTGCAGGCGTCATCATTGCGGTAACAACGGCTGGGGGCATAACTTCGGAGACGCCAAGGTTCCCGTCGGAAGCACATCTCGCTCCGGCGGATGCCTTTATATAGCAAGTTCTGTAGATGAGTTCACCCGAGATCACCGTTAGAGATCACGAGTGTTTAAACAGACCTTCAAAGCTAAGCGCATATGGGAAGACAAGGGACTGGAGGATAGTGATCGAGGATATATAGCGTACACAGCCATGACACAATGTGCAACTTTACTGCTTTGGAACCCACAGATCATATAATTCTTTATCTGTTGGGTCAAAAGAAGTTACAAGAGCAGGATCAGAACGTATGTTAATTTTTCTTGCGGCGTTCAAATTGATGGGGTAATGATGTAGGGTAGGTCGTGGCGGTTCATTCATTCGATAAAAACTACCTCCTGATTCAGATATTGTCGCAGATATTGGCGAGGTGCTGTCTTGTTTCTGCAAGTCACTTCGTCAGCTGGAACATTGAGTTTAAAGAGCACTATTTCGGACCTCAGATTGTTCGCGGCTGCCAGAAGTTTGCGCAGCAGGCTCATCGCTGACGATGAAAGGGTCGTCTACATAATGGTATAAAATTGAGTAGGGCACATAACCTGACAATGTTCTGCACATACCTAGTGTTCCAGGTCGAGAAGGCGAGGCTGACATCTTGGTCAATACGATATAATCAATTTACAATCGATTTCAGGTAAAAACCGCTAGGCAAAATGTAACTGTTGGACTCGGTCAAGACTCCGAGTCGAAAGTAGTGTGACGTGACGCTATGGAGTCGCGTCAACGAGTGACCGTCACGCGACATCACGTCGCGCCTATGTGCTGATCACACTCTTTCACCGCCACCATGAACATCTTCAGGAGCCGTAAGTCATGATAAGCCTCTGCGATATCTTTTTACAACTAATCTTGCTTTGATCAGTGATTGGAAAAGTATGGCGTAAGTGATAACTCTGGTTGAACGAAAGCATGCCATTGACTAAATGTTCAGAGGATCCCAATGCTGCCGAAGTTGTCAAGATCGAGACGGGCCAGTTGTATCTGGTTCGTCCTGGGAATATACGATCATCAAGGGAATGCATGTGGGTTAAAAGTCTCGCGTTATCCACAGCGGTTTTTGATCCTGGTTTGCAGTTACAATGAAGCCATGGCCACAATTCGGCGCGTGCCTTCGGTCGAGCACAACTTTCAGCTGGTTATTACCCGAGTATACGAGGATGGCGACCAAGAGCTGCTGGAGGATGAAGATGAAAGTAAGGCACATTTTTATCATGTTGTCCAGCGACTTAGATTCGGTTCTTTGTAGCTGATGAAGAAAGGGTGTTCTTGATCAGCGAAGAACTCGAATTCCGATCTGGCGAAACTGATAGCGAGCCAACGTTCATATGGCGAGACCTTGAAGGAGATATAGACGAATTCTATGAGTTTCTTGCTGCTGGCACGAACGAACCCACTCGAGCCTTCTTCGAAACCTGCATGTATCGTGCCATGTACGAGCGCAAGTACAAAACTAGTGCAGATGCTACTCGGGACTCCGACTTAGACCAGTTCATATGGCAGTGAGCACCTGTGTCCCTCGTAATTATATCTGGGCTGACATCACGTGTAGACGTCCTGCTTCCACAAAGCCTACAAAGTCCAAAGGGAAGGCCGCCAATCGAAAGCCGCAACAGGAATATACAGATCCCGAAGAGCTCTCTGAGGCAATGGGCAATCTTTCTGTTGGCAGCAACACATCCCAGCCACGGATTTCCCCTCGGGCGGTGGCCCCTCCAAAGAACAAAGCCTCGTTTGCAAGTGCCTCTCTTCCTACTATCACAGCACAAGAAGCACACTTGTTCAAATGGGATTTTGATGCTGAAGGGTTCGTAAACGAGCACGACGATCTAATCGTTTTCAAAATCGTGGAAAGGACTTCGGGTGATTACAATTTCTGGTTGATAGCGACTGCAGAAGAAGGAGATTTGCTGGCACATAAAATCACTTCCGATATGAACCAGCGCTGGGCACAAAAAACTCTATCTTTGACATGGAACTACAACAATGGTGGCCAGCAGGAAAGTTGGGCGTGTTCGTTCCAAACCAATGATGGTTTCCTTGCTTCAAAGGACGTTTTCATGCGCTGTGTTTGGGAGACTCTGCATCGAACGCCATTCAACAAAGTCAAGGTAGGAAACCCGTCGCTTTTTTTACCACCTTTGCCGATATATTTCCGAAACAGCCTGATGAACAGGCGTATGTCATGAGTTCGAGTATGGAAGATGTCGAAATGCGCGATGTCGAAGACGAGGATGATGATGAAGAGGAAGTCGAATCCGAATTGGATCCGGACGAGGGTAAGACTGCACAGAATAACCTCTAGTTTGCTAAAACGTTTTTCTGTAGAGGCCAGTGATTCTGAAGGAGAGGAAGAAGAAGAAGAAGACGTCGTACCACCGCTTGGTCAAGGAGAGCGTAATTCTCAGCTCACCGTGGGGTATAAAGGCGATCGGTCATATGTTGTTCGTGGCAACAACATCGGCGTATTCAATCATTCTGGGAACCACCAAGTGAAGTATTATGCAACTATCAGCAAAATATCCACTCCAAAGGGCAAGGAATTCAAGCCTCACGAGGTAATGGTTTTCTCCATGACTGTGATGATTTTCTCAAAAATAAATAGGTCATGCTACACGACCAAGATTCCAAAATGATTTTAATGAACCCGACTGATCCCCACTCCCTTTACAACATGGATATCGAGCGTGGCAAAGTCGTAGAGGAATGGAAAATCCACGATGATATCACGGTAGACCACATTGCACCCGATAACAAATTCGCACAAACGACCAGGGAGCAAACGCTAGTCGGCGCATCACACAATGCCATCTTCCGAGTCGACCCTCGCATCTCCGGAAACAAGATGGTCGACAGTCAGTACAAGCAATATGTCAGCAAGAACAAGTTCTCTGGCGTTGCAACTACGGAGGGCGGTAAACTTGCAGTGGCCAGCGAGAAAGGAGACATTCGCCTTTTCGATTCTATTGGCAAGAATGCCAAGACTGCGTTGCCCCCTCTTGGAGATCCTATCCTCGGCATTGACGTTACTGCTAACGGACGCTGGATTGTTGCCACAACGAAGACATACTTGCTGCTCATTGATACCTTGATTGGGGAAGGTCGTTACGCCGGAAATCTGGGATTCGATCGCAGCTTCCCAGCAAACGCAAAGCCGATGCCACGCAGGCTGCAGCTCCGAGCGGAGCACGTCGCCTACATGAATCACGACATCAACTTCGCCACTGCTAGGTAGGCCTAACCCTGCAGAGCACTGTTACGAATATCTAATGCTGTTTCAGATTCAATACCGGCGAAGGTCAGGAAGAGAATGCGATCGTTACTGCAACTGGCCAGTATGTTATTGCTTGGGACTTTGCCAAGGTGAAAAAGGGGCAGCTCGACAAATACGATATCAAAAAGTACGAAGATATGGTTGTTCAAGACAACTTCAAGTTTGGAGATGACAAGGAGATTGTGAGATATTTTCCCTTTCTCCTGAGCCTCGATTGATGACACCTGCTTCAGATTGTCGCTCTGCAAAATAACGTGCTTGCAATCAATAAGAAAAATCTCAAGAGACCCACACGCGATTCTCTGGCTGCTCCTATGAGTAGTTTACGGAGTCGATCAAATATCGTCCACAGTCCATACTAACACTTGTATTTGACCTTGTCTTCGGGTGAAGAAGTTATCGCAGGGAGCTGTATTTTGGGAGTTTTCGTGTATGTATACCCAAACATGCTGAAGTCTGATCGCATTTGAAGATTTATAGAACTTGGAATGAATGGAATGTATAATTGCTTCTTGTAGGGTAAATTTTTACAGAATCCTGATAAATGAAGAAAAATAATGGTTATCATCCCTGTATATTTAGTTCTTTTCGTTTGTGATCGCAGGTGAAGCAGAGCTGCTTTCCCTTCCCTTCCCATCCCTCGCATCAACATATCTCCAGATCCCCAAGTGCCACATAATCCTGGGTATCATAAGGCTGGTACCCAACACAATTGTAGTCCAAAGCATCGGACTCCAATTGACCACGTCCCACCTTTCTTCACCCAAAGCCCAGAGCGTGACATATAAATGAAGACCATCTCCGATAAGCAGTGGGATCATGAGTGATTTCATGATCTTCTCCTGAAGCGCAGGTTGCAAAGCCAGATGTTTTCGGATTGCGGTCAAAACGAAGAAATTGACTATGCCCATAAGCGCGCAAACGTGCGCGAGTTGGATGACGGTGACAACAGACGCTTTGGGCAAGACATCAGGCGCGGGGCTGTCTACAGGCCAAGGCGCTTGGGTATTATGTGTCTATGTTGACTGAATGAGTATGAATGAACCTGCAGAAGAGTTTTAGACCCTTACTGTCACTGGGTCATGTAACGCGCCGATAAAGCCTAATAGAGTGAGTGCAGGCTCATAGAAGGCGAATAGGGCATAGTAAAAATCAGGAATGGCAGAAGCGGGGCGTCCCATTGCTGGCCAGACTAAAGCACTGCAGATCACCACAACAGAAGCAGGTCAGCGCTTGGGAACGTTCCCTGTATGTCTGATGTGCTGAAAATACCCCAGTCGTGGGACTGCGAAAGTATAGGGCGCTTCAGTGGTGTTGTCCAACTTTTCTCTTGTCAAAAACAACTTGGGGGTAGCTCACCTATGAATACATCAGAACATACTTTGTGATTTCTGATCTATGAACCCAGAAACAACTATTATGTAGTCAATTTACCAAGCGAGCCGATCATGATCATACTGTACAAGCCTGCCCTAAGGTGTTTGGATGACTCCATCTCGATGATTTTCCTTTTGTCTTCTTAATCTTACATCCAGGTCTATCTAAACCCAGGTGGGCAGCCAGTCAGCTTTCGACGTTGACCTGCCAAATGGCGAGGACCGAGAACACTCTTTTGTTACGAGGATGAGGGTTATAATGCATTCTTTGCTGTTGGTATCTTGTGGTTTCAATTATATGCAAAGTCATGCTTCGCGCCTTTCTTACATATTTTTGCGTTTCTTATGTACTGTATAGAAGCTCTGTTGTGCTTGTCGCTTTGTCGTTGTACGCCAACCAATTCATAGAAAACGTACCGTCCTAATCCACCGTGTAATGAATTGACTGTGGTTGAAAGTATTATTGATGTCAAACGGAACCTGAAATGGAAAGCTCAAACATCAACTTGGATATGTCCAGAAACTTGGTCTCGAAAGCTGGCCATACTCTTGGTGGCAAAGAAAATCCATCAACAGACAGCACTCATTCCAATTATTCGAAGTCCATTACACCTGTGAACGAGGCCGCCTATGCGACAGCAACCTCAGAGAAGCCATCTGTGCTCGCCCACACTGTGGGAGCACAACGGAATACTGATATAGGCTCTGTTATCGCTCGCGATGAGTCAATACGCAGCGCACAGTCCTTAGCTGATGTGGAACATCCTCCAGACGATGTCCGAGAGCTACCCGCTGCAAAAATATACCATCCTTATTCACCTCACGTCCTCGCCCTTCTCATGCCTGCTTCGATCTTTGGTGTGCTTGCGAGACTCGGACTGCAGGCTCTTGTGACATATGATGGTGAAAGTGTGTTTCCCCTGGCCTACATTCAAGCAACCGGTTGCTTCATCATGGGAGTCGCTCTAAGATCGAAAGAGCCATTTGGTAGATTGTACGCCCCGCTCTCTATCCCTTTTCTGAGCAAGTCAACTGAAGGCTTGCAGCTATGGGCCTCTGTACACCGCATTAACTACTGGTAAAATACATGTTCGCCATTTTATTTTGAATGATGCTGACACCAGACACGCTGCAGGGTTCTGCGGCTCCTTAACCACATTTTCTGGGTGGCAGGTCGATGTGTTTGATTCGTGGGTCAATACTGGTCAATTCCATCGAAATGGGCTCCGCGATGTGAGTATCAGTCTAAAGCATATCGGGAAATTCTCTACTAGCTCGCGATTTCTTATCTTTTACGTCTTCAGGTAATAGACGGTCTAACTAAGACCTGGGTCACCCTCGTATTATCCCTCTCATCCCTTTGGTTTGGCACACACGTATGTGGGCTGATTGCACCCCACATTCCAGCTCCACGGACACCCTCTAAATTTGTCCGCCGCGCACTCACCGTTATCGCTGTCCTCACCTATGCCGCTACATTTCCTGCATACTTCCTCCTGCCAGCCAATTTCCGCCACCAAGCGACTGCTGCACTGTTATTCTCATACCCTGGCACATTAACTCGATACCTGCTTTCGGCAAACTTGAATCCCCGTCTGAAGATCATGCCACTTGGGACTTTCACGGTAAACGCTCTTGGTACGGCTCTGCTTGGGATGTTCCATGTCTTACAAGGTGTTCCATCCGCTGTATCTCCAAATGCCTGCTCTCTGTTACAGGGTCTAGGAGATGGGTACTGTGGGTGTTTGACTACTGTGAGCACTTTTGCCGTTGAGGTGGACGCACTAGAAACCTGGAAAGCCTGGTTCTACGTTGCAGTTAGCTGGTTGACGGGTCAATTATTACTACTAGTGATTATGGGATCATCCTTCTGGGCGGGTGGGGTGAGGGAGCAAGTGACTTGCGTTTTTCAAAGTTCGTGAACTATACTCATGTATAGGTAGTAGTTTAGAATATTTACGATACATCGAGGTGGATAAGCGCGAAAATTATTGTAGGAGATAATGTACTGCGCGACCTTTACAGTAACCAACTCCTATTTATTTACACGCGCTCACTCTGATACCTGAAGGCATCACTTCGGTCGTCGGATAGCGGAGTTTGAATATGATGGATCTGGGCAGAAGGATGAAGGCACAAACACTTCATGTTCAGTTCGAGTCTGACTTGAACGAACACAAATTATGTCCCGGCCACCAGAGGAGGAAGAGCAGGTTGAGCTCGAGGAAGAAGAGGCCGTGAGCGGCACTGGAGAAGGAGATGAGATAATGGAAGAGGTAGAGGAAGGCTACAGTGTGTATCTCAGCTCTACTCTGTCTGGTCCATGCCACGATAGAATTGGCTGCTGATTCTTTTATCTATCGTGTCTAGCATCGTCTACGCCTACATCTACCCTAACTTGGATTAGTTGGTTCTGCTCTTTACCTGGCCACGAGTACTTCTGTGAAGTATCGGAAGACTTTATCGAGGATGACTTCAATCTCACCGGTTTGAATGCAATGGTGCCATTCTGGAAGGAAGCGATGGAAATGGTGTTGGATGTCGAACCAGGTGTGCAACTATTGCTTTGTGGATGTCTATATTGTCGCTCAACCGAGCACTAGATGAGGATTCGTCCAAGATACCAGATGTCTCTATTGTCGAAGCATCAGCCGAACTACTGTACGGCCTCGTTCATCAACGTTACATACTCACGCGTGCAGGGCTGCAAGCAATGGTCAATAATCCTTATTGCGAAATCAACATTAGAGGAAGCTGATTCTTTTTCGGCATCAGGTCGACAAATACGAGAACGCTATATTCGGTGTCTGCCCGCGTGTTTACTGTGCAGGATGCAATGTCGTCCCGTGCGGACGTTCTGACTTACCGGGGCTCGATACAGTAAAACTCTATTGCCCGAATTGCAATGATATCTACGCGCCACCAAGCAGTCGCTTTCAAGGAGTAGATGGTTATCTCATTCCACTACATCTAAGTCAATTTATTCTAATCTTGATTATGTAGGAGCGTTCTTCGGGACCACGTTTGCCCATCTGTTCTTTCAAAGCTATCGTGAACTGGCACCGGCACCCTTTTATAAATCTCCCTCTTCGGCCGGTTCTTCTCTATCGCCTGGTCGGTCACCGCACAGTGGATCAGGCAGTAGTTCTTCCCGACCGTCACCATTTGTTAACCCCAATCCGCATGGGGGACAGAAGAAACCGGCCGGGCATATCTACCTACCTCGGATATATGGTTTCAAGGTTAACGAACGCGCCAAGTCAGGGCCCCGAATGCAATGGCTGAGGGTACGACCAGAAAGCCCTGACGAGCTGGAAATGGTGGACTGGCGGGGGAGATGGATAGATGATGATGAATACGATGAAGATGAGGAAGACGAAGAGGATGATAGGCAAATGGAAGATTTTGATCCGGTTGGAGCTCACATCGCCATGCGTTTTCACGTGGCAAAGCTAATCTCATGTGTTTGACTTCTTCAGGATGCTGTGGATGAAGATGATGATGAAGAGGAGGAAGAGGAAGAGGAGGAAGAAGGTGGTTCACGTAGACATCAAATTCGAGGTGAGCAACACACCGATTCGCTACGGCCACCCACACCCATCCATCTTCCCTCTTCGGCGCGGACCTCGCCCACCTCTGCCTCAATGCCTCACCCAGATGACGCAACAGCAGCAGCAAGCGTGCGTGCTACTGCCACAGGTCGAGTGAAAGTCGTGCGAACTTACTAGGGCCAGTTCACAATAGTGGAGGGGGGTTGGAAAGATATTGAAATGCAGACAAGCACTACTAAAATTTAGTTTTTCATGTTTTTATTATTGCACATCCACGGCTGTAAGTACAGGTAACTTAGAGGGCACTATTGTACAGGAGAGGTTAGAAACAACTTAACATCCTCACATCGGAACTGGTGAACTGTTGATGTAGTGGTCCGAGCACGTGGAATAAACGTGGCTAAGGAGAGTACTGTACAGTTCATAAGCCACCGTACCCACGGTCACGCGCGATCCACTGAATGGTGAATTGCTTGTACGATAGTATCAGCATCCTCAAGACCTCGTCAAGAAAATGGCCCGAAGCAGTGAGTTTCGCGTATCGATGTCTGTTCTATCAGTTGAATCCTTGATGAATGAATAGACCTCCGTTACGGCCTGAACACTGGCCACCCAACCACCGCCATTGCACAGGTTCCTCGCCCAAGCCATCGCAAGGGCTCGCAGTCTACCAAGAACAAGTTTGTCCGATCAGTCGTCCGAGAGGTTGCTGGATTCTCGCCATATGAGAGGCGTGTAATGGAACTGCTCCGTAACTCTAAGGTATGCTATGTTTGCCCGTATACTGACAGAAGTGATTTTGACATGGAATTGCACTTAGGACAAAAAAGCACGGAAGCTCACGAAGAAACGGGTGCGCTTTCATTTTTCTGCCCCTCTCCGAAGAAACACTGATAACAACATACCATATAGCTGGGGACACTGCTTCGTTCGAAACGCAAGTTGGAGGAACTTGGCAACATCATTCAGGAGAGCAGGAGGGCACACTAAAAGATATCTGTTTCTATCGTCCATACGTATGCTTTGGGTCTCGCAGTCGACGAGGGCATCGATTCGGCACCATATACAGCTCATGCTATGCCCTGTAACTTTTTTATGCATCCAAGAAATCCAACACACGCCTTATCAATGCCCAATTCGCACGTCATACATATCACAACTAGACTCTGAACGCATGCTTGAGGCCCATCGGCCGTGCTGACGATTAACTTTGCGTCATGTCCGCAATTATAGGGATTGGTGAGATCTTGGTGAGGAACAATTTGATGACTCAGTTTGACCGCCTTGGTCGGATCTACCCAAACCTGGCGGTTTCAAACATGGTCTTGGCTGAAGACACGAGTGACAGTGTGTTGCGGCTGCGGTCGACGATTCGCAACGGCGCAGCACGCACTGGGACACGAGTGGGTAGAAATAACATTAATATAAGGTGAATATTTGAGGTATATGCGAAGATATCTTGTACAGCAAGAGGCTGCGTACCTGACTGTGCCGTCGGAAGTTGTAATTGGCAGTGTGTCATTAGCGGGCGCCGGGATGCCGAGGGTGATCCGTCAGGCTTTTTACGTTGCTGTTCCATTTTTCCCAAGTTGCTCTTTTGTGATTTCAAGCAATTGAGGCCACATATAATCACCATTCCTTTATCCTTTATTTGAGTTTAGATGCTGGCTGTTCCCCCGCCAAACCGTAGCCGTGCTTCGTCTACGAATATTCGCCCCGCACTGACCATAAACACTTTGGGTCGCAGACGCTCGTCTTCGCTCGTACTGCCTCCGCCCCAACAATCCGAACCGAGTTCCCCAGTCGTGGCTGAGCCGCAACCCGATTCACCTCTGCGCGTTTCCTCCCCAGAATCGCTCTCTTCACCCTCGATGCTTGCGGTCCTTTTTTCTAGATGCCTTGATCTTCTCCCCGTTCCGAAACGTCATGCCAGCAATTGGTCTACGCCGTCCACTCCACATTCAACTAGTGACGACGAACATATACTGCCTGTTTCCGCATCTTCCCAGCAGACTACATTTGGTGATGTTTTCAACGAGAAAGATGCAACGCGATCACATATGTGGTGGCGACATTCTCCTTCGGTTAGTGGCTCTTCCCTGGGGCAGTTTTGATTCAAATTCCTGGTCTGACAACTTGTATAGTTTCACGCGCCAGTAGTTATGGTTATGTTGCTCTTTCCGCTATCTACAGCCATAGTGTTGTCGGCTCTGTACACATTGCCAATTTCCGTCACATGGCCGCGAACTCTCTCCGAGCTGGCGAAGCTCGGAGGTGAGCTTCATGCATACTCGCGCAGTGGGTCCATGCCACTCGCCCACGTCATAGGTGTCCTTTCCGTAACAGCAGTATGGAAACATGCTTGGTCGATACCAGGGAGCGTTATATGGGTATGTGTTATGTTTCTCTGTGTTCAATCGATTGTTTGACGCGTATATATGCACTCAGAACGTTTTGGCGGGAGCACTTTTCCCTCCTGTACTTGCTACGCTATTGCTAACGAGTCTGACGACTCTGGGTTCAATTTCTGCCACCTTGCTCTGCATGCCTTTGGCGCCATTTCTGTCGCGTGCATTTCCACGTGCCTTGGACCTGACGCGAAATGCATTGGAAGGCGAGTCAGATTTGACTACCGGCGTTCAAGCCAAATCTCCCGCCTGGGTTCGTTTGTCGATATTACGCCTTATTGGCGTAGTTCCTTGGTCGGGAATTAACATCGCTTGCGGTGTCTGCGGTGTCGCTCTCCCGGATTGCATATTAGGCGCCTTCATTGGCTGCTTACCATGGACCGCAGTCACTTGCCAGGTCTGTATATGCTCTCAAAAAATGGTAATCTGATAGCTGACTCATAGTTGTTTCTAATATCAGATTGGCGATATCCTCCAAACTGTTGCATCCACGCCTTCGCCCTCCCAACAAACTATGTCGTCACTCCTCTCATCTCCTGAGATAATCATGAAGCTTGCTTTCTTATCTTTCTTATCGCTCGCGCCTATCCTCGGCCGAGAACGGCTCCGCGCTCTACTTTCACCTTCTTCACAAACCGGGGGACAGGTTTCGTCGCAAGATGTTCGTGTTTCACGGTGGACGTGGGCGAATGAGTGGCGATCGAAGTTACGCTTATCTTCTCGATCACGTACGCGGAATGATACAAAAGTGTTGGAAGTCCTCATGCAAGAGAAGTCCACTCTTCCATGAACTTCTACTCCTTCATATCCCTGGGCCGATCTGATGACTTCCCCTGGATTCGTCATTTATTCTCGGCGGAAAGATGCGGTATTCGCATATTGCCCCTTCAAGATCTACTATTCGCCTGAACTATTCACGCGATAAACCATATCGTGTTCCTCTACTCATCTTGGATACCCCTAATCTCACGATTACCCCAACCTGCTTCATCATTTCACTGACGCATTACTTGCATCCTTCGATCAGCATCTAACGCCATCTAACGACCCCAACTTTGTACTTTCATTTTACTGCCAATGCATAGGAGCAATCCATACGACGCGCATTTATAGATGTTCAAATCTCAATTCTTTGTGGTCCTCGGTGTGACATTTCGCCCATGGGACTGGTCCTGATGGAGTCGTAAGCTTTCCTTATTTAATGTTTTCTTTGCGGGTTTTTGGGGGCAGGAAGGGGACGTACATGTAGATAGTGCTTGCCTTCACCTCTCACGACCTGTAACATCACGATTCATTGAATCCCATCGAGCTTTGGTGCATGACCTGGACCTGGAATGTGGTTAGTGTGTGACACACGGCAGTTTCCGAATGATACAGTATATTCTACATACCCGATGAGGCAAATTACTAGCGCCCACATAATGCCCAACCTGTTCTTGACCTGTTTCTTCAATCTTGGTGTCATCACTGATATGGTTGTGTCAAACCGTCCCAACGAATACAATCAGCTGCATTCACAAGATGTGGGCCTGTGGCGTACCATAAGCTGATTCTGATTTCATGAAACCTTCGTCTTCTGAATTCGCCAAGAGCCCTCAAGCTTCTTGTCTCCCGAGCCGGTAGATGAATGTTTTATTTCATATGTCAAGATACGTCCTTGTCGCGATCCTACTTGCTGTGTAAACATGTATTTTCACAAGTTATATCCATGGTCAGGCAACCACGAGGTTGGCGCAGCATCCGTTTCCAGTACGCTGTGGCAGGCATGGCTCATTAACGTGGTCTAGGGAAGTTCATAATAAGTACCACTGGTGAACTGACGCGAGGCACTTTTCTCCTTTCTTATACTAGACGGTTGTTCTTCTCTTTATTTCTTGTCTTAATTATTCGATCGCGTTGATTTCAGGTCAGAACTCCCCATCCTGCTTGTGGCACACCCCCCTCTCCAGAAAGCATTGTTCGTTTGATTTTGCATTTCAGCGGTTGCTTTATAGCTCTCTATTCCGCTTCGCTCAGATGGAGAATTCTTCTCTGGAGCCTCGACGCCCCAGCATGAGTCGCAGGAAACCCGTTCCAAAGTTTATCCCATCGCCGCCACCGTCACCTCCATCATCACCATCCTCGCCATTTAGGCGGCTCTCTCTTTCTTTGGGATCTGCAGTGGAAAAAGACATGCCACCAGTACGTGCCCAACACTGTTTGTGATTCTCGATACCAACAGGACGTCACGTCCTCCAGCTACCTCTCGACTGGCGTGATGTCATCGACCGCGCTGTAGGAAGTGACAGGAAAACCTCTTCTGCTTTGCCTTCAATCAAAACCACCATTGACTATCCTAGTGAGGATGTGCTGGAGAATGACCTTGAACTAATGTGTAGATCGTCACCTGGTGTAATGGTGGGACATCTTGGTGCTCAGTGAATTGCAAGCTGACAGTTTCCGATAGGATCTCGACGCGCCCGGAAATGCGTGTGTGATATCTGCACCTCCTTCGCCTTCAGAAACTTGCTGTGATTCGGACGGGCCGGTTTCTCGTCCGGGTTCGCCCATGCCTTGGACACACTCTCGACGCACCACAGGGAAGATCAAAGCTCAACCGGTGCGAAATTATGTACCTGCTATCTTCCAAGAAGATGCTTAATTCTCACAGGAATACCGTCCTCCAACTCCACCCCTTCCAGGTGTACGCAGTAGATCCCGTTCTGCTGATTCTGGCAACACATCACCTGTGGCCACCATCGCTTCCCAGTTGGTACGTAACCATTGTGGCTAGGTACTTAGCTGTGGCTTTCTTTGTCTAATGATCATCATTCAGCAGGTTCCCCCGGAACCACCCTTCCTCGCGGCTTCTCATGAATCCGCAAAGAGTTCGAAGTCGTCTTATACACATGTTGAACCTCAATCCAGCTCTTCCCATCACTCCCACTCCCACTCTCACTCACAACAGAGTACTTTCTCATTTAAAACCCCCCCAACAATCTCTTCAACCCATGAAATATCTAATCCCATAAGTCTACCATCCCAGCCAGAGCACGGGGATTGCACCAGCCGAGAATATGCTCCTACCCTGGCATCCACCTGTACTGTTGTGCATACCAGACCTCCTTCAGCATTAAATTTTGAAACATCTCTCGAAAAATCCCGCGATAAGTCACTACCACCTACGCACGTCGTCGACATCAAGTCTGAGGAGCCGGGACCACCGCCCGCTGTTTACCCTATGCGTTCAATCCCGTCACATACGTCTCTGACATTCCGACAGACCATGAACAGATGGCGCAGGTCCTTTTCCAGGAAGATGAAACGATTTGGTGTCGCACTTCGCTTGGCCGTGTGCGCTCCGACTCTGTAATGCCTGGCGGGATATGGTGACTATTGATAATTATCTAGTTGATTGACGGGACTTTTGAATCATAAACTGTGCAATGAATATGTAGCTTTACTAGTATCTTACGCTCTTCCCCTTATATGATAGCAATCGCAATATCCATGTAAACCAATGATTTACATCATATTTTGAGCCCATCCTTTTTGAATGCACGGTTGTCCGTTCAGGCTTGTTCAGGTTCATGGCGAAACTGCCACGGAATCGGCAAGCACCGTAGAGGTCACCACAACCATTAGCACCACAGCCCAAGCATCTACTTTCCACTAAAATGTCTTTGTGAGGTCAAGTCTTTTATATACTCAAGCTTGAATCCTGGGTCTTTCTTTACTTCCATCGGCCCAACTTGACTGGAACACAAGTCACAACTCATGATCGACAGTTCCTGGAAAGGCCCCAATGGCCGCGAAATATTTGAAACAAGTCTTTCCGGAGAACAAGATCGCCCATTTATACCTCGACTGAGGTCCGACCCTTCTCCTTACCATCCGTTGCCTCACAGTCTATTGGAGTTTCGCGAGCAAGAGGGAAAAGTCCGACGAGAACACCGACTTCGTGAATTATGGAATCAGCTTCCTAAATCTCAACATGATCCAGCTTGCGTGGAAGTAGTTCAGGCAATACAACCTGGTCAGGCGTTGACCCGAGATAGAGCAGAAGAGATGAAGAGGGTATATGAGGATGAACTAATTGGACGGTGTGTAGGCCATGCCGCAAACGAACGCCCAAACCATATTAGATGGACTGAGTTTCGAAGATATGCGGAATCGAAAGAAGCAGGTTAACAGTCCTGTTTACATCAATAGCAATGCATACTAATCTTTCATTAGAGCTGTGGTCCATATTCCATGATGAACTCGACCTTGATGGCAATGGCCATCTCGACGCCGAAGAGCTTTCCGTAGCATTAGGCAAGGCTGGTGAATCAATTTGCCACGTATCGAAGGAGCCTTTTCTTACATTTCCGCAGGCATCAGGCTCTTGCCCACCACACTAGTTGACTTTATGACGTCTTTAACCTCTTCTCCACACTCTCATGCCATCAGTTTTCGTGAATTCCGAGATTTCCTTATATTACTTCCACGAAAGGCGTCTACCGCTGAAATTTATCAGTATTATGAGGTGAAGAAGTTCATGGGTGACGATGGAAGAGGCGCAGCTCGTGTTACAATGGAAGGTTCGCCCTTGGTAGTGTGGTATTGATCATGTTCCGTCGCTAATTAACAGTCTTGACAAGGCGATGTCAGTCTCAGCGCCGAAGACAAGCCTCCACCCCCACCGTTACCCAGATCTTTACCATCATCTAGTCGAGATGGAGCCGCCAAAAACCATGTTAGTGGAACTGACGAAGATGATTGGGATGAAAGCGAAGAAGAGCATCATGACTGGCTAGAAGGTCACACAGCTATCAAATTTCTTATGGCTGGTGGCATTGCTGGAGCTGGTGAGTCTTGTGCGGTATATCAAGGGATTTCTGACACCTATACACCTGGTAGTTTCCCGCACTTGCACCGCTCCTTTTGATCGCCTTAAGATATTTCTTATCACTCGTCCTCCAGAGATGGGAGGAACAGCTCTAAATCCCAAGCCGAGCGTCGGTGGGTTGAAATCCATCGCAAGCGCAGTTGGGCGCATCTATGCAGAGGGTGGAGTTCTGGCTTTCTGGACTGGAAATGGCCTTTCTGTCCTGAAGATTTTCCCGGAGTCTGCCATCAAATTTCTCATGTATGAATCCGCCGTTAGTTACCTCTATTTCTCTTGATTGTGCTCCACTAACGCCGCTCCTTTGTAGAAACGAACTTTCGCAAAGTATATAGATCACGTGGAAGACTCTCGAGATATAAGTGGGACCAGTCGATTTCTATCAGGTGGCATTGGAGGAATCTCAAGTCAACTGAGTAAGTTTATACTTCTCAATAAGGAAGTTGTCTTATGGTATTCAAGGTATATATCCAATTGAAACGTTGAAGGTGGGTAGTTTTGCAGATCACCTTCCTGATCTGACACGCGATAAATAGACACAAATGATGAGCTCAACTGGCGACCAAAAGCGAACCTTAGTTGGTGCAGCCAGGCGGGTATGGCAGTTGGGTGGGATGCGTGCATTCTATCGTGGCTTAACGGTTTGTATAATACGTTCTAACCATCGAATTTCGGTTAACTGGTCATTAGATCGGTCTCATAGGTGTTTTCCCGTAGGTGCATATTTCACAATTTAGCTCTTTAATCTCAAAGTCATCACAGTTACTCCGCCATTGATATGAGCACCTTCGAAGCTTTGAAGCTGGCATATGTGCGATCAACGGGGAAGGAAGAGCCAGGTATTTTAGCTCTCCTTGCGTTTGGCAGCGTGTCCGGGAGTGTTGGAGCCACGAGCGTATACCCGCTTAATTTGGTACGGACGCGATTACAGGCTTCTGGATCTTCGGGGCATCCGCAGCGGTATACCGGTGTATTGGATGTAGCAGTGAAGACGTACCAGCGAGATGGATGGAGAGGATTTTATCGGGGATTGTTCCCAACATTAGCGAAGGTAATATACAGTGCCAGTCTCGGGTGGTGTATCACTGACGTGGCTCGCAGGTCGTACCTTCGGTATCAATATCATATCTTGTCTATGAACATAGTAAACGGCGGTATGTCCTTCAGATTGTGCCACGTTAACCAGCTCACCTGTCCCTCAGACTCGGTGTATAGATATTTATTCATTTACAGTCTTCTTGTCTCATAATGCATCCGGATAGAGTACACCATTTTTCGCTGTCGCATCCCTATCATCATGTATATCCCCAATGCACAACTTTATATCTCTACTCAGAGCATATTATGAGACGGTATTTTACCAGATCTTCCGTTCTTGTGGGTGATAAGTTCCGAAGTTGGCTCTGTTGATGTCTCGAGAGATGCAAGACGCCTTTGGAGGTTAGGAAAGAGTGCGAGTGCATTCCTACACGTTATGTCCCCCAGTTCAGAAGGATCTCCAGCATAAAACTCCTCCAAATTTTTGCCGTACCATTCAGCCATTTTGACGCTGACGGCTGCGATTGCAGGTTAGCAGCATCATTTGGAAACGGGCGAGGGGAACACACCTGGGAAGTCTGTCCCAAATAACATATGTTCAGGAGCAACGAAGTTTTTCATAGCAGAAAGAGTCGCATCGTGAGAGCTGAGTGCTGTTTCGTAGTAAAACTTTGAAAAATCCTCAAGAATCTCGTCATGGCTAAGGGGGCAGCCCATATGTTTGGAAAGTACAGCGACGCGTGCGGCCAGGAATGGCGTGCACCCACCTAGATGAGCGAGAATTACCTTCACATTTCGAAAACGGCGAATTTTCCCTGTCACGACAAGATGAGCAGCAGCTTTGAATGTTTCATTTGGAACCTTTGAATGATCAAAACGAGATTGGTCTCTTAAAAGTAAGTTGAGCAGTATTACTACCTCTGTGATCGGTAGCCCAAGCATTGGGTGGGGAAATGGAGTAGAGGAAGGAGTCTGGGCACCGTGAAGAAAGACGACAACATGCCGCCTGTTAAGCTCTTCCCAGATTAGATCGTAAGAATTGTCTGCGATATATTCTATGTTGTGCTATGAGTATGATACATGTAGTGTTGTAGACATGACCTACTTGCATCCTCTCCTTCGCCGTAAGAGGATATGATGGCAATCCCATCTGCTTTGAGCTCGTCTATGGCAAAGGCGATTTCCGAGAGAGCGGCTAGGAGGAGAGTTTTGATCCTAGCATTCTATTCAAAAACGTTCTTATTTTACCTTTGACATCACTCAGGAATGGGAGACCCGCGAAAAATCCAAACCTTGCAGGATATAATTCGCATAGTTGGGAAGCGTATTTATTGTATTCCCTAATCGCTGCATGATTCTCCGGGCATGGACCCGCTGAAGAAAAGGGTGGTGGCGAAAGAATTGCAGTTTGAATCTGCAATGCATCCATGGCTGCCAAGCTTGACGCTGGACTCCACGGCAAATTTTCTGCAGGGGTACGCCAGCCAACTTCGAGATTTCTCTTTATCTTTTGCTGAGCATCGATAAAAATGTGGTGATGGACATCAATTCGTGTGTTCTTCATTGCCAAAAAAAATTGTGAGTACACCTCAACAGATTCAAAACACGACTTTACCTGCTTGGCAGACATTGCCGGTCAGATCCTAGAGAATCTCAACGTCGATGATAATCTATAAAAGCAAAAGGTCACCGAGATCCCCGCAGCCATCCAGTGAGATTCAAGGTCTCGGAGACATTCAGATTCGACCTTGGGTTTTATCGGACCACGAGGCGCTGATCCGGACCACAAAATAGTTCATCGTTTACCTATGGATGGGTTCGCGAGTACATTTGGATGATAATACACGTACAGCCGTTATTCAAATTGACGGTGGCTCATGCACTCGTGGTCTTCTGAAGTCTTTGCACTCGTCCGTATCCCATCGCACAAACTTGCCACTCAGCGACAGGGGCGCTCCCAAAGAAAGCCCCGCGATAACATAACCGACATCGTAGGGGTTGACAAGAGTTCCTTGCTCGTATGCATCAACAAAGATCTGATGATCTGCCTCTGCCATGTGTGCAGCGCCTGAATCTCTCAGTATTCCTTGCATCTAGAACGCCGATCAGCGCTAAGAATGTCCTTACCAAGCATCGAGGTAGCCTACATCAGTGTCAACTTTCCCTGGGGCCAGAGCAAGCGAAACAATACCCCGTTCTTCTGCGGCAAGGGTTCTAACAATTATGGAGATTAGTTTGTGCCATTCCATTGTTTCTGGTGTCTTGCCTGCTCAGACTGTTCATGGCTGCTTTGCTGGCGTTATAAGCACCCCATCCAGGGATATTTCCGGTAGCCGCACCGGAGCTTATAAAGATAACCCGTCCGGGATTACTCTTCCGCAAAGCTGGCAGAGATACCCTGAGTGCAGTTACTAATGAAAAGAAATTGACATCAAAGTGCTGCTTCCATCTATCCAGGCTGATATCTCCATTATCGATGCGACCCAGCGGATCGAGAGTACCTGCGTTGAGAATAAGACCGTCGATGTGCTGATATGTCTTCTCTGCGAGTGAAATTGCCTTTGTCAAAGCCTCTTCATCGGTGCTGTCTAGCAAGATCGGGTCAGTTGGAGAAGGTGGACCTTCCGCTACTCACACATCACACTGTATCGTCAGCAGGGAGGTAGTGTTGGCCTGAAGGAGCTTATCCAGATCTGAAGTCCTCGTGCGAGACAAAGCAACAACAATGGCGTTGTGTTCTTCGAGCAAAGATCTAGCCACTGCCAGGCCTATGCCTCTGATCACATACGTCAGCTAATGCATGAATGAAATTTAGGAAAAAGTGAGGACTTGGATGCGCCTGTAATGACTACGACCGGTTTCGCCATGATGTGAGAGAACAAGGCGCCCGGAGATTAGTGCCTTGATAGATAATAATGCTATTAGTAGTTTTTGTTGCTTGTGATGCTACTTACTGCATAGTAGCAGTGTGTTACTACTCTGAGTGTGTGAATTTAGCGCAAACTTGAAATAAATGCAACCGAATTTCCGCGTTCAGCCGTTTCTTCCAAATTTATTACAAGACCTTTTCACGGCTCACCTCATCTCCCTTCTCCCTTTTCCTTCCGTCAAAAAGGTCAAATGGCATCTGCTCGTGCAGCCTTTTCTCGTTTCGCCCCAGCTATTGCCAATGCTCGTGCAAGACCATCACTAGCACTTCGCAGAGCTGCTCTTGCTCGCAGCTATGCATCTCAGACTGAAAACTCGGTAAGAAAGGCGTTCCGTGTCTCGGATTCAGTTTTCTCAGATTTTATGGCTACAACAGATGACAGTCCGTGACGCACTAAATGTTGCCATGGAAGAGGAGATGTTACGCGACGAGACCGTCTTCATCATGGGTGAAGAAGTTGCTCGGTACAATGGTGCTTACAAGGTATGCGCGTCAATAAAACTAACCTTTCTAAACTGACGCATAACGCGTCTTAGGTCACGAAAGGTCTACTAGACAAATTTGGCGAAAAGCGAGTGGTTGACACTCCCATTACCGAAATGGGTTTTGCTGGTTTGGCAACTGGTGCAGCACTAGCTGGTTTGCGGCCAATGTAATAAATTATGTTCATGCCTTTGGTCCCGTGGTCTCACCTTCGATTTGCAGATGTGAATTCATGACTTTCAACTTTGCCATGCAAGCCATTGACCAAATCGTTAACTCGGCCGGAAAGACGTATTATATGTCGGGCGGCAATGTCCCATGCCCTGTAGTCTTCCGTGGTCCCAATGGTGCAGCTGCCGGAGTTGCCGCTCAACATTCACAAGATTATGCTGCGTGGTACGGTTCAGTTCCCGGCCTCAAAGTTGTCAGTCCTTGGAGTGCTGAGGATTGCAAGGGTCTTCTGAAGGTAAACTTTCAGACCTTTCCATTTCTGCTCATGTATTGACGTTTTGTCCAAATAGGCGGCTATCCGCGATCCTAACCCAGTAGTCTTCTTGGAAAACGAGATGATGTACGGTGTCACATTCCCCATGTCTGCCGAAGCGATGTCGGATAATTTCATATTACCTATCGGCAAGTGCAAGGTTGAGCGTGAGGGAAGCGACGTCACGATCGTTGCACACAGCAAGATGGTCACACACAGTCTCGAAGCAGCAGATCAGCTCGCCAAGGAAGGGATCAAGGCAGAGGTTATCAACCTTCGCAGTATCCGCCCCCTCGACATCGACACGATCAAAACATCTGTCAAGAAGACCAACAGGTATGTATAGGCTTAAATAATAGAGCTTTATAACGTTTAACACGTTTTTAGACTATTGATCGTCGAAGGTGGTTTCCCAGCGTTTGGTGTTGGCAGTGAGATCTGCGCCCAGATTATTGAGAGCGACGCCTTTGACTATTTGGATGCTCCCGTCGAGCGAGTGACTGGTGCTGACGTACCCACACCTGTGCGTGTCACTTGGTTGTTATTTCTCCTTTTGGTCGCTAATATGATTTCATTAGTACGCCACCAACCTTGAGCAACTTGCTTTCCCCGATACACCTCTCATCGTCAAGGTTGCTAAGCGTGCTCTATACCGGACCAATTAGTTCCTTCTATCCATACCATCATATCATTCGCTTTGCTCTTATTACCTAGTCAATCATGGGCCCTAGTATCAGTCACTGGCAATAGACATTTATCCTACGTTGCCGCAGTGGCTATGAGTACACATTTCATTGATGATTGCAAGGCCTGGATGAACTGGTTTTGGGAAGGCATGTAAACTTACAGTACTGTAAGAAGGTGCAGTGCAGTCAAAATTGCCTTTCTGGGGTTAATGGTCACCGTTGATGACCCTGCTGCAACCTTATTCAAGTTACTTATTGCTGTGTCTAAGTCGATCTATTAGCGATATCTCATCCTGCCGATTTCACACAAGTTTATGTACTTAGAACGATGGGCACGGCGATGACATTCACCGGTTCATAAGAAGCGATTGCCGCTAATTATCCACCTTTGCACTCACTCTCCTTTCAATGTCAACAACAAATCCTCCTCCATTTACTACTGGACCCAACTATGGTTCAATGTATATGGCGTCACTGTTGTGTGTTGGATTGTGGGGAGTTTCATGCATGCAAACGTGAGCATCACTAGTACTCGTTGTCATCCTGACTTATATGATTGTCCAGGTTCTTGTATTTTATGCGGTAAGTCGATAATACAAGATGCTCATGTTAGTCCACCAACAATCTATAGCTACCAAAACGATTCGAAAGCGCTCAAATTTCTCGTTGGTATCATTTATAACATATTGCTGTCGAAACTAGCTGAATAACACACAGGTTTTATCTGTTTGGTGAGGAATACAAACGAGTAAAGGTAGATGGCAATCAGCTCATCACGATCACCGTCGTGACGTAGGAGCTTAGACACGGCACACCAAGTGCTAGTGGTCAAAGGAGGTAGGTCAGCTCAGAAATCCGTTTCCCCGCTATCCACTCATCTGTGAAACAAAGTGTACATATACCTCGTCCAAAAATTTGGAAACTATCAAGGACTCGCTGATATCGTGCCGTGAGTGCCATCATATCGATCGTGCCTAGCATGACTATTATAATAAAGACTAATGATTCTCCTCAGAGAGATTATTGTATGTTTATCTGTCTCATAAACAATCACAATCTTGCGCTGAGGTTGACACGCATCAATCACACAGTGGGCGCCGTTGTTAACTGTCAGTTTTTTTGTGTTATATCGTACCGCTTGGTTAAAGCTTGTTTATTCCAGACTGTCGTCGCTCTCCTCACTCAAGGCTTCTTTGTCTATAGGATCCGGAAATGTAAGTACTTGATACCGCTCATTCTGGCATCTCTTGATTCTTTTCAGTTTGCAAAAAGATGGTGGCTCTTCTCGCTTTCTGGGTAAAGTTGCTACTCAGAGTTTTACCAACCTCGTTGATGCTCACTCGAACGACAGTCATTGGCTGCACTTTATCAACTAGGCGAGTAAAGCACTGCTGCAATTTTAGCTTATCCATCACGTTGCTCATTCCTTGCTGTTAGGCTCCTGCCTCGGTACTGTTTCTAATGTCCTGTTTCATTCAATATCATTTTGACTGTAGTATACAGTATACAGCATCAAAGCGTATGTCCGTCTGTTCAATGGGCACAACCATCATCTGACTATCCTCAAGGACGCGCGCACCATCAGCACTAGTCCTGACAGATAGTCTCTTCACGGTATTTCTCAATCATGCGTCACAACGTGAATGCTGTTGACCATATTTTTATGTTCATTAAGCCACTTACCATTTCGTACTTTGCCGTGGCTGCTGTCGTTGACATCATCATCGCTGTCAGTTTGTCATACAAGCTCCTCAAAGATCGCTCCCTTGGGACCAAACGGTGCGTGCTTCGTTTGAACCCGATTGATTTTTCTTTATTGAAGCATCAATGAAAGGTACGAGAAAATGTTACAACGTCTCGCTCTCTTTTCAATCAATAGTGGAGCATGGACCGCGATATTTTCATTGCTCGCATTGGGTTTGGTGTGGTCTTATCCTTATAAATATCATACATATACGCTGACAATCAAAAAATCACAGTTCGCCACCTTCCCGTCGAACGTGATCTACGTCGTGTTCGACTTTCCTCTTTGCTCAGTGTATTGCAATACTCTGTTGGCGAACTTGAACGTACGTGATCATGTGCGCAGACTTGCGCCAGCAGACAAGGGCGAACTGGTCCTAATCTCAACAATTACGGGGAATAACCAAGAGTCCACAGAGGCAAGTTTTTCACCTCGTGCGCTTTGCATAGACGTAGATTAACATTTTATGTGATGCGTGAAGCTCAGAACCATTGTTATTGGTCGGCAAGCTCCAGATACCACGGATTATCGAGAAGTAGTGCCTTTTCATCACGTCAACACAGTTAATGCTATCATATGCCCGAAATGTTAAACTTACAAGCGTGCGTATTGGGTTCTTAAATATTTTTCGAGCCTCAACAGGGACCACACTCATTCTACGTATACATTCCCCCGAGGGTACATACTACTTCTAATCTTAGACTACGAGGGTGCCTTTTCTACGGCATTTGCACTCTTTTTTGGTGTATATCATGCGATCACGCATATTAATCTTTATATTCCTAGACGTACACGCACCGCGTTTGCATGCGCTTGGAGTCCTTCACAATCCGCTAACGTCGCGACGATAGGGCCGAGTTTCTCCAGCCCGTCTATGGTGATCTCTTGGGAAGTGATGTGCTTCTGGAACGATTGAGTATTGACGCCACTGAATTGACGTGCATATCCGTTCGTGGGGAGTGTGTGGTTGGTCCCGGATGCATAATCTCCACAGCTACACCCAACAAATCAGCACTGTTGTCGCAGAAATATGCATCAAACCTACCTTTCTGGTGTATATGGACCCACGAATACACTTCCAGCGTTCTTGACGTGGCTCACCCACCCTGATGCGCCTCGAAGATGTAAGATTAGATGCTCAGGTGCATATTCGTTCGAGAACTCCACAGCAGCATCTGCACTCCCAGCTTTGACGATAAGACTTCGAGAAACGCTCTCCCGCACAATGTCAACACGCGACAGCGCCCGTGCCTGTTTATCCACTTCCTCTTCTACTTTGGCTAGGATGGAATCTGGAAGAGAAGCTCCAACGAGGACTACTTGTGAGTCTATACCATGTTCAGCCTGTGATAACAAATCGGCAGCGACAAATGCAGGGTTGCAAAGTTCATCTGCTATTACCTGTCAACAACATTACATCAGAATTGAATACAGAATCCAATCACACATAAGATACTTGCCAAGACTTCAGATGGTCCCGCAGGCATATCGATCGACACGAGTGCGTCTGTGTCGTTTTGCACGAGCATTTTCGCGGCAGTCACCCACTGATTGCCTGGTCCAAATATTTTATCGACCTTGGGGACAGTTTCCGTCCCATAGGCAAGCGCAGCAACAGCCTGAGCTCCGCCAGCACGGAGAACAGCATGCGCACCAACAAGATGCGCAACATAGAGTACCTCAGGGGAGATACTGCCATCCGCCCTCGGCGGGGTGGCAACGACGACCTGCTCACACCCGGCAACCTGAGCAGGCACGCCAAGCATAAGTGCCGTAGAAGGCAGGATGGCGGTACCGCCAGGAACATACAGGCCTACGCGAGCAATTGGGCGGGCAAAACGTGTGCATGTTACACCTGGCATCGTCTCGACTACCAGCGGTTTGGTGTCAGTTTGAGCGGCATGGAATTTGTAGATGTTTGCGTATGCAACATCGAGGGCCTCCTTTACATCTGGATCTAACTGCTGCGAATCGGATAGAGGGTAGAAGGGAGGAAGGAGAAGAGGCGTGTCGAGCTGCGCTTTGTCAAATTTCGCTGTAAGTTCGAGCAAGGCGGCATCCCCTCGTATCCGGACACTGTCTACGATGGGTTTGACCTTTGCAATCATCTCGTCAGATTTGAGGACAGGACGTTTGAGCAGTTTAAGACGCTCTTCTGATGTGGTGGTGGAAAGGTCAACAGTGCGCATGCGAATGGAAGCGTCGGGATCTTGAGCAGGGGCATTGGCTGATTTGGTCGCAGGAACTTGGGGCTTCGTGGCTTCTGACTTGGAAGACCATTGAGGTTTTGCATTTCCCGGTCTACGCGTAATCTTCTTCGCCTTGTTATCCAAAGACCGCTCGATGTCTTTAATGCTAACACCGGCTGCCGCACATTTTGTCAAGGCAAAGTACAGTAGGTCTGCGGCTTCAAACGCTACGTCTTCCTTGGTTTCTGCACGACATAGCTCATCCGCCTCTTCCATTATTTTTGCCGTGAGTAACTGCTGATCATCGAATAATCGACGCGTATAGGAACCATCTGGAGCATCGACAAGGCGAGCTGTTAGGGTGCGCTCAAGCGCGGCCAACCCATCTAGATCACCAAAACACGATGCTTGATTTAGATGGCAAAACCCGACACCGTTCTGCACGACTCTAAACTCGAGTGCATCATTATCACAATCGGCCAAGATGCGTACGACATCCTGCGTTGCCCCGGAAGTCTCGCCTTTACGCCATAGTCCGTGTTTGCGTGACTGGTATACGCCCTTTCCGGTAGCGATCGACTCTGCGATCGACTCACGGGAGGAGTACACGAGACCAAGACTGCGTCCGCCATGGGGTTCGGACGAGACTACAGTGGGGAATAAACCATCCTGACGATCTGACGAAAGGGGCGCAATAAATACATCGGCTATGTTTAGTTTGCTTTCCGATGTAAGACCCAAGGAGAGATGAGAAATGGGGAGGATGAGGGATGCACCAATGGCCGCCAATTTTCGGATGGAAGCAAGGGAAGGCCCGTCGGCGGAGAGCACATGGACTGCCAACCCTGAGAAAAAGCGTGCGACGGATTGAACGAGGCCGGGGTCTGATGATGGAGTCTTGAGGAGGACACCAGAGATGGCATTCCGGAGAGAATCCGAGACGGCGCTCACATTGGCAAGATCGAGCAGTAGTAACAGGCGGTTGGGAGGGACTGTACCGATTAGATTTTTTGCGAGAGATAGCGGGACTATGGCTTTCTCTGCGCCGTTATCGAGATGGGTAATGACTTGGGATGGATCTGTTGAAGGATCCTCTACGAATACGATGTGTGCACCTTGATCAGGAGAACCGATCAAAGATGCAACGCGAGAGGCAGCAGCGATAACACCCTCTTCAACGGATTCACTATCCAACAAGACGAGAAATGAAGACATGTCAAAGAAAACTCAAGTCAGCTTACACTTGAACTTTTCTAAAGTGACTCAGTTCAGCCGATCAAGTCACTGGTCAGTTTTGATCTATAACGAGTAACATAACATCCACCAGTGATAGCGCACAAAGAAACATTGGTGATCACAGGCGTTATAGTGTAGCGGTCATCACTCGAGATTCTGAATCATCACGTGATCTTCTCGAAACCCAGGTTCGATCCCTGGTAACGCCTATATTTTTTAACTTCATTTGCGTCGAATAAACGTTTTATCTTTCCAGGAAGACACCATACGTATTACTGGTATCTCTCCACTGGCGGTCATAATGGAATTCATTCCACGTTACCCACAGCCCTTCTCTTTGGAAGAGGCCATCCTTTTTGATCCGGCTGTGACTGCAGATGGTATTTGTCCTTTCCCCTGGGGAGAATTTATTTACTCAAGCATTTTGGGACTACAAGAAATTGGAAGATTACAGAATTCTATGATCCACCTCAAACGTACGCAGCAAGAGCTCAAGGATTACATTGACAGCCTCGCTTCCCCTTCTGAGGAACCCGAAGTTGTTCAGGCTTTAAAAGAGAACGAGACCACCATGTGAAGTATCTTTAATCAGTGCGATTTTCTTCATTGCTCATATTTCTGGATCAGTGCTTCACAAGACGAGAGAATATTCATTCTCAAGCTTGCACTAGCACACAATGGTGGAAGCAGCAATAGCGATCATTATGAGCCCACTTCTGGCATTCCCCGTGCCGCTGCTCCTAGCGATATTGATCAGCGTGGGGCTCAGTTTGGATCGAGCTCCAATGGACTTGACCCTGATCCTCCGCTGGACAACACCGTTGTATCCGATCCTTCAGAGGATCGTGACGGACTGTATTTGTAGATTCCCTTCGTAGCCAATTCGTAGCTTAGCATAATTATCGCATCCACTTACGCAATCCCTTGGTCTTCTATCATTGCATCACGTGAAACTGGACGTTGTTTGGCAACAGCTTCTGACGCAAACATCACCGATCGCTTCCCCCTTAATTCTTTCGATCGTCACTCAGTTGTTCATAATTTAATTCGCAGATATGGCGTATCTTTCCGACTTATTGCAACAAGTCCACAGAAATGCTGCCTCCCCTTTTACTCGCCATCCCCCGCAACTCAATCACCGCTGTGGGGCTGCCGATTGCTCTAGGTTTGTTCAGTGGTCATAATACTAAAAATGTAGTGCGCAACCACTGGTACAAAGTATAACTTTTCCGGATTTTTTAGCTATTAGATGAACTAACATGCATATGAATAGAGCCTGCGCTTTCCCCCGGCGCGTCCCCCTGGCTGGGTCTTCCCCATTGTGTGGCCTGTTTTGTACGCTGGTGTGTCAAGTTCCTGTTGTGCGGATGCTGTCGTCCTGATGCGCGGTCTCCTAAAGGCATGGGTTGTGCTTCCCACATTGCCGTTAAAGCCCTTGATGGAGCTGAAACGGAGTCCACAAGGTACACTATATTTTCTTCAGGCCCGTTTCTCTGCTCAGTTTTTCTGCAGATCTGGTCTGAGCCTCGCGTTAACGCTATATTATTCTCAGCTTGCCTTAAACTGCCTCTGGAGTCCCCTGTTCTTTGGCTCTAAGAAAGTAAGCTAGAATCGCGCATCAGTGGCGCCTTCAAACTCACTAAGTTGTAGATCGGATGGGCACTCGTGGATAGCACTGCTCTTCTTGTGACAACATTCTACATGACGGTACACACCATTTATGCCACGCTTTACCCACCTTCTCACATCCGCGCAGAGTCTTATGCACAAATGTACTGGCGGGGACACAACATACCTCCTTCTTCCGTATTGCGCGTGGCTATCATATGCCACATATCTCAACGGAGGAATATGGTTCATGAACCGTGCGCGAGTAGATTGAACACTTTTTTGTTTGTCAACGTTATCCCGTGATCATTGGAATGCAAATCAGACAATCATTTGAAATCATAACATTTTGCGACAACTAAACAACAAAGTGCATTACGGACAAAAAGACGCGAGCAAAAGACAGCGAAAGCAATTGACGTGTTACAAGTGGAAAGTTGTATAGACAAATTGGCGAATTCGGATATTGTCAAAACATTTAGGAAAAGTACATCAAAGTGGACATGTTTGCATGTAACGGTTTGAACCCGCGTTTGTACGCCTCCAACACACCCTCCGCGGTGGCAGAGTCAACCTGAGTGGCCGAGTCCGAGAAGTCGAGGGCACCTTGAGGATCATAGTGGTTTTTCGCGCGGGAACAGACGATATCGGCATCTTGTAAAGTGTTCAAATTATGTAGGGACGCGGGACAACAGGTCAACTTACAATATACGGGAGCCGGAATCGATACCGATCGCGTGGAACGTGCGTAGACGTGGCAAAGTGCAAAAGACAACGACTGTAAACCGTCGGCACTACAGGAGCGAATTACCAGTTAGCCTGTCACAATCTTCGGGTCGAACCACTCACTTAAATTTGTTTTCGTCGTAGAGGACGTTGTAATGTGCTGGGCGACTGGTGCCAAGTAAACCTCCGTGGCTCTGGAGATAAAAGTCGAACTCAGTAGGATGGGCCACTACCTGATCCACTACCGTCCCAGCAGGGCAGTTATCACTGCGATCGGCATCGCTTGGATTTGTTGGGAAGAATCGAACATGGTGACGCTTAGCAACAACAACGATGGTAATGGAAGGATTGATCTTCAATTCCTTGCAGGCATCTATAGATTGTTCAGACAAAGTCGTGATGAAACGAACGGCGCCAACCCTTCAAAGCGATCAGTTCTGAGATCATTAGTCAGTTGGCCGTCTAATTCATAAATTAGAAGGATGATACCTTGGTCGAGCACCTGCCTGAATTGTCCTTCGGAAACACCATCTATTTATGACATCAACAATCGGAACACTCTTATATATATATATATATGCTCACGAACCTCGGAAGAACAGGAGGCGCGTAGGCGCAACATTCCCAGCCTTTTTCTCCACGTTTTGGCGGAAGCGCATGTACAAGGTGAGGATATGCTGAGGACCAATGAGTATCAGTATTTCAACTGGCCTTAGTGCACCCACTTTCGCCATTTCCTTGAGGTCTTCAATGATTTCAACTCGAGAGGCTTGCACGCGGCTCGTCGCAACATATTTCGCAGTATCCGAATCAACGTTGCCCACGAGGGCTGTGAACGACGGCCTACCATCAGATCCAGGCGCTGGGTGAATGACGTCGGCGCCTGAGAGGTGAATTAGCCGCATAGGGAGAAAAAAACACGAAAAATTTATACCCATGACGATCGTTGGGTTTCTTGGATCAGTTAGAGCGGAAACCGACGAAGGATCGGGAATGGTATTGATACCGCCGAGCTTGACGTTCAGTCTGGTATGAAGCGTGAGCGCAGGCAAGATACCAGATCAGCAACGCATACTTCAGGCAAACGTTGGCGTAGTATTGCGGTTTCGCCCGGAAACACTTGGAACTTTTCAGGCATTGGGTGGCAACACCGACCTAGTGACATATCAGCGAACAGCTTATTCACGAGAAAACACATCAATGCAATGGATATCTTACGGTAACATCTCCAAAACTGCGATCAATAGATTAGATTTTTATTGGAGAGGATACTGTTCGACGAACTGTTTAACGGCGGTGTAAATGTCATTACCACCGTCAGGAAGGACCACCACGATCAGGTTTGGGCGTTGTTTTGTCTTCGCGAAGCAGTCATTGCCTGCGGCACGGAGTTGCTACGATAGAGAATGTAAGTTATCCCCTGGTTTGGCATTCGATAACTCGATACTCACATCGGCTATCCGTCCTTGGCCGTTCTGCCACGAGACGATCGGATTGGTGTCGTTTACTTTCATACCTAGATAATCACGTTTATATACCCGACAATTTAGGATAGACTTGAATGAACTTACCGACTGCTTGACAACTGGCAATCAAGCCTTGAACCATCTCCTGAGCTGCCTGTTGGCTGAATCGTTGCTGGCGCTCATAAACTACAACAACCCATCGTTCTACGGTAGCTGGGCGCCAGAAACGCTTGTCAATCCTGGAAAGTGATTCAATAAAGAACGACAAAGAAAGAGAATGATCGCACATGTTCCAAGCACCGTTCGCTGGCGTCTTTAATATATTGGGTCAGTCGCATGCTGATATCAATTGCACGTTGTCTTACAATAGTCGGCTGGCGACTGTTTGCGCCGTATTTGAGATTAATGGGTTTGAGAA
The DNA here is from genome assembly GCA_021014935.1 of Hygrophoropsis aurantiaca. Taxonomy (NCBI): domain Eukaryota; kingdom Fungi; phylum Basidiomycota; class Agaricomycetes; order Boletales; family Hygrophoropsidaceae; genus Hygrophoropsis; species Hygrophoropsis aurantiaca. Next base: position 63,117 of record MU267617.1, read on the forward strand.
CCCTCGCTCCGATCTTCAGCGGACCACTTGTGTCTTCTACCGTCATACCGAACTGGCGAACATACTCGGATTGACCATACGCAAGCACCTAACAAAGATATGAGAGAAACTGCGGAAAGAAAGAATGGCGATACGTACCGACAGCCCAGCGGTGATGCTCGCGAGCCGATCATGCGGTTTCTTGGTGGCAAAGTCCAGAACGTCCTTGGTCTTTTCAGGTGGCACCTGCTTCCGCATGATCTGCCCAGGCGGAACGGTGCAGAGCTCCAACGGGATGAGGGCCCCAGTACCAACCTTTGTCAAATGTTTTAATTTATCCAGATAAAATACAACCACTTTACGTACCTCCGCGCAAATGTTGTCCGGGTATTGGAGCGGCCGATTGAGCAGCTGGTTGAAATATTGGGCGACAGTCAATGATGTTCCATCTCTTAAGGAAAAAGTAAGATCTGCAGCGCCTGCAGCACTGAGTTTTTTGATAACGCGGGGTGGCCTTCGACCATTGTTTCCTGCATGGGTTGTCTGTATGCGAATGCCCGTGACGAACCGTTGCAGGCGTAATCTTTCTCGATCGGGCATGTTGCGCCGTGGACTGATGATGTTGTACTGGCCGGGTTTTTCTAGGAAATCGAGGCATAGGTCGAGCAGCCGACCTGGCTTGTACATAGTCCCTGTCGAAATATCGACGTTGACGAGCATACGACCAATCGCCGGCCTGACTGATTGGAAATATCCTCGCCACAGTACAAGACCGCCACCGATATCTTTCGTTTCCCGATCCGTGAAAAAGGAACGCACGTTAAACGGATACTTCATGGTAGGCTCCATGCGAATAACGACATTTAGAGCCTACACAGGTAAGTGGTTAAAACACAAAGGAAAAGCAAATGTAGATGCACGGACTGTCAGCGCAGTTAATACAGCGTTATCGTGGGATTGTTGTCCCAGGACAAAGCGTTGCAGTACTCTGCATAAAGATAATCAGAATCTGCCACTGTATCGCAAACACTGTTACATACTCCGGGTTGATTGACGCGACTTTTGTCAATTTGATCTTATATACCTTCGGGCCACGCCCAGCAGTATTCTCAGTTGGACTTCCCCTATTCACATCATCAGACAAACAAACATCGAACTAGATAGTTGAGTTAGAATGACGAGGTGCGCGACCAACAATAGCAGCGCGCACTTCCTGAGTTCCTGTTGGTCCGAAGGGAAGTTCCCTTGCCGCAAACATGTTCTTGCGACCATCGTATACTGCGCGGGGTGTGAACACATTGACAGCATCGATGGTCTGGAGATGCTGAATGATCTCCATATTCAGCCTGGCGGGGAGGGTCTTGTCCGCCGGAGATATCACTGATGTACACGTTAATTCGCGTTTCTATACGCGAGAATGAGAGAAACATACCGACTATATGCGCGGAAAAATGGGCGATTTCGATCGCGTTAGCTGAGTACACATAAATTGAAAGCGATAGATGTACCGTCATAGTGGTAAATGATGCTGTCCGGCAGACTGATGTTGAAGAAGTTGGATGCCACTACAATGGGTTTACCAGCTGTTCCAAAGCCTGGTCGTTTTACGCCAACTGCCTGAACATGGTTTCCTGGCAAAGCGCCACCAGGAGTGACTGGGCCACCAATGGCCACAGGTGCGCCTCCGCGGGGGGGACCTCCACCACGGCCAGGAGGTCCCCCACCACGAGGCGCACCTCTTCCGCCACCACGACCGCCACCACCTGCTTGTCCTGGAGCTCCACGAGGCGGCATAAGAAAGTTTTGGATTGATACTGATTTACTTGATGATGGTAACAGAGAGAGAGACTCGACTCTCGTTTTATTTGTACTCGGTTAGTTGCGGGTCGACTGCTTGCTTCTGCCTGCTTCTTATCGATGGTACAAGTCCAGTTACGACAACAAGTACAAGTACACGAACTCGAAAAGTGCACGAGGTCAACACGCGTCAATTACAAGTCCTAATTATTCTCCTATCAAGCACGCGACAAAAACAATCAGCACTGCAAACTTGTCATCCACTTCCCCAGATTTCCAGACGAGTTGAGGCTCTGATCGGTCTTATCATCAAGTTGGGTCAATGACATCCCAATCCGATTCGACCAGTCAGATGATGATACACCTATGGCGGACTACCGAGGAAAGAATCTAGATAACATAGAAGAAACCCCCATAGATCTCGTGGTCAATTGCAATAATGGTAAGCCTATCCCAATATAATGATCGTCATTATGATATAAATATATATGTATAGCCACTCTGTTCTTGCGGAAAGGACCAGAAGCATTTATCCTGTGTCATGAGTCCTGAAGCCATTGCAAGATTTCGTTGTGCATTGGACCGCCTGTGATAAGCGCCTGTCCGTGAATGCCATCTGGATCGAGATGTAGTCCCTTGCGCACGCCGTGAGAGGAAAGATAACGATGAACGCGCTGAGAGAACAAGTCAGTTGCTGTGAATGAACGAGTGTCCGCAAGCGCGAGTTCTTACCTCTGCTTTAACAATCGCATCATTCCCACCCAGCACGAACATGGTTTTTTGAGGATCACGAGCATTTGGAATCTCTTCATACCATAAAGAATTGGATGTCCAGTCAAAGTGTCGTTGGATTGTATTTGCAACTCCAAGTTCGGTTCCCACAAAATAGCGCATGATAAGTTCTAACCCCTGTGCCAGCGTTTAGCATAGAAGCCGAGGCTGTGTCAAGTGCCTTACCGTTGCACAGCGGCTATACAAGAAGTTGTAGCAGACATCTGGGCTATGCATTAACCTCCATCCCGCCCTTTCCAAGAAAAATCGACTCACCACCTTCCCAAGAACAGAACGTTACAGGGTCCACGAAGCACGAACGTACTGCCATCTCCGGATGAGCCTTCAGCAACCACGCGTGAACATATGACCCACTGACAACGATCGCAGGTCAGTAAATAATAAATTTGGTTCAAGGAATAACTTGCTTGGAGTGGCTGAGAACAACCACGCCAGTTCTGGCTGAAGTTGTTAGGGAAGTTGGTGTTTCGACTTCGGACTCAGAATCTGTGCTATAATTATCCTTCCGAGGAACCCAACCCAGTTCTCTCATCAGCCCGGCAAGGCACGCTGTCGCCTCATATCTGTTCAGGGGTTTCAAAAATTGCGGATGAAAGAATTCCTGACTGATGTGCGGTTGTAATGGCACAAGTATCGGACGATCAGGGAGTGTGTGAAGGAGATGGGTAATAAATATCTTGTATTGAGTGAGACCAAGACCCAGTCCATGTAAGAACAAAATCGGACGGGGGCCAGTGACCGGATCCCATGTTTTTGGCACGCGTACACAATAACTTGAGCAATGTTAGCTAGTGAAGGTCGTATCCGTATGGGACTTACTCAAGACCATTATAAGAACCAAAACGTGCGCAATAAGAGCGTTCGAGCCATTTCTTGAGGATCCAGTTCATACTTGTGACGAGTATATACCAGAACAATGGTCTCCATTTGACATTTACCTTGTCTAGGGTCAATAGAATAGGTGAAACGGCCGTGTTAGATCCCGGAGATATGATGCTCCCCGAACGCTTTTGTAACAGATCAAGAGCTTCATCTAAAGCGGCTCGATGTGCACGGGGTATAGACTCTAAAGGGGGGAGTGCGGTATTGAATATGTCCCAGTACAACCAGGCATAGACTTCCTGAGTCCGAATCGCGGACCATGGTGCTTTCTGGAACCTGGAATGGTTGAGTGTGGGCACCGAATGTTGAAAAGTGGCAACATACCACGTTCTCATGCAGTTTCGAAAATCAATCGCGCGGGCATCATCAGACTGAAGTGCTACGATGCTTTCAGCAGGGCTGCCAGGGCGGTCTACGTCCAACGATTCCTCATCGAATCCATCTTCAGGCAGGTTTGCCAGACCACTCTTTAGAACACGAGTGAAAGCAGCTTGCACTTCTGCAAGGTTCCCTGGACCTATGGGACTGGGACCAGAGATATGTCGGACTAGTCGATGATGATGAATGCTGAAAAAAACCTATAAATACATAGCATCGCGTTTGTACTTCGTGTTTCCAGTGCGGTCGACGAATCTGCACGTACCTCGCAAAGAGCGGCGACGAAAAGAGCTCTTCCCCGCCACTTAAAAGACGAAAGCAGACCAGTATGTAGGGTATATGTGACAAAGAACCATGAAAGGGGTATAACGGACCATAGCGGAAGGACGACGAAGAAGAGAACAATATAAAATGAACTGGTTCGACGTCGTTCTGGGTGCGGAATTTCTGAAATGTCCTCAACTGTTTCACCAGAAGCTGCAGCCATAATTAGGGTATAAAGTAAAGAAAAGACCTTTAAGCGATAGAGCCTGAGAGCTCTGAGGCCGTGGTCTAAATTTCTATCGGAAATACTTGTTCGACTGAGCCAAAATCACAAGAAACGTCGAAGTCTATCTCACGCGCGGCGGGCAGTGATCCGGCCCACACGTGGGCGTATACCCGTGCAATCTTCGTCAGTTCCAGTTCCGTTTCTTTCCTCTGACTTTTTTTTCTTTCTCTCTCTACCACAATATTCTTCTGCGATGTTCCGCAACGCTATATCGGCGGCAACACGCCCTGCTCTTCAGCAATCGGTATGTTCTTACTGTGGTCTCCAGAAAAACCAACATTGATCATATAACAGAGAACCGCCACAACACTCTCGGCTGGTTTTCCAAGAGTGACGCAGCGGGTATGTTCCAGTATATGTTGGCCTGAATTGGCAGAATAAACTTCCTTATCCCGTAGCCTCCGACAAAGTATGGCGGCGTGTACACCGTACGTATCTCGGTTTATCAATTGACGCGCTCCAACATAATCTTTTGATAGGTCACGCTCATTCCAGGTGATGGTATTGGCGCGGAAATCACAGATTCAGTGAAGGAAATCTTTGAGCATGTCAATGCACCCATCGAATGGGAGCAATATAACGTGTCCGGTGTCTCATCTGCTGGAGAGAATCTCTTCAAGCAGGCCATGGAGAGTCTGAAACGCAACAGAGTAGGACTCAAAGGTTAAACAAACTTTCTCGCATACTTGAATCGTACCTCAATTGTGGATCTTAGGCATACTTTTTACACCAATTTCCCAGTCAGGGCATATTTCATGGAATGTCGCTATGCGGCAACAGCTTGACATCTACGCCTCAGTCGTAATGTGCAAGTCTTTGCCTGGATTCCCTACCCGCCATTCCAATGTAGATTTTGCCATCATTCGTGAGAACACAGAAGGTGAATACTCTGGTTTGGAGCACCAGAGTTATCCCGGGGTAGTAGAGAGCCTGAAGGTTTCTACAAGAGCCAAGGCGGAGCGTATTGTACGCTTCGCGTTTGACTTTGCTCTTAAAAACAACCGCAAGGCAAGTGATTTGATTATTGAGGACTTGCGAGCAATTCTAAAATCTTGTTTAGAAAGTGACATGTGTGCACAAGGCCAACATCATGAAACTTGGTGACGGTCTTTTCTTGAACACTTTCCGCCGCATCGCCGAAGACTACAAGTCCTCAGGCATCGAGGCTAATGACATGATCATCGACAACACGTGAGTGACATTGGCCTTGCGTACTCTATAACATAATCAACATTGTTGCAGTTCCATGCAGCTTGTGGCAAAGCCCCAACAATTTGATGTCATGGTTATGCCCAATTTATACGGCGCAATCATCTCTAATATCGGAGCTGCGCTAGTGGGTGGACCCGGCATCGTGCCTGGCTGCAATGTTGGGCGTGTATGTTTACTTCATAACATTTTTCAACTTTCCTATGCTCATTTTTTTCTGTCAGGAATATGCCCTATTTGAGCCTGGTTGCAGACACGTCGCGTCCGATATCATGGGAACAAATCGCGCTAACCCGGCCGCCATGATCCTGAGTGCGACCATGATGCTCAGGCATCTCGGGTATGCATTGTTTATCTCGCTTAACCATGATCCTTGATTGTAATGCACTTTGCCTGTAGTTTGGACACGATCGCAAACAACATCGCTAGCTCCACTTTCGACGTCATTAACGCTGGCAAAGTACGCACAGCGGACATGGGTGGTTAGTGTTATTCAGCTACCTCGTCTTCATATAGTGCTTAAATACTCCACAGGATCCGCAACGACGTCGGAGTTTACCTCGGAAATTATCAAAAATCTCTGAGCCAGCCGACAGCTCTCATTATCGGTCATTTGTTTGGGCTCATTGTTGTACCTCGGGATATTATAGAACGTAGAACTTAGATATCCGTCCCCAGGTTAAATCACACTATGGAAATCTTTTCCGTTTTGGACATGTTGAGGTGGTTGTGAGGATCAACGTAGTGTCTTTGACCTACATGCATCTATGGCAACACAGGGAGGTCGAGGTCTACATCATCAAAAGTGGAATCCCCATCTAATGTTGCTTCATATTCTTCTAGTGTAAGAGTCCGTGCTTTCTTCAATTCCGGTTCATTTGCATTGTTTGGAAACGTTTGACCATGGGCCATTTCATCGATAGTGCTCGATTCTCCGAATGCAACGACACTGTCGGTTGAACTGGAATCCATTCCCTTGGACAGACCTTTTCCTCTCAGAGATAAGATGCGGTCACACCGAACATCCCCTCTTTGTCCCCAGCCATCAACTACGGGCCTGAACTCAGCATAGAGACCGAATCCCTTTGCGTTCAGTTCTTGTGGGGTATAACTCTGCGCAAGAAGACGCAGAGCCCCTAAAATGTAAGCAGTTGTTTGCCTGAATGCGCGCGAAATATAGGAGAAGGAGGTGCTGGGGAGTGCCGGGGAGTTATTTGCTAGCGCTCGCCATTGCGATGTCTGTGTCTGGTAAAGCGGGCTAGGAAAGGTTATGCTATGTCCATTGGGTCAAAAGTTTATACACTCACATTCTAAACACAGGCAAAGGGCTCTTCTTCAGCTGTCGGTCACGATTCACCTTATTATTAACTCACCGTCGACCCATCAAATCGACATAAGGCTGGACAGCACCTGGAATGGACGAGGTCTCTTTCGTTTTATCCGAGCTATACACGCCTATTGCGACTCCTTTAGATATTGCATTCATTTCAGTGTACACCGATGCTGCGGAATTTGGTCAGGGGCAAGATGTGAATCTCGGGTATCGTTACTCGCCTATACTCAGAGCTTCCTCTCGTTCGAAACCAAGCCGTTCCGCTACAACAGTAGCCCATGCAGCCATTAGAGGAGCGCGATTTACAAAAGTAGATTTTGTTTTCAGGACCTTCGATTCGTGCGGAGCGGGTTCAAGTTATGTTTGCGAGAAGTCCCAATGGGTTCGCCCTCACCTCCTCGTTCATAACTTCGTTAAACTCCAGGCTGCCATAAGATGCTGCCTCATCTAAGGCGTCAGGAAGGAGATCATTTTTGAGATCGTCGTTCCGCTTCCTTTTCTTCTTAGTCGGCGTAGTCTACTCATTCCCGCAGAAGTGCTTTGTTTGAGTCATAGGTATGGGATGGGCTTACTATCACTTGAACTGTGCTTGGGGGGTTGGAACTAGAAGGCTCGGAAGAGGTGCTTGCCGTATCAGCTTGAATTGCTTTTCTTTGTGTAGCGGGCGTGTATCCAGCCTTGCGGACAGCCGCAAGAACGAACTTCCTCGTTTCCTTGTCGTCTACCCCAGATACCTTCAGCTTTGCGTCTGTCAGCTGAACGAGATGTGCCGGTGTATTGAAATCCTTATATCTGAAAGTGCTGTCAGAATGGCCTCGAGTAAACTCTCATCATCTCACGACACACATCTTGCTAGCCACTGCCATTGCTTTTGGGACAGGGACACCGTTGCTGGTCAATACTTTGAGGAACGCTGGAAGCGCCATCTTTTTTTCCGACATGATATGAATTCAGGTTGGATCACAAGCTTGGGTAACGCTCAAGGGGATCCTTATCACTGTAGCTGACAATGAGTCATCACTACTCGGGGATACCGGACATCACTGAGGCCGATAGTCTCTGATCCTAACAACTCCAAACAACAGGAGGCGCCAGAAAACCAATGTGTTTCCGATGGCAAGCAAGTTTTTATTTTCAATCAACCATCGACATCTTCGATCTCAAAAGCTAATAACATCAAAACAGCCCTGGTTTGCGATTAAATCAGTGTCTACACCATGTAGGCCTATGTTCCTTTTATTCCGGGTTACCGACAAAGCGAGTGAATAGTAATACAGTTATAGTCCTCTAGTATTTATACGTCAAGAACGGTGGTCTCTACGATGATGCTTGTAACACGATAGGGGTCTGCAAGCAAAGTCAGCGCTTGTGCAATGGATCAAATGCGAATGCATACCAATGTTGGATGCGGGGCGACGATCTTCTAAGTAACCGTAGCCTTGAGCAGCGACGTGTCTTGGGACACGAATCGATGCACCACGGTTGGCAACACCGGAGCTAAATGCGCCAATGTGACCAGTCTCGTGGCGACCGGTAAGACGGAGGTCATTGTCCTCTCCATAGACAGCGATGTGCTCATCGTGCCTCTTGGACAACTTTTCGATTGCTGCATCAATGGCTTTCATGCCTCCTGGTTCTCGCATCTCCTTGGTGCTGTAGTTGGTGTGGCAGCCAGCACCGTTCCAATCACCCTGGAGAGGTTTGGGGTGGAAAGAGACCTTCACAGCCCACTGTTCCGCAATACGGACGAGGAGGTAACGCGCCATCCACAGATGGTCGCCCATCGAGATGCCCTCGCAGGGGCCGACCTGGAACTCCCATTGCGACGGCATAACCTCGGCATTGATACCGCTGATGTTGACGCCGGCATACAGGCAGGCACGGTAGTGTGCTTCGATGAGGTCACGAGCAAAGACTTTGCCAGTGCCTATTGCGGACGACATCAATGACGGATTGTGTCAATTAATGAAGAAGCAGCTTACCGGCGCCACAGTAGTACGGACCCTGAGGGCCGGGGAAGCCACCCTTGGGCCAACCGTAGGGAGAGCCGTCTGCGTCGAAGAGGGTGTACTCCTGCTCAAGACCGAACCACGGTACGGTGTCCTTTGCCTGTTCCATGACCTTGTTTGCATGGTGACGGTAGTTAGTTCTGTTGGGGGTGCCGTCGTTGTTGTATGTTTCGGCGAGGACAAGGATGTTGTCACCACCGCGGAAGGGGTCTTTGAAGATGGCAGCGGGGCGGAGGTAAACATCCGAGTCGTGGCCGGGTGCTTGGTTGGTAGATGAACCATCAAAATCCCAAATGCGGAGTTGGCCGATGTCGGTGACCTTTTTGCTCACGGTCTGGGGAAAGCTGTGAGCAAAAGGATGAACAATTACGACCACGCATGACTAACGGTTGTCTTTGAGCGAAGACCGCCATCTCCATCGATCCAAACGTCTATTCGAAGTGTGAGTAATTGGTGTTATAGATAAGAAGATAAGGAGCTGACATTCCGCCTGGACCTTGTCACCCTGGGGAAGGGCAAGGAAGGGAGCAAGAAGATCATTGTGGTAGGTGTTGGCCATAATTTGGGACTCTGAGGTGATTGTACGTGTGAATAACGAGGTATATGAAAAGGATGAACAAGTTGGAGTCAAGTGCAGTCTCTTTAAAAAGGAGGACCAGCCTCCGATTCTGTTGCAGTTTGTTTATCAGAGGCACCGTCTTTTCCCGAATTCTCATTGGCCGATAAGCAAACGCCCCACTGCCACCATTCGCCCCAGAACTCCAATTTAGCTTGCATTTGGTCAGTGATTACCAGTTTCTTTTGACACACAGCCTGCACCAATCATACAGAATCCTTTATATACCCCCACTTTTCCTTTGTTCATATCTTTCCTCCTCTCCAACAATGTTGCTCTCGTCTGCTTCTTATCTCTGACTCGAGCCTCGGCCACGCGTACCGATCATTCGCTGACCATTCGCTGCCATTAATTCCTCGGGATGTCACGTGTTTCACTCCGGTTTTCGTGGCGCTCAATTCCGGCTCTCCATCACCTCCTTCGGCCGACGTCTCTTTGCTCTCCGTTATACCATATCCAGAATTGTGGCGGATCAGCCCAGGGTCTACTTCATATGCAACCCCACTGGGTTGTAACTTCATATCATCTCACTTCAACCGATGTGGATGATTTGCTACGTTAATTAAAACACCCTTGACATACTTTCAACTGCCCAAAAGGTCCTTGGGGACACCAACAAACCTCCCGTTTCTTTCCGTCCGCGCCCAGACAACGTCGCGTGCTGATATATCTCTTTTCTCATCGGCTGTACGCTCCAAAGTCTTTTTTTTGTCCTCCAGTTCGGGTGAGGTGCTCAATCAACTCAATTGAGAATACATCATACCAGACCGGGCGCTGCGCGGCACATGCATGTCTCCACTATGGCATTCATATAGGAGTGCACCTGAGGACATGCAGCCCCAATCACTCAAGTACCTGTCATCCAACTGCAGAAAAGGTCAAGATTAACTGTTCGCCAGTGCTTTTCACACAGACAGAAGAAATATCTGTTGCGTGAGTTTGGCCATTCATTTCCCAGCGGTCCGATTGTCATGTTCTGATCAGTGATCACAAGGACATTCTGACCCTTAATGGACTCACCACAGTGGTCCTCTCCGGCGGTCATCACGCCATCCTGAGGTGACCTTCATGTAACATCAGTTCTCATCGTCAATCGATACCGGCAACGAGCGAGGCTTTACTAACTTCACTTGAGGCACATTGCACAAACAGTCGATCCTTTGTTGTCGACGTTTGGGGTGAAGATGCGGTACAGCTGGCGTATTCAGCTAGTCCGGTGGCTCCTGTCAAATCCATCTCCCCACCAAAACTTCAGAATTTCATCGTGTTTATTCCGGAAATGCAGAACTAAAAAGGATCTACTTATATTTATCGAGAGTCGATCGAAAGGTCTAACATCTATTACCCCACAGCAACCCTGAAATAAACTAGGCAGTCTGATCACCGCTTTCTGACTGCTTTTCTTCTTCTCCCACCCGCCATTGCAACTGCCGCACGCCCAGCCTTCAGATCGTGTTTTGATTCAGCTTCACTTGCTCCACTTGGCGTCACACTTCCACTTGCAGGGGAGTCTGATGCGTCGTCTGTTTCTATGGCGTCCTTGTCGTCTTCTTTATCTATGTCTTCGTCTTTTCGGCCTGTAATTTTCTGGAACAGACTCGAAACGAGAACAATGAACCAAGTGCGCGAGATCGCTGGCCGCACTGCAGAGCCGGTGTCAAGCAAATGATGGTCTCCCGATGGATCAAACTGTTCAAATACCGCGTCAACATGAACTGAAAATGTGAAACTGCCTGAACGCACGATGTAAACTTGGTCACCATCTACGACCATATCTATGGTTCTTCCATTCACGTAGTTGCCCTCGTCGTCAACGCGTGCACCACCACCAAGATTGACCTTGACCTGCAATATATTCATTTACTCCGGTTCGCTGTTCCTTTACTGTTTTCGATCTTACCTTTCTCTTTCCCTGGAGCGGTTCCATTTTTTGTCCCCACGCGGCTAAACGCGCGTCGCGAATAGTTTGTTCGATCTTTGCAAGATCTCGGGTATAGTTTAAGCGCTGTACGAGGTATTGAAGACCCGAGGTCAAGAACGTAAGGAAGACAAACACAGTCTGGACCATAGATCATGGGTTAAACGGATATTTTCTCAAAAGGTAGACAAATACGCACCCCGAGACCAGGTCTGAATCGCGCATAATAATAACCCGTACCCCTCCATTTTGGTACGCCATTCTTGTAGAAGAAATCGTAGCTACGCGGATATTCCATCCCTGCGCATTGCATGGAAAAATAATGCTACGCACCGTTTACGCCCTTCAGTATCTCTCAGAATTGTCGCGATGACACCCAACCGCGCGAACCTATCATGGATGCCTTTCACACCTGGGTTTTTGTCCGGGCTAATAAGCACGATCATGTTAGCGCTCACGCCGCATTGAATGTCATATATATAATGGCTAACTGAAGCTGTATGCTTTTCTTCCGGTATGCCTTGTTTATTTGGGATAGAGACGCGCTTGAGGGTATGTCCAGCCACGAATAAAAAGTGGTTCCTTTGCCTGGAGAATGGTGTGTGGGTATTTGTTTCGCACCACTTGAAGTCAAGAAGACAGACCTTCAGCGCCTTCGAGCGCACCGACCAAATCAAAGATCTCATGGTCTTCCTATGAGTTATGAACATTCCATCAACGTTTGAACTTCCGAGGCAATTAAAAATATGATATTCACCTTGGTCCATCTGGAAGGAAGGGTCAATTGGTGTCCTGTCAGTGAAAAAGACTAGAATGACTCAACTAGAATGACTCACGCTGATACAACTGTTACCAGTACGGCCAAGGACGCGATGAAAACGAATAGTCTCATCGGCTTCTTGATGAGTCGGGAAGCTGAAGTTTCAAGAGGAACAGTACGGGTACTGAGTAACTCTATAAAACGCCAACGTGCAATATTTTGGCAAGCCTGAATCACGTGCCTTGCAATTAAATATTTACCAGGATTTCCTCGCTTAGAATTTACTCCTGACCACAGTATCCGGGCAGTCGCTATATGACCGGAAAGAAGAAAAATACCACCCGAAAGATATCCTAAACATTTATTAGATTGTGTTGATTGTGTACATTGACAGTGCTGTACCTCCCAAGTCTCTTCAATCAAGGCAACGAAGTCGTTGCATGGCTCCGAGGCGCAAATGTCCCATCTGTGGGTCTAAACAGTGGCATAAAGATAGGTCGAGCGGTCTCGTTGCTTGCAGGGAGGGCCACGTTCTACAGGTATGGACACCCTGTTCACCCTTACACAACACATCAACAAAGAACCAAGTTATATTAAAGATCTTTGCAGAATTACAGGACCGAAGCCGACGAAGCCGAAGATCTGGGGAACCATACAATGAAGAAGCGCACTCTCAAATCCGGGAGGAAGAAAAAGGAAAAAGAGAGCAAGGCGGATCCGAAATGTGCGTGCACACTATTGTTCTCTCATCCGTCTGATTTCATACGCCCAGATAGTATATCACGGCGAGCGTGCGCGATTTCACTATTATCAGTGCTTGCAGTTGCTTCTCCGCAAGCAAATTGCGACATTGACAACTCTTTGGAATCTCCCTCCTGAGTTCGAGGTGGGTAATTGTTGTATTAATGCGGTTCGTCCGATTCATGGGTTTCAGACCATTTGTAGAGATACCTGGGCGCTACATCTGAATCTTCTTCCAAATCCTCCTCCGCCTGAACCATATCATCACCTGCAAGATCAAGAGGGGCCGAAAACCAAACCAATTAAACCGTCACAAGTCGAACGCACCGCGAATAGCAACCAAGACCAAGAATCCGGCGATTCTGGATCTGAGTCTTCATCGCCAAGCGAGGACGATGCGGACGATGCGGAGTTGGAAGAACTTTTGCGAGAAAATTCTGAAATCAGCTCGTCCTCTGATGATGACAGGGCGGGAAAACACCGCTCAAATACTACTGCACGAGGCAAACAGGGTCTTGTGGGTAATTATGATGGCCCTGCTAATAACATCGCCTTGCTCGTTGTAGCATGTTGGATTATGCGTATTCCTGTTATGTACATGGACTTTATAAGGTGAGAATGCCCTTAATTTTCAGGTCCAGCGCATGGAACCTGTAGGCCCTGATCTTCATCCTAGGGCAATAGAGTCTTACAAGTTGCCATACCTTGAGCCTGTTCCCCTGCTACCTCCAAGTCTCGCGCGACATCTAACCAAACATGCAGTACAAGCATTGTCGCCCCATGTACGTAGAAAAACATTTGACAGTCACTTTTGTATAAAACTAACCCAATTTGTAGCATGCACCGACCACCCTTTTGCTCCACCGGCTTGCTTCCCGCGTTGCAAAACATATGTATGCAAAATTTGGCGTGTTTACCCCGGAATTAAATGCATCCCCTGTACTGTGGCGAGTTGTTCGCCAGTGTTTCGGTGGAGCTCGTGGGTTGGCACTATATTATCCGAGACCGACGGAACTGATATGATGCTGCACGTTAGCAACGTTGTACGCTCTCACGAAGAGACTCGGTCACATTCTTTCACTGCCTTTGACGCTTCATCATTCCCTAGCGCCAACGCTCCGGCGAATCAAGAGAGATGATCCGGAGAGTCATAAATTTGATAATGTTCCGCCAGAGCTCGCCCTGGCTGCGACCACCATCATCGTGCTAAAATGTGTGTATGGCCTTGATGGGAAAGCGAGGCAAGTCCAGGAATGACGCACCAACTTTATGTTAATATCTATACCCTTCAGATTGCCGACGCACCCTGATGATCCAGCTTGCGCGCTTCCAAAGCTAGACAACTATCTGGCTTTGTTAAGAGAGTTGAATGAGGCTGATTCGAAAAATGATGACACCCAGTTTAGTTCTATAACGCCCATGTTGGTCCATGATATTGCATGAACACGACGAAGGATGTAACACCGTTATAGGGCCGTTGGCGATCTGGACGAAGATACGATAGATCGATATCTCGATTTTTGTGGACGCGTGCTGGTGGGACAGGGGCGCGACAGCTCTGGTAATTATTTTCACCTCATCAAGCTAGAGCCTGCTATTTATGTCGAATTTACGGGCAGAACATCGCATTCTCGACAACTATTTTCCTTTGTCGAATGAGATTGAGGGGCCAAAGGCGCCGGCCATCACGCCTTTACTTGCCGCAGTGACACTCCCATCGACAAGAATGAGCGATGACGAAAAAGGCGTGCTTCGCCCCGGAGAATCGTACACGATCTACAATTCTCGGGATATCCTGGGAAACCTCCCGGTGGAGTATGAGTTAGTTATCGGGCGGGCAGGGAGATGGGTGGGCGTGAGCAGTGATTATCTGTGTGGAGTGGTGGAGCGATATGAGCAGAGGCTTGTCAGGTGGTGGAAGGGGGTACGAAGGCGCGAACGCGAGGAGGGTAGAGATCAGGAAGAGACTTCTGGATCAAAAGGACAAAAATAACGGGAAGAACAACGTGTATGGGACCCATACGGCAGTTTGTTGTTCAGAGGCAGCGTGGCAGGTGATCGTTGCGGCGGATTGGTGCAGAGGCGATACTGGATCTGTCTGGTCGTTCTCACGAATGGACCGGCATAGGCACAGATGGATTACGATGAGAATGAATACATAAAGACTGCACGCAGATGGGTTGTGTTTGGATTTCGAGACTTGCTGCTACCTCCTGACGATTTGGAAACAAACATTGGCAGCAATTGTCATTGAACATATTGTGATAGACGCGGACTCAAAAATAAGCGGCCAACTGCGCAATAGAGGCCGTGTATCGGAGGGGTCTAATTCTAATTCGCCTACGCAGCTTTCACCACCCTCGGTTCATTGAATTTCAGTCAATGCACCAGTCCCATTTGTAATGCCTCACTAGTCCTTAAATCCCTTCTTTTCACCCATCATTCGCTTGCTTTTCTCTCTTCTCCACAATGCGTCGGATAGCCTCAGTCTTTGCCTCGAAGCGTAATACAGACAAGACCAACGAAACAGCCGCCAATTCTTCTCCTGAC
Organism: Hygrophoropsis aurantiaca; assembly: GCA_021014935.1. Taxonomy (NCBI): domain Eukaryota; kingdom Fungi; phylum Basidiomycota; class Agaricomycetes; order Boletales; family Hygrophoropsidaceae; genus Hygrophoropsis; species Hygrophoropsis aurantiaca. Next base: position 78,631 of record MU267617.1, read on the forward strand.
CCCGCCTGCGTATCCTACAACAACGGATCCCTCCCGTTACGAGACGCCACCAAAAAGAAGTCTGGAGTTCTCAATTCCCTCTCCAGGCGGGCAGTTCACCCAACTTTGCCCCAGCTTATAGCCAATGATCATGCTCATTCCTCTGCCTCTTCGTCCAGTGGTTCTACCACTCTCCCAACTCCAGACGACGAGAATCAGGACTTGTCTCGCACACCGAGCAAGAAAACCAATTGGAAATCCTGGCTAGGAGGTCGAAAGCCTACCACAGGTTTGCGTAATGATTGGGATTTCAAACCGGAATGGCTACCTCCATTACCAACTTCAGATTTACGCCCTCCGCAAATCGATCTTTCTAACGACACTGATGATGCGTCATCTCAGTCGGACCAGTATTTCGATCACCCCCAGCTGCCACAACCGATATCTCCAGCCATTACCGCCCAAGCCCGGGCCAATATTCGAACTATGATTGCAAATAGTCTTATGCCTCAGTCTGCCTTGCCTCCGCTTCTCGACTATCCTCCCAATCTCCCTTTTCCTCGCTCCGGCCATAAATCAAGCCGGTTGTTGAGAACAGAAACCGTCGCGACTAGAATGCACAGGGCGTTGCTTCTGAAGCGTCTTAATGATCTCACACCTGTGGATGAGCATTCCATAGCCCCTTTAGCTTCCCGGCCCATTGTCATCGCTAAGCAGCATCCCAAATTCAGCTTGGACGAAGAGCATCGGCCCCCAGTTAAATATATTTCCGCACATAGCGCAGCGCTCAATTCATGGGTATCACGCCCGTGTTATGAGGAAAGAGTACTCGTCTGGACTCGACAAGAAAATTCTGGAGACACGATTTGCACTCGGGTCACCGGATCAGCACTAGGGGTTGCTGCTTTAGAGCTCTCTAGATCTATAGAGGCATTGGCTGGATTCGAAACCGAGGAAGACTATGACCCCATGGCAGAGGCTTCGCTTGATGCTATCCAAGTTTCAGGTGTGTGCTATTTTTGGCATTGCTGCGATTGACTCATGATGATATTGATAACAGCTGTTCCGATTGCATTACCAGCAGAAGAGAGAAAGCCATCCTTACCTCCCATCTCATTATCACCGCCCATTGAACCATCGCCAACTCTCATAGATTTCTCACACTCGGAAGTGAAGAAGGATAAATTACCACTTGCCAAACGCGGCGTACGATTCGCAGAAGTCGATAAAGAGGACCAGATTCCACTCGGCTATGTTCTTCGCATCAAAAAGAGGCGCGAGGAAAAGGCAAGGTTTCTCTTACAAGAGCGGGAGCGAAGAGCGCAAGCGGAAGAGAAGCATAGGCTGGAAGCTGAGCGACGGAAACGCGAAGCTGAACGTTTTCAGCGCGAAGTGGAGGTGAAAGAACGGGAGAAGGAATGGAAAGCTCGAGAAGAAGAGAAGCGGAAGCTCCTTGAAGAGAAGAAACACAGGGAATACACAGAGGCAGTAGTGGCTGCACGGGCACGGCGAGATGCTTCACGGGGTGGTCACGTGTTACCATCCGCCTTCCATGATGAACGTGAACGATCCATTCGAGAAACAACTCGCTCGAGTCCTGCACGCAACAACTCGAGTCCCGCTCACAACAGTTCGAGTAACTCCCTGCGCAGACCAGCTCCAGAACTCATTGTCACAGCATCGATCCCTGCATATGACGGCTCACCTGCTAGCTCTTTACCCCCAACTCCTGGTAGTCAGCGCAGTATATCCAGACCTCCTTCGGTTTACTCCGCACATACAGCATCCTCTGAAGATGTGCGCGCTCGTGATGGTCGTCGGATAAGCAAACGTAGCTCTCAAGCTGTGGATCCCAAATACGTTCAGTTAACTCCAATGCCCAATCCTCGAGCATCTCTCATGCCTTACGGACCCCCATGGGGGAATATTCCACCGGTACCACCATTGCCAATATCTGCCATGTCAATGTCAGCTCCTCCCATGATGCCGTTTTACCCTATGGATATGCCTCTGCTACCTCCGTCACCTCCTTTCATGATGAATCAGTTTGGAAACCGACCGCGTTCGTACAATGGGTCGCAGGGGAACACATCACAATCTTCCCCTCGTCAGAGCAGTACAGGTCTTCCACGGACAAATAGTGCAGATGCAGTACATCATTCGAAGCCCAAGGCACCCACGACTCCTTATAGCGCTTACCACCAACGACGTGCCTCAGATGAATCAGCTGTGATTAGCCAAAGCTCAAAGCACCACGCAGACACGAGAACTGGCAGCCAAACTGATCTGCGGGAGAGAAGATCGCCGAATGCACGCCCAGCATCAAATTCCCCTCGTGCTTATACAAGCATCACTGCATCGCAGCAGTATCATCGTGTTGCTTCGGCCTTAATGCATCCACAGACACCTCCTCCTGTACATCCAGGAAGACAGACATCTTTGCCTTACCCGCAGCTACCACCCACTAACAGACGACAATCGGTGATCTCATAGCTCAGAACGGACTGATATTTTTTTTCGAGCACAATCATATAAATTCATAACTGGCGCGTCCCTACACTCATTTACATCCCTGCACTCATTCACCAATACCCCTCATCGGATTCGCATCAATTCAATTCAACAATTCTACGATTTTTCTTCAGTCGTACACTTATGCATTCCATACGAACAGATCGTATTAATCATTTCATCTAGCTATTCTTTTTTATGTCGTTTCATGAACATTTTTGTCAAACAAACATCTGTCATATTAGTGCCCGCTGCATTGCTCTTGATAAACCGCCTTCTTTCTTATGCTCGCTCTGTCATTGCCTTGGTTACCTAGTTCACTGTACAATGCATTTCTTGGAGCATCCAAAATAATGACTGATAGATAATCGGACCTAAAGATACACAGGATAAACCGATACAAGCCAGTATCAGTGTCATCCAAGACCACCCCATGGTCCACGTATTCGCCTTGCAAGCTGAATATCTCGTTGCATGATAGTGACGCGCTTCGCATGTATTGCACATAGGTTGCTGTGATAACGAGATCTTCAAATTAGGAACAAGCTCCACAGAAAGTGAAGACTTACGCATCCTCAAATAAATGAACAAGAAATGCTTCAGTTGCCTCTTGCAAAGCCAAGAGCGCAGAACTTTGCCATCGCAGACCCGTGTCCCCCGAAAAGCTGTTGGTGTCTGTCATCATGTCCAGTGCTATCTCCCGCACCTATTATCCCCTATTATTAAGCACGCAAGGGAACAGATATAAAACAAAACGCGTACCACGCGTGAAAAGGGTAACCTTCGTATCAACAAGTCTGTACTCCGCTGGTATCTGCGAATTTCGCGCAGGGCGAGCGTTCCGGGACGATACCGCCGTTTCTTTCGTTTGTGACCTTCTTCCTCCGCCGCGTCGGATTGGCCTAACATTCTGAGTTAAGTGTGTACTTCGACCAAAGCAAGAAACGCGTACGAGGCCCCTTCCCTCGAGAGCCTGATGCTTCTCCGGTGTCAATGTGTCGCTGTTTACCCGCTGGTGTCTTTTTGGTCGTGTGTTTAGGTCTTTTGGAAGGGCCAGCTTCACCATCCGAATTATCTCCTTGATGCGTCGATCCTGATGGTCTCTTCCGTTTCTGAACAGTTTGGGCCATTAATTATATAAATCAAGGATGGAGGGAATAGACAAGTCTAGGATATGAGTTGGGGAGATGGGACACTTGTGAACGAACCTGCCACAAATATAGCGGCCTTTCAACACGAACCACGATTACCATATTGGGTCATGCTCTTCTCTGATCACGATAATGGCCTCAAATGTCAATGCTTCAATGGAGTATTCCTGCCAGTGTAGTCCTCTCTCTTAAACCACCACAAGCATCAGCGTAAATGGTTGCACCTGTTATCACAGGATACTATAGATATACAGACATCTGGTTTGAGTGGTAAGAAATTAAATACGCGAAACTCTTATCTTTAACCTACCCACTTCCACAACCTATCGTAGGCACCAGGCGCTCAGCAATCCAGATGATCGGGGTCCACTGAAGGCTTGTCTCGCTCACGATGCCCTTGTACACCCTGATCATCCGCTACGAAAAGAAGGGGTTGATGGCGCGGAATTATTCATGGGTACCACAATGACTTTCAAGTTGGTCCTTCAATGTTCAATCTAATATATCCCGTATCAGGCACCCTCCAAAATTATGAGACGAGGCTCTTGTTTTCCTCGGCCCAGGTCGAATATCTGCGATATTGGCTCCATGCGATGAAACTTACGAAGACCTTGATCCCATTACCATACTCGGATTGTCTCCTAACCACTTCTAGTTTGCGCCATGTGTCTCCAGTCCACTATAAAACTGGTGGGGACGTTCGGAGTGCCCTCAAGGTATTCCAATCATTGCGCTAATGTACATATTTATCGACTGCAATCTATAGCAAATTGAAAAGAACAATAAGCGTCTCAAAGGAGCCAACCCGATATTGAACACCCGAAGGGATCTATTCGAACGCGTCCGCACTTTCTGGGCTGACAAGAAAGGTGCTTGGTGTGCTCTGGACTTTGAAGCATGGGATCGCGATCATACCGTGCTTACCGAGTTTGGATGGAGTATAGTTCGGTGGGATGATCAAAAAGAAATTCAAGAGCAAGGTCATTTGATTGTGAAAGAGCACCGTAACTATTACAATACATATGTGGCCAACAATCGAGAGGTATGTGCCCATTAGTTCATCTGGGCTTTAATAACGTGCAACATCGTCAGCATTATTCTTTTGGAGAAAGTGAGATAGTCCCCAGAGTTGTATTCAAGTCTCGTATCCAAACAATGATATCTTCACTCCAACAATCGGGACCTCTGTTTCTCGTTTTTCATGACAACAGCCAAGACATAAAGTATGCGTTCTGTTTTCCAAAATTATGACATGTCTCATTACTATTCAGATATCTGAACTCCAAGGCTGTCGAAGCTGATCTTCCTGATATGACATTCCTATTACCAGATGCTACTCCCGACGCAGGTATTTTTGTGGTCGATACCTCTGAGTTGTTTGCAGCCTTGGAAGGTGAAGCGGGACACAATCGCAGATCTCTAGAACGTGTCTGCCGACATCTACAAATACCCTGCCCATATCTTCACAATGCAGGAAATGATGCCCATGTATGTTTGGATCTTCGTAACAAACGAGTCACGACCTTGTCTGATCTTGTTGTTCGTAGTATACTTTGCTATCCATGAAATCTATGGCATCCGGAGATCCTCTGGACATTCAGCGAGAGAAACGGTGGCCCCGCCAAACGGGCACTGGTGTCAATGGGGCTGTCAATGGGTCTCAGGTTGGCACTGGTGTCAAAGTGGACTTCAAGCCATGGGAAGAAGACAGCGATTTCTCAGATCAAGAAGGTGCCTTTGAAGACATGTAACAGCAGGAGGTTTATAATTGGGATAACTACCGCTAAAGTGTGTTAAATGTAACGAAATTTAAGTGGCCATCTTTCTCAGCTCTTCGCATCAGACTCTTTGATGCTGATGGGCAAAAGTGAACAGTTACTTGATATCTTCAGTTATTTCATAGATTAAGCAATCTAATCCGCCACACTGTTCGTTCCTGTCGTTCCGCACGCCCCAGCTTTCTAAATCATTCATTCTTGCCGTCTAGAGCATCTATATCAGCGTCACCGTCATCCTCGTCATCTGATCGTTCGTCTGTCATTGAAGCCTTGACGATAGACCTATATATCATTGTGTAAGCGAGTGACAACACCGCACCAAAAGGTGCCAATCCGACTGACCGAATGAGAATACGCCACATGAGGAAATACCAGAACAGATTTAGGAGTTGTAGCAAAAGGATCGGCGCGAACATTTGATATTTCATCCACCAAGTCAACCAGACACCATCCTTTACCGACCATCTCTTAGCCGTTTCTCTAAGAGAAGTTGTTTGAGAAAATATCTCGGAGAAAAGGAATTCACGCACGGTACAAGATCAAATTCATACCACACGGACCACAACATTACCAGATTTAACCAATGTCGGAAATACCTGAAAATGTCGTTAGCAATAGATTCCCCTGAACATTACTGAGTTTCACGAACGTCCAAACACATAGAAATACAACAAAGGAAACAACCTTCGATTTACCCCATCGCATGTAGTTTAATAGCTTGGAGAACTGCAGGCATGACATTTGAGAGATATAAGCATCATAGCAGGGTAAGACTCACAGCCAAGAACGCATCGGGGATATCCATGCTCATATACACAGCATTTCCCATAAGTGTCATATTGACGAGATAGCTCCAGCTGATCGGCTGTGTCAGCCTAAAGTATCAACTGAGAGCAGATCACGTACAAGATCAGCCATAAAGTGACAAAATGATGAGCAACTAATTCGGTGTAATCTTTGCGCGGTTTTTCAAGTCGCAGGAGGAGTACAATGAGTTGCTGGCACCAATAAGCAGATTGCATGAGATAGTAGCGTTTCAGTTCCGGTTTCATATCCCAGTGGGGATAATCTGCAGGATATAAGTTAAACGCTTGGTGTGATGTACATGGAACTGACCGATAAAGAAGTTGCTTGTTCGATACCAGAAGGTTGGAAGTTGTCCCATGATACGCTATATGACCTGTTAAATATGTGCAATTAGTGGTGACAGCAAAATCCGACTCACGTAACCCCATGCGCCCATCACAGCAAAATAAACCAATGCATAACCCTGCTCGCCGAATCTATCCAGCTTTGACTGTCTTCTAATCCCGAAATATCTAGCGATTGGTCGACAGACAATGATGGTGATGAATTGGCGTACGAATGAGTAGAATATGATATAGTAAGAAACGAAAACCAGGTCTAGGTAACCTTTGGCATAACGGGGATCATCAGGAGTAGATGTGGGGATATGATGGGAGACGAATAGCAAAGGTTCGAATGGGTTCGGTACTTGCGGAGCAACATATGGGGCCAAGACATGCCAGTTGATGTACAGCATAACAGGGACTGCGAGCAGCTTGAAAGATGAGGCTGATTGTCGAGTATAAATGTGTCATGACTGGACATGTCAAAGAGTATAATGAGGAAATACCTGGTTCAGTGACCCATCGACCGCTCTTTATGTCCGACCATAGTCCCATAGGAAGGTCTCTCCGGGGAAAGCCGTTACCAACAGGTGAACTAGTGGAATCCGGAGTGTTTGAACCTATGGGACTGCAACGCTCAAGTCAGAAAAAGCTCGCAAGTGGTATGGTTGCACTCACGTTTGCGATAGAAAAGGACCAGTAAGATGCTGGGCTGTCCTGAAAAATGTGGGGATAAGTCCGTGTTCACGTTATATCTCCGCGAACATACTCTATGCGCCGTAGAGAACCTGAGCGCCCTCTCCGCTTATGGATTGTTTTCTCTGTTTGAGCGCCTGGTGAGGCCATTACTGCTTGTCGTGGAAAACAGAGACGAAACGAAACAAGCCCAAACGTTTACAGTGTGTAAATTTATTAGCGAACCGGAACAGCCGCGGTATATGAATCCATTTGGTAACGGGCTGATACCAGCGGCTAAATAAGGTCAGTCCGAAACTAGCCTTCAGAGGTTCACAATGTTTTCATCCTTGGGTCTCTTTCAAACATTATCATGTCCTCAAAAGAATGATTGCAAACGTATAAAATGTTTATTCTCGCATGGAACAGATCTCCCCCCACCGTCATCTCTCAACATTCAAGTTGATGTACCAAAAGCAGTGTCATCAACCTCGGCGAATGTGGCAAAACCACCCCAACCTCCAGTCCCCAGTGCATCGAAGATCGTTCCTGCAAAACGGCCTATAGAGTTTGCAGCTCAAGCAGTACCTTCAACCAGCAATGGCGAACCCGCGAGACAGCGACAGAAAATAGGCACGAGTCAAAAGCCAGTGGCATTACCATCAATATCGCACACCAGTGTAGGCCCACCAATTCCAAAGGCTAAGTCATAAGTGCTTATCGTGACTGTAGACTGGTGTTCCAATTCTGAGGATTAATGCTGCTCAATCCCAAGTCGCTTTACCTGTTCGCCAGGTTGGGCATTTCACCACCACCTTGAATTCAGTTGATTGATGCTCGCCCATGGATAGGCGATGGTTAAATCGCTCCACGATCACTTTCTCGTACTATACGAGGCCGTTCTCCCAGAAAATCCGACTCTGGCCTCTGAGCATGCACTCCGGCAAGAAGAGGAAGTTTACAAGAAAGCAAACAAATTGACGTATCGAAATGTATGGATACTATCCGCCACCAAGATATAATTGACTCTGATCGATTGATTCAGGCTGTCATCAGCTCAATTGCGTCCTTGAAGAGAAGGGAAACTCCAACATCGATATCGCACCCTTCCGTTGGCACCGAAGATGATATTACGGCTCGTGCAGAATCAAGGAAGAAGCTTGACGCATTGCGTCTTACGCAGAGCGTTCTGCAGCCTCTTATGCTGTCATTGGCTGACATGCAAAAATGGGGGTATATTATTGATATACCCGAGGGTATTGGTGGTAACGAACCTCATGCACAAGGGAAAGTAATGCAGTGTGACCGTTGCGGTCAAGCTTACATGGTCAGCAGCTGCCCAGAAAAGGACGAGTGCACTTTTCATTGGGGAAAACCTTTTACCAAAGCTATCAATGGTAAGAAATGTGTCGCATATTGGTTCGTCCTACTCATCCAGTTCCAAGGGGAGAGACTTCGCCTGTACTCGTGTTGTGCAAAAAGCACCAGCGACGACGGCTGTTCTAGGGGATTCCACGTTTTTTATGAGAAAAATCCCGAAGATTTGCATAGTCGCCACGCTTTCTCTAACACCCGTTCTCCGACTGGAAATACATCCCATTCTGGCAAAGGATATCCCGCTATCCCAACCGACACAGCCTTAGACGTCGTTTCGTTAGATTGTGAAATGATATATACTACTGGAGGTATGCGGGTTGCCCGGGTTTCGGTGGTTGATGGAAGTGGCGCTACAATTTTCGATGAGTTAATTCGAATGGATGAGGGCGTGGAAGTGATGTCAGGACAAATCCTTTTATCGTGTATCATTATTAATTTAACTTCCAGAGACTATAACACTCGTTTTTCTGGCATTACACAGGAAGAACACGATTCCAAAGCCTCCCTTTCTCTTTCTTCGATACGGACGTCTCTCGACGCATTCATCAACTCCGACACCATTATCATTGGCCATGCCCTCGAGAACGATCTTAAAACACTAAGGATGATACATCATCGATGTGTTGACACTGCCATTCTCTTTCCACATCGAGCGGGTCCGCCTTATCGACAATCTCTGCGATACTTGTGAGTGGAAGCATAGTAAATCTGTTCTCATCATACTAAAACACGCTTTAAGGGCGAAAGAGCATCTTGGTCTAAGTATACAGACGGGCGGTGGCACTGTTGGACATTCTTCCGTCGAAGATTCGATCGCTACACTTGACCTTGTTCGTTGGTATATTCTGAACAAACCGAAGGTTGCCGCTGTTAAAAAGCCGTCGGAACCTGTTGTCGAACCCACGGACTCCTGACATTTCACCGTTCCACATTTTGGCAATAGATACATTTCATCCGGAGATAGTTGGGCTGATGCTATGCAGAGGTATTGTCCTTCCACATTTCCTTGTAATTTGATATTATATCCTCAGAAGATAGATCACCACTTTGAGAGCCTCGAAACGAAACTACATCATCGGACCTTGAGAAGCAGACAATAAAATATATCTATTACAGAGGCAAGAAAGTAAGGAATTCTAACCGCTTCTTGATCCAAGACGTGCCATCGTATCTTCACTATTTTCTTGCTCTTCCACGCTGTCTGACTGCGTGACCTTTTGGAAATTGTTCAGGTAGAGCTGATTAGTAAAGCTAAAGGAGATGAACGTACCACACGTAGCACTGATTTCTTCGATGACTCCTGCATCTCACCAGCTATTATGAGCTCGTCCAAAATCTACGCACTTTTTGTTAACACTTCAGACAGTAGTGATTGAAGGAAATGACCGACAGCATAAGCTTTCTGGAAGTTAAAAATTCTAAGACAGCGGCTGATCAGTATCGTGTCCCCGCATCTCACACACAAGGCTTACAAGTCTAATTCGCAAACCTGCCAAACCAAAGCCATCAGGATACTATACACGAGAATATCTGATTCAAGGAACGCTCACATTTCCAAAGTATCGATCTAGAACTTCAACATAACGATGGACGATTTCCAGGGTTATGAGCTCGTTGTCTCCAGATCCAATACCGCAGACAAAGAATAGCGAAGCGTATCGTCGATATACAACCTTAGTATCTTAAGAGAGCATCAAAGCACTATTCACCTGCTTCTGGATCACGACTCACCCTTGTACTCGAGAAAGTTACACATCCTCGTTCTCCGAGCCAGCACCAGTTGAGTTACATCCTTCACAATTTTGGCCTTGGCCTTTGGGGGCATGGTGGTAAACCATTTTGCGAGACGGACTTTGCCTGTCCAATCAACATAAGCGTTCGACCATTGAAGCACTCAGATATAAGACGAGCCTTGCCGCGATACAAGGAGAATGTAGTTGATCATAGCAGGTCACCAAGAGCAATAAAGTTCCGCATTTGGACTGTGTCATTCAAGGTCACGATCACCTTTTTGATCGACTTGTTTCACTTGTTGGCAACAAACTGGGGGTAACCTATATCTCATTTTTCATCAGAGGATGTTCACTTTGATGTCGGAAATGATATGCATAAGTTTGTAAATACACGAAGGCACAATTTGGATGACAGTAACAGAAGGGAATCTAAAGCATCTCTAGTTGCTGTTTTCAAATCATGCCATCATCCACGCCGACATAAGAGGAAACTAAAGCTAGTGGGAAATGTCAGCTCCAGGAATAAGAATAAGATTTTGAATCGCGGTCAGATTAGATCAAGAAAACATTCAACGGGCATCCACAAGCTCTTTCAAGTGCATGAAAGGGTTCCCTCAAGACCACTTTTATCGTCATCCCGCGAATAATTGAAAGTGAGGGAGAAAAGACTCAACTGGTATATAGGCTATGCTGCTACAGTTTTGTTTTTGGTTTTATAGGCTGGTGGGGGCAGTTTCCGCCTTCTACGCAATTCCCAATAATCCATGGCCCACGTTTGTACCAGGCCAAATGCAGCAGAAGTCACCCAGTATAAGACAACACCCTATCACCGACGAACTCAGTGTGTCATTTGAGGATAAGTAAGAAAAACCCTACTCCAGGAACCATGAGTGCGACTAATATGCGTCCGACTGAGACTATTCTGAGAGTTGATTTGATGATTTTCTGGGGTTCAAGGACAGTATGCCCTTGTGCAGCCTTGTCTGCCTTCCATTGTTGGACTTTCTTTTCGCGTTCTCGCTGTGCATCTGTGATAAACCATCGCGAACTTTCTACGTTAGCAAATGTGATAAATCCAAGCGCTATTGGTAAGACGGCTGTTGGATCTGTGTGGGCCAATGTCGACAGCGTAAAAAATGATTCCGAGTCAAACGGAGTGGGTGATTGACATAGTCGACTGAGGACAACGGACATGCCCATGAATAGTGGTAACTGTGTCAACGGTGGTATAGCCATCGTCCATCCCGGACGGCATCGATATTCAGAGAACAGTTCATCCCGACGGGGGCCAAGCTGTGATAAATCGGAAGTTAGCGGTGTAGATACATGACAGCAGCAGAGACTGAACTATTGCTTTCATTCGCTTCGAATGCATCGCTTGCAGCTCTTCCTTTGTCCCGCGAACTTTTGCCGTTTTCATTTCCGTCAAAATCTTCTTGGAAACTACTGGCTTCAAAGCTTCGAGGACAGGCAAAACTTGCTCTTCCGCTCTCCATTGCCGCCGTTTCGCCTGTACTCGAGTCAGCTTTATATACAAGGCTGCAGAGTGCTAACTCACCCATATAGAGAAAGGGACGGTCCAAACTATACGTGTTATGACAGTACATAGAATGATTGTGGTGGAATACGGAGGGAGGGAAGGTGGTAATGGGAGCGCGGTAGCCAAGTCAAGGAACCCATCCGAGAACGCCCCGATACTGACAAATGTCCGTCGTTTTATGGGCAAACCATTTTGACCTGAGATCAAACAGCGAGGCTTTCTAAGAGATAGTGCTGTTCGCCGCACCGTCCGAAGAACCAACATTAAAGAGCGCGTAAAAGATTGCTGGATTGGTAGTTTGAACGCGGGTGCAATAGTCACTCGGTCAAGTAAAGACCTCGCGTCCATCATCGTTTGCTGATCCTTATGTCGGTGTGCCAGTACAATGATCAAGACCAGTATAATATATACATACATATACACTACAGGACATGCAAAATAATTGCATGAGAACTAGATAACTTGCATCATTCATATTCTATTCGTCTAGGTCCATATCTAAAACACTGAAGGCAAACATGTCATTTCCACTCTGTTGAACGCAAGGTCTGGCTTACCCTTCTTCCGAGCTCATCTCAGCTGGGCAATAGGTAGAAAAGGAAAAAGAGGATCCAACAAAACATCCAGGATTGAAGACATGACATCCATTATATGTCAGTTTGTACTTTTCGTACCTATCCGCTAGCACTACCTTCACGTTCACTCAGTGACCCGATGATAAACTTGATCTTATTGTCACTCACCACAGTAGGCAGAGGGTATAGTCGGAGAGAATGATCATAATCAGCTGTGGTTGGTTGTATACTTGCAGCCAAGGGAGTGAGATGACTTTGATCTAATATCGATTGTACTAACTGAAATAAAAGAAGCTCTTAACGATTATAGTCATATCAAGATGCGGTCTGTACTCACATATCTCCGAAGATCCTCGCCAGTGACGTTGGGCTTGATTCCGACTGTGTTTCTGAGCATTCTGGACATGGTATCTTCCCTGAATACCACAATCTCCTGTCCGAAGAATTTAAGGCGGCACGGGTTGCTGGCAAAATGTGCCCGTGGAACTTTAGACTTGATATGTGATACAAAAGAAGACAGGAGAGGTCGACGAGGTAGAATGCTGCTACTTGTTATGTCAAGTGGACCTGGGATAAACACGAAGTGTGTACTCCGTGTGATTTGAGGATATGAAGCTATGAGATCTGCCAGAGCGTCAAAATTCTCTGGAAACAGTTTGTTAAGATTTCATATTCTTATTAGCTAGATAGATTACCTTGATACCGCTGAATATCACGAGCACTTCCATGGGCGAGAGATCTGCTGGTAAAATTGCCACACATAATAATAACTTTCGGAATGAAACTATTTTCGATGCAGTTGTCGAACATCTTCTGTAATCCATGAAAGGTATGGGGGTGATCAAGCCAAACATCCGACAAGAAGAAGAAATAGAGCTCAGACAGTTCTTCCCGGATTCGACGAGCAAATTGAGTCTGTCACCTTTTAGTAGCTTATTGAGATGCTATAAGAAGGGAGTAGCTTACGTCTTCTAGCAAGGAAGTAGACCCCTTCCCTAGAAAGTCTATATGACCGTAAATCGAGCTGTTGAGAATGAGATATAGTAATTGGCATGATTATATATACTGACCGAGCGGTATCACGGTCTTCGCATGGAGGTTGGCCCATTGCTACCACTTCCAAAGTACCATCCTCAGTATACTCGCCTTCAACGAGTGCAAAACATCCATCCGTGTACAGTCCTTCTCCTGGCTCGTCCTTTAATATCGATAAGATTAGTGAAATATGATCTGTGGATAGTCTAGTCACCAATTTTGAAAGATCGAGCTCAACGCTTCCGTCGGAATCTTCCACGCATAACTTTCCCTCTTTATTGTGAGAAAGCATTCCCAGCAGCAAGAAACGCTCGCCTGCTCTTCCAAGGAGTTGTTTGACTGATTTGAGCTAAGCAAAAAGGCGCTGTCGCGATCAATCAAAATGATTGTGAACTTGTTGAACCCTTACCGTGACAAGGTGTTCGCGGTCGCGGGAAGGTAGAGTAGATGGAGAAAAGTGTTCATTTCGAAGAATGCTTTGCTTGATAATGTGTAATCTGTTCCTAGCCGAGAATATTCGCGAATCAGCAGTACCTGAGACTGACAGTGGAGTTGAAGATCTTTCGTGTTCGTGATTCAGCGCATGAACAGATGACTTCATTACAAGCCTACTTCTCGAAAGTTCCTCTTTCCGGGGACCAGTGCCATAGTGGCATATCAAACGCGTCAATCACGAACAAATGACTGTCGGGATCCAGCAGTTCGTCCGCTTCGCCTGTGTTGCTTCCTTGATCTTGGAGAGCCTCGTATACTCTTTGCAGGATATCTAATGACACTTTCATGGCGGCGTCTAAAGCCTGATGAGTCCCCAAGTTTAATGCAAACAAAGTTATACTACCATCTTGTTTGTTGTACCCCTTCGCTATGGTTTCAATTGAGAACTCGACGTCTTCCTCGGCGATCTCATGACTATCGAGCACTTCTTCCAAAAACTGCAAGACATCTGGTCCGAGTGAGTGGCTGTATTTTCTAAAAACCTTGATGGATCATGGAATTCTGCGGCATTGCAATGGGAAGAAGAGAGCAAATACCTTGATAATAGTGCGCTGTCGGGGATCTGCCATTCTTGTCCTTTAATTCCAGGAAGTGTTGTTCTAGTTAAATGGCTTGCAGATCAGTTTAAGTTAGCAATTATCAACCATACACACGTCAACCAAAAATAGCAACTCGCATTGATCACATCTCCCACGTGGCCCCGACCTGTTTTCGATTGTCCAAGGGATCGTGGGGCGCAATGGGCCATTCCATAAGAGTGTACAAGTCGAAACAAACCACCAGCGGATGACCCTCCATAAACATGTTCTCTAGCCTAGATGTCGACATTCGTCCTGGAGATGGCATTGGGATGTTCGAGATAGGTGCGACTGGTTTGATCAGTATCACATTGTTGATTGTCTCGTTGATAGTTGCGCATAGGGTCCTCCCTATGGTCCGTTATTGACCTGTTGCGTAGCCTACAGCATCTGTTCCCTCAGGTCGAGGTCAAGTTTGATCCAGATACTTCATCAACGACCCCCATTATTCTGCACTTACGCCCTCATTTCGATCTCCTATTCTCTGGCTACCACCAGCGCCTGCATACCATATGTTTACGAAAGCTAAGGGATCCTCATCCTCCCGTGACTCTTCGCTACAAAGACACAGCCATTTCTTCTACCGAAGAACACTTGGTTAGAGTACGTGTCAATCGCACATTTGGTCCCACATATCCGGGGGACGAGTTGAAGTATCCAGGGGTATGGTTTAGTTTCGAAGATGATGTGATCAGTGAAGGGTTCAAAGGAGGCGTCTCTCATCCAGAAGACCGAGCGCAAGAGGTCAAGCGAGTTTTTGTTACTCAGAATGATGGTGACAACGAGCAGCATGATGCCTTGGATGAAGTTGCTGTGTGTCCCATCATGCATGGAGACGTTGCACGAGCCGTCATTAAGGTACAAATCAGTCATGACAACGTCAGTAATATATTTTCAAACCAGGTTCCGGATAACAGGTCCACGATGGCATTTTGCTTCACTTTTATCCATCCACTGCTGCTCCTCTTCACATACGAATAGGAACGACCACGGCGCAGGATTTAAACATTGATTTAGGACCACAACTTCGGGTACACTATAAAGAGGATGAACGCATGATGATCCATTCGCCCAATCCTCAGGCTATTGCTGATGACCAAAGCACCGACTGTAAGATATATACCGGATGCTCCACTTGTTCATTCTTATGATTCCAGACAGATTTCTACAATTACTTTCAGCATGGCATTGATTTCCTGATATGCGGCGAGACCAGTGTTGTCCGCAAGATCATCCTTCATACGAATGTGGTACGGTGTTGGTAATTCTCTATCATAGGCGTAGCTTACCCAGTACCCAGCCCGGTTCTCCGCTGTTTCAGCGATACAAGCGCTGTCCATGGGAACTTGAAGGTAAACCCGAAGACGATGAAGACGGTAAGAAAACACCTATCTATCCCTTTTCATTATTTAGAAAGTTGCTCCAGATACACCTCCAACGATGCATTTTTATGACAAGGTATTATCGAGCGATCCTCGCTTTATCCCTCCTAATGTGTGTACAGTTCGAAACTATCAGCCATTTCCTGAGTCCAAGGGATCCGCCTCCATCGATGTTATTAGATCGTACTGACGAAGAGGATGGAATTACTCTCCCAAGCTCCACTACCCGTGAGTATAAATCGCCACTTACCGGAATCTTTTTAACGCGTGTAACCAGGATTATATGGCTATGATGGTGTAATCCTCGAGGTGACTGAAGCATCTCAAGTCGTCGCTGTGATATTATTCTGAGCGACTCTACGCTTGATGCATGACGAATGCTTTGACGCATGTATTTTGACAGTTACTTGTACGATTTCTGTTTAATCTATTGTAGAACACGATGAATGAGGTTGAGAGAAAGTTTAGCTCGCGAATATATCAGCCCAAACCACACGCAATTGTTCCAAGTCGCTGATGACTTCGATGCCTTCTTTCTCAGCACCTTGTTGACCATCGAGACCAAGGCGCTTGATCTTTCCACCTTCCACGGTCTCGAGTCCGCTTTCATAAAAGTGGACACACCGGCCCCAACCTAATCGTTTTGCACTCACAACATTGAGCCTGCTGTCGTCTACGAAATAGCATTTCGCTGGATCAGATATACCAGCTCGTTTCATAGCCTATATGGAAAGATGGTAAGCAGATGTCGACCTCGGTTGCAGATGAGAATACATTGCGATAAAACTCTGGCTCGGGCTTGCAGGTGAAGTTGGCCACTTCATAATCGCAATATACTAGTCCTTCTATCTGATCCTCCAGATCTAGTATCCGAAGTACGCGACTTGCATGCTAGTAAGATGTCAAGCTTAGAATGGTTTTGAGATCCTTGCACTACCTACATTCTTATAGGCGTTAGTCAAGGCCCACACACGAACTTTGCTCCTATCTATGTCCTGGAAGAGTTTTCGCAATGATGGATTCGGTTTAATAAGGTCCTCTAACGGAAGCGTTCCGTCGCATTTCCGGTCGAAATCCATAGGATCTGTGCCGTATCAGTGACAGAGGATATAAGAAGGAGAAGATGGTCACCAATTTCATGATGACGCGTTAACCCTCGAAGCGCAAGTCCGTACTGACTATAATACCTATGATGGAGGTCTGACGCTTCCTGTTCCTCGAGCCCCAAAGAGACAAAGTAAGCTATTTGCCCGATAATGAAGTGATCGTGAACTTTTGATGATAATAACACTATCTCACGAAAACAGACCGTGAATGCGTTGGCCCATTGCCGCTGAGATCTTCGTGCTGGCAGAATATAATGTATTATCAATATCAAACCATACAATGGGCCTAGGATCTATAGATCAAGGGTTACGGGTTGTCAAATACCTATACAACAGCTTTCAAACCTTCGGAGTCGTTGATCGACATATTCGGACGACTTCTGGATATCTTCCAATCGCAAAACAAATCGTCAAAGTGGATATAAGTTATAGGTCCAAAGCCTGAGGCCTGAGGTTTCCCTTGAAGTTTAACGAGTAGCCTGATTAGCGCATCCACAAGCATACCATATATAGTAGTGTGTTCCCACGAACTGAACTCCGCCGGCATTCGCGTTCCAATGGCCTGAAGGTGGTATAGACGTCCTCAACAGCAGAATCCTCAAGATCGACACTAGTGAGCACGAATTTCTGCACTTTATGGGCTCGAGAAGGATATCCGGACGTACTACGACGTCTGGAAATGTTTGGTTGGAGCTTTTGGGATGGATATTGGATGGATGGCAGGAGGCTTACCTGGATACATCCCCATCCCACCCAGAAACATACGGTTCATGATCTGACTTATTCATTCTATTTAGATGGCCCGCAGCAGACAACTCGCACCCGGCGTTGGGCGCTTTTCGCGCTCCCAGTCTGCAGCACGCCGGGGGCTCTACAAGGGTCTCAAAAAATCCGATAAGCCGGCTCCCGCAGAGACACCTGCTCACAAGGAGGTGACTGTTGGCGGAGAGAAAAATGGCAGCACCCGTCTTGTCCCCACATCAAAAGCACCTCGATTCTACCCCGCCGAAGATGTGCGCCAACCTAAGAAAAGCCGTAAATCCCCTAAGCCTACCAAACTTCGTTCATCCATCGTTCCCGGTTCCGTCTTGATCCTGCTGGCTGGTCGGTTCAGGGGCAAGAGAGTCGTGTTTTTGAAGCAGTTGGATAGTGGATTGCTATTGGTGACGGGTCCTTACAAGATAAACGGCGTCCCTCTGCGACGAGTCAACCAGGCATATGTCATCGCCACCTCAACCAAGGTCGACCTCGAAGGGTTCAAGGTAACAATTCTCTCGCGGGCGATTCTTACAGAATATCTGATTACTTGTTAGGCCGATTCCAAGATTAACGATGCTTATTTCGCCAAGACTGCCACCAAGGGATCGAGTTCAGCAGAGGCAGAGTTCTTCGAAGATGGCAAGCCCAAGGCAAAGGAGCCTTTCCCTGAATCCAAGTCAGCGGATCAGAAGGAAGTCGACAAAGCCATCGTTGCTGCCGTCCAGAAGCAAGACAACCTGGCCAAATATCTTAAAGCCAGCTTTGGTCTGTCGAAGGGTCAGTTCCCTCATCAAATGGTGTTCTAAGGGGCGGAACATTACTTTGAGAGAGCGAGCTGATACAGACGGGGGGAATGGATACCTAAGATATATATGACATGCGCCATACTGCTCTACATGATCCTCCTTCCTTAGTTCCCTATGCATGATGGCTTTCACGATCATTTGTGTGATGAGCACCTCCCGAGTTTGTGACGAGGCAGTCAATACATGTACCTAACTTACTTACCAGCCAACTGCAAGTACCGTAATACCTTGAAGTAATTTGTGTGACCACGTGACTGTGACCTTGCTTGACCTTGCCGCATCCGTGGACGTACAACTCTCAACGTTCCTAATCCTTCTTCGACCGGTCAATTCTCCTTCTTTCATATCTATAATCCTTGCGATAATTAAACATTCCTTGCTCCATTCCGCTCATTCTGCTTGTGATTCAACGCCTTCCTGCCAGGTTGACCTCTGTCGCCGACTGGTGTCACCAGTTACATTAGTCCAGCAGGTATTCGCGCGTCAAGCATATCATGGCTCTCAACAGTCTCTGGCGGATAATGGAAGCTTTAATTCTCCGAGCATCGACCACATCCTTCTGGGTGTTTATGGGGATCTGGATTTTGAGTTTGGTAATGTTCTTAATGGTAATTCGGGCATATCTTGGGCCATACATCCTCATGCGCTTCTCAAACCATATCCGGATACGCAGTATCAGTCTACGATCCATTCGTGGATTGTATTTTCGCAGAGGAAACCGAACTTGGACGGCTGACCGTGTAGGGGTATCCTTCAGCTCACCAGGAGACGGAAAACCGAAAAGATTGGCCTTCAGTATCGAAGACTTGAAACTTGAAATTGATGATCGAGAACCTCTCGCACCCCAGCGTCCTCGCCACACTCGCCACAAGCGGCGGCTTACCCTCGCAGACTTATCCCCTTCTCCCCTCGCCCTCTACCTCTGGTCTATCACATCTACTGTATACTCTATATTCGACCCTTGCATTCGTCCAGTCATACGTTTCTGCGTGGCTGCATGCCTCGGACAGATCATTCGCTACATACCTACCTTGACCCAGGCACTGCAGTTTGAGCTTGATTCTGCCACCGTGTCGTTTACCAGTTCGCCCCAAACACATCTCACTGTAGAACATGCTAGCCTTCAAGCTCACCTATCTTTCACCAAATCTCCAAAATTAGCTCTACCTGCCGAACAGGAAGGAGCACCGTTAAGACATGCATTATCACCCAGAGCTTTGGCTATGGGAGCTTGGAAACCGAGGTTGGGTAAGAGCTTCAAGCGAACATGGTCCCGCACTTGGGATCGTACATGGGGTCAGACTATGGGAGCTGCCTCGTTTACGTTCAATATCAACAAAGTGGCTGGTTTTGTGAGTTCAGCTGGTACTTCAGGTAAGTGTCATTTCAATGACGTGATCGTGTCAAGTCGTTAATGCTCAAATATAGCAAGTGAATCCTGCGAACCATTCTTTAGCTTGCCAGGAACCGTTGTTTTGAATGGATCCGCACGTTTCACTCCGAAGGATGGCACCCTCAACCCTGGAAGCCTGTATACAGGACTCAGTGTCAGCGCAATATCCGTTGATATTGACGGAATGAAGACATTTCTACATCTTTGGAACGCCCATCGGCACCGCATTGCGGAGAACAATGAATCACCTTTAGCCATTCCTATGAGTCCTAAGTCACCATCATATTTCGGAATGTACGGTTCGGTGAGTACTTTAGTATCGCTATATTTTCTATGATTTCATGTTTTCCTTCAGCTGCCTACACGCTCCGGATCTGTGGTTCGATATGCTCTACCTAGAAAGAAGAAATCCACGGTAATTACTGTCTTATATGGATTCACGCAGTTCCATTGAGTTCGCATGATTTTTATAGGCATGGATTTCATTTTTGGGGACATTCAAAGTTGATTTGTCTGCATTGACGTTCTCGACTAAAGTTCCGCGAGGGAGTTACAAGGCTACTTTACACAATCTTTCCTGTAAGGGTGGACTCAGCACCCCGGAGAGCACTGCATTCCACCACGAATATGTTGGACGCAAGGGTAAAACGATCCTGGACGAGTCGCTGATGGATGCCTATTTCTCTACCCTTTCCATCTCTAAAGCATCGCTGCAAAGGATAGGTATTACGCCTAACAGCTCCCTCAACCTCATCTCCATAGCCTCAATCAAGTTAGATGTGTTGGTCTCGCAATGGCCTTCCCCATGGATAGAGCATCGCTCTTCGCATTTTATGCCTGGGGATCCCAATGCTCCTTTGCTGGCGGTGGGAATGGAGGTAGCCAGCATCACACTGACGGAACACTTCGACATTTTGGAACAGATGTTCTCCCATACTCCACAAAGTCAGCCTTCGACTACGCCGGTTTTACCCAAGTTTCTTAACCATTTACCGCGTCTGGCTGTCAGCCTAGACATCGGATCCTTTCATGGCTGCATTATTTGCGCCGATTTCGATGGTTACGACGAACAATTCTCACTAGAAATTGATACTGAGGGTCTGCTTCTGACTGCTTCATCGTCTTTCACCACTAGGGCCATCACTGGCGCGCGTCTCCACTCTGAAGATGTCGAACTGATGCGACTTCCAATTCATATGGACCTAGACCTGCAGGGCATTCTTAGGCCAGTCTTTGTGCGACTCTGTGCCAATTGCTCCGTCACAAAATCACGCCGATTTTCACGGATCCCATCAGATTCGGAGAATGGAGATCCCGTCGTATCCGTGGAAGCAATCGAGATCAAAGCAAATGTCACAGCTTCCGGACAATGCAGCGACGATGAAGAATCCATAGTGTCTCTGGATACGGAATCTATCATGTTGAAACTCCACTGTTTTTCAGACGCGGTACTTGTGGAACTATGGCATCCTCAGATTATTGGAGCCCTCGCGACTCTACTTTCAAATTTCAACAAGAGCGAATCTGTTTCACGATCCTCTCGCTTTCAAGGCCGTCTGCCGATAGGGGTCGCGGTGTCTTTCTCCATAGGACGTACTGTCCTCTTCCTTACAGCCGCCGATATCAACCCTAATGGCGACGATGATATTACCCGCGGGATTGCGCTCGGTACTGGTATTTCCATGCATTATTGTCTTTGTTATCTCTCAAGACCCAATCCATTGGACAATCCTGGCGCGAGAAGACGAAACCGGGTGAAGTTGGGCCTATACCGAGATCGCATTACCGAAGTTATCGAATCAACAAAGGCTCACTCTGGCCTCAGCCATCCTGATATATATGGCAAGCTCCTGCTTTGGAAGACGACTATTCGGAGTGCAGCTGCAGACTTGTTCTCGATGGATGATCCCTATGTAATCGAGGGAACAGATTCGACGTTATTGCCCCAGGTTTTTCTGGACCTACAAAAGGCTGATATCGACATTAGGATGTCAAACTCACCCGATGCAGAATTCCGGGGTAGAACCAGCTCTAAATCCTGTCACATTGGTGTCAATATTCCTGATGTACAGATTCAGTTTGCGCTTTCTCATGCATACTCCTGCCTGCTTGCCGCCAGAACCGCTCAAAAATTATTGCGTGCGATCAAAAGTAATTCTGATACGCGCGAGGATCCCTCTTTGCAGGTACAACTCGATTGCACAGTCGGTGCAATTCAGATCCACCTGGATATCTTGCAACATAGACTCGTTACGCAGATTAATCACTCGAAATTCATATTCTGCCCTCTCAAACACGAAGTAGCCTGGAATACGCTGTTAATCTGGGTACCCGTTCCCCGCCAATTCTCTTCCAGAAACTGTGGTAATGAGGAAAGATGGGAAGAATTAGGCTGTCTGCATAGAGTAACAATCAAACTTCCACAGTTACCTACCGATCCAATCTCGGTCGAAGGCGATAGTGCCAGGGTGCACATCCCATCTGGTTATGTTTTAGCAGATCTGATCCTTGCGGCCGCAGTCACGCTGAAGTCGTTACGACATCTGGTCCATACTGTGGCTGCTGGAAGTCTTCTACCTGTCCCGTCCCCTGATGCAGAATGCGCGAAAGTGGTTCCGCGAATAGCATTCACTTTCCGATACATCTGCTTTCAAGCTGCAGACGATCCATTTGAGGCCAAACTTGGTCTTATCTTGAGAACTGGGCTTGACGCTGCTAAGGAAAGACTTCGTCGAGAGGAAGCATTTAAAGCGAAAATGGCCGTAATTTTAGCCACGGAAACATCAGGTTATATAGGTATAGAGGCACTTCGAGAGACCTCGGATTACCAGTTCCACCATGGTCATTCGATTACGATAGCGGAAGCTCGCCAACGACTCGATCGCATCCACGCGCTGGACTGGGCTATGAGGATTCATCAGAAAGGCGAGGAGCGTGCTGCCGAGGAAGAGATTATGCACCAACGGATGCGTGGGTTCTTCACTTTCAAACGCCCGATGAAAACCCCGAACATCATCAAAGTTTCAAGGATCAACCGTGTCCCACCTCTGTTTCGTGTCATATTACATGGGCTATCCCTTCAAATATTACCACCATCATTCCCAATCCAACAGCTCCCCACCTTTTTACATGACCAGGGCCAAGGAATCCCTACAAACACAACTTACTCCCTCCTAATTCCAATGCATCTCAAACTCTCGTTGACGACTGTGCACGCTACGCTCCGCGACTACCCTTTACCCCTCATTCACATTCCCGGTATGGTTGATGGAGAACTCGGCGAAGGTTCGTCAGTATTGACTTTTGGCTCTGACGTCGTCATCGCCGAAGAAATGGGACCCCCACAGTCCGTTGAATGGATTCCTTGTTGCATCGATGGCTTGCAAAGGGGTCATTATGTCACTAGACCATTCACGATCAATATCCCCAAAACCATCATGCCGGTGAAAACCTATGCTAATCCCGATATTCGGGTTTTGACAAATGGTGTAACCGGATTTGCGTGGGGTATCAGCTATAGTCCAGCCATCCAAGATCTTGTTCGAGTCATCGAAACTCTCACCTCCGAACCTCGAGATTCATCTCCTAGTATTGGGTTTTGGGACAAGGTAAATATCATCGCTTGCGTAATATTCTAGACGCATACATTTAGTCGGTTTTCATTAGCTCAGACTTGTCCTCCATTGGAAGATTCGAGTGTCGTTTGCGGATGAGGTTCGACTATATATGAAAGGCATGTCCTCTCTTTGGAATATTTCATCTAGTCTGATTTGGTGGCTATTGCAGGCACTCGTGATCCATATACTCTACAGAATGATGGTGCAGGTTTCGCCCTATGTTGGAAAGGACATCCAAGAATTCTGATCGGCTTCAATAACGACAATGAAGAGCTAATGCAGGTTCTCAGCGATACTATGTCCATTATCATACCACAGTAAGCTCCATCTTCTGGTCAACCACTATGGTTGCTTATGTACAAAGCAGGTTTGAGTGCAAGGATCATGATGGTTCGCTACTCTCGGAACCCATGACGCACGCACACATTCCCAGCCAAAGTCGCTGTCTGAAGACATGCGCTAAACTAAGCTCAGGAGTTTGTTTTGGTGTTGGTGTGGCCTTGGAGCGTTCATGTGGTCCTGAATGTCTGAATTGCCTCGGCACACCGTTCGATCGGGCTTGTAGATTTTTTTCATTCCGACCCCATCACGACGTAAAACTGGTGAAGAAGGCTGTAGTTCCGCAAATCAACGTAGGTGTTGATTCTTTGCCTTGTTTCCGTTGCTAACATGTTGATCAGAGTATTGAGGATTCCTATAATGGTTATAGATCCGACTTCATACATCTATCCATATCTTTGACGTCTGGCCTTGAGCAGACCTGCCCACCGACGCCGAGCAGTTTTCATTTGACTCCAAAGGCTTTCGCCAATTTCTGGTCCTGGTGGGGATTATTCGACAATAATTTATCCCTACCGATACGCCAAGGGTCATACTATCCTGCGAAGCCAATGTCTCCAAAATTTGCAAGGCATCTGGCCACCATCAAATACCGCCTCTCGGTCCCTCGGCTTCTCGTTTCTCATGTCTACATCGATGAATCAAGGGACTCGTGGGTGCAAGGCATAACACCGTTCGTCGGTGTGAAAGCTATGATAGATCATTTTCACGCTGATCTGCATCAAAGAGACCAGGAATCCATTGAACCCGGCAGAACTCCTGATAGTATCAAGATAGTCCGCCACAAACCTTTCTATGCTGCAGAAGTTATAATGAAAAACCTTGATCTACGCGCGATGCTCGCAACATTTTCAGAGCCTTTGAAACAAGCTGTTCCTGTATCGCCCCCTGATAATACTGGCAACTATAGAACGCGCCTCGGACTGGCACCCTCCGATGTTCCTTCGCCTTGGCTTGATCTGGACGATTTTATCGAAACAGACTGGTCATCGTCATCTGTTCCAAACATACATTTGGTCCCTGCATTATCATGTCCCCAACTAACATATTTTAAGAAAAACGTCAAATCGTCTGCCAACCAGGCAGAAACCAGCAAATTTGGTACGGAAGAAACACACGCGTGTTTACTTGGACAGGGAGCTTGTAAGTTTCTCTGGAGAACCATTGGCATATCTGACCATGTCTTAGCCGTTTGTCAAGTTGAAATTGGCCTTGCGTTGAAGCGAGTGGCTGAGCTGAGGTCAATGATGGCTCGAAGCTCATTCATAAATAAGGATGCACAAGTGAGATTGATATAACCGCCCTACTTTCTCATTAACAGCTGGAATTAGGAACAACGCCGTTACCCTTTAAACAAAATGGCGACTTTACTCGAAGACTACATAGCCCACCTTCACGCCGTGGATATGCCATCGGAGGACTCTCGTCACCACGATAATTCCAATTACTACATGCCTTCCGACACCGTTTCAGCTCATGAATGGGCCGATTTTGAGAATGTTTATCAAGTCCATGCTCCGAAAGTGTTCATGAGTGTTGCGATCCGTGATGTCCGTTTGGACCTTCTGTTGTCGTCGCGTTGCTGAGTATTTCCTAGATCATGATGCAATACTACAACTGCTCACGCGCTCGGCGAGGCTTCGAGTATCATATGGCGACTCGGTCAGTGATTATTAGTTTCTTCGAGATGCTTTCTTCAATGATAAGTTTACAGGGCTGTGAGGTTCATTAGAGATCAAGCCGATGCAATAACAGCCCTTGACCAACTCAACATGGACAACCATAAAGGCCCGGTGAATGCTGCACAGGCAGCGGCCACAGCGTTGCGGAAGATTTTTAGTGGAGACAGTAAAAACTTGGTCGTTGACGTCAATGATTCCGCAACAGATAACGGAGAAATCGACCCTCTTAATGGGTGGGAGGATGGAATCTCGTTGCGGAAAAGTCATTTCTGCCTCCTCTTGAAGCCTCAGATAGTATTACGCAGTGATTCCAGCTCCGAAGCAGTCTCTGTTTTAGCTGCAGTTCAGGCCAAACTTCAGTCGTTCAAGATCATGGATGACTCTCATATTGAAGATCCAATCAGCGGTACCATCATGACTCGGTAAGTGCTGCGAATGAGGCGTAATATCAATTTTAGATGATCTGAACGACCTTCAGGAATTATATGTCTCTGGATGGCCTGCAGACTTTCTGCCCCACCGAGAGGAACTACAAGGGCGACGGCTGTGTTCCTCTTGAGGTTTTGATCGATTATCGCTGTGAAAGCCATGAATTCGACCGCATCGTCCCCCAAACCAATGCTACGTTTCATTATGACAGATTCAATCGGCTACGACTGCGCAATAATGTTACTTCTGCCACGCGCTCCGTGCCAGATGATACTGGCAAGGGCAAGCACTCGCACCTCCACAATGACACGGTAAGTCAAAATCCAACTGTTATCACTGCTGTTCCCTAAAATCCCTGTTAAATTAAGGATCTTATTCACGTTCATGTGCCGCAATTCACGGTCTCAGCAAGCGATGGACATTTTGGAGCTATATCTAATATCGTCACCAACCTGATCCTCTTCTCCGACGTTGCACATAAGAATCGTTTAGAAAAACTCGAAACTCTACTCTTTACATACGACTTCACCGATCTCTTTTCAGCGGCAAATGTCGTCTCTGATCTGCAAGGCCGTCTTCGCAGTGCTATAGAAATCTTGGTTGAAGCTGAGAACCATCCGCATGTAGTAACCACTCAGACAGCTCAAGATATCCTCACGTTGAAAGCCCACATCTCCCTGTTGGCTGAAGAGCTAAGCCTCATCTTTGATGCCATCAAACTAGCCCAAAATGGGACAGACGACGGGACAGATCAAAAATCTGCACTCTTGCTTCATGCCTCGTCTTCGGATATCTCCTGGAGGATGCTCGACGACCAACGAGATCTCCTAGCTAAACTTGCAGTGAGAAATATCGACTATTCCTGGCTCAGTAAGCAGGATAGTTCCACGGTCAACAAATTGACCGTAGGTGACCTTCGAGTCTACGATGGATCGCCGCATGCAGTCTGGGCTGAAATTGTTTCCAAATACGAGGAGCCCACGAATCATCCGTTGTTCAAGGTTTGTTCATTCTTTTATCATGATACAATATTTTACATATTATGTCGCAGCGAGACGTTTTCCTCGTCGCTGAATGGACAGTACTGGCTCCTGTCGGTGGCATTGCCATATACGAAGAGTTCATTCTCAACTTCCACCCTATTCGTCTCCAGCTTGACGCAGCACTAGGACAACGTATCATGGAATATGTTTGGCCGGACCGTCGGGGAAGAAATAGCACAAATCAAGAACGGTCTCTAGAAACCTCCAGCTCCACGTCGCACCCATCTTCCAGATCATCTTTGGATTCTGCTCAACTTCTGCGAAAACCGAGGAATTCTCTTGATTCGAAAGGACTTGCACCCCCTCTTCGCTCTTTAGGTTCCTCGAGATCATTCACCGATCTACGCAGCGCTGCGGCTGAATCTCTGAGAATATCTTCAGTCTCGAGTACTCAAACCTATCAGTCCACTCCCGACCCGATGGTCGAGCAGAAGCGCACAAGAAGTCTACACAGTGCTGCTGGGGACCGTAGGGATGATGCAGCGGAGATGAAAACCCGTTCGTCTCAAAAAAATTTCATTCTCGTCAAAATTCCAAGGTAAACTTTTCATGTCTGACCTTAATGCCTATTCACCCATGGGTTGCAGTTTACATCTTTTGTTGAGTATCATGAAAGCGGAGTCTTTTGAATGTAAAGATGCTCGCATTCGCACACGAGATCTCGAGTATCGCAATCAGACTTGGAGTGTAAGCCTATTGTGCGTTCAAGGCTTCATATTGATTCATGTTACCAACCCCAGTTCGAAGAGTTGGCTGATCAGTTCATTCCATCCGATATGACTTGGAAAGGTTGGGTTAAAATGGCATTGCATCAGCCTCTGGTGCCAGTGCTCCCTGTTGCTCGCGAATTGATTTCGAAAACAAAATGGATAGCATCGAAGAGCTCCACGCAACTCGAACCAAGGGCTACGTCTTCCAAAACATTACGTTTGAAGAGCAAAAAGGAAAGTTCACGGACCTTAATGCAGTCTCAGAGATCGCGAACATCGTCCCCTCAGCGGCGGCTAGTCAGCGGATCTGCTTACGCGCCTTCAGACGCAGAATCCCCCGAGTTTAGTGTGACCGGCACCATTCTTACTGACGAGCCAGAATCTCTGGACCAATCATCAGTAGGGAGCGATGATCGGCGTCGGAGTGGAGAATCCGCCATGGTACACACTCGAACAAGATTGCTCAGCGTATTTGGGCGTGGAAGGAAGGGTACTGAGCCTCGGCTACAGAAACTAAAAGTATGTTCCTAATAGTTTCATCCATTGCTATAGACAATTTGCTAATCAGATCTGGTATGCATAGGCGGAACCAGGACGTCGTTCCACGGACGATATGTCAGCTGGTTCATCTCTTCAACTTGGCTCAACCATTAGGACCTCCGACGGCGGTTGATCCTCGTGCAGTCCCAACACATGTGCACTATGTTATGCAACGGTATTATTGATCTGATACTCTTATACGTGCTTAATCGTCATTAATTACTCTCACGTTCACTGCTTTACTTGGATTGCTTGCATGCTTGTATCATTAGATGGAGATAGATCGTATATCTAACACTAACAGGGATTAATCCGTGCATGTTCATGTATTACAACCGTTACCGGTGTCGATACCATGATGCCCGACGCCTGCTTGCATTGTGTAAAGTAAGTATAAGTACATTATACATACATAATTACATAGCTAAGCGCAACTTTGGCGTGTCACCGAGTATATTTGCTTCAAGTGGAGCCATGATGAAGTTTCCGCACCAGTACCTAGTACCGAATTCCTCGTCTCTTGGACGATACCAGCAAAATGTCCTCAGTGAGGATCAAGAAGATGCCCTCTGGCTATTCCGTTTTGCGCGATGCCTCATTGCCACAAAGCCCCGTCATAGCTGAACCTTTCCCGCGACAAAGCCCGGAAAGTTTGACTGGTGGAGCCGAACTGAACTCCAGAAATCATGATACTAACGAACCCACTCGGAAACCGCGCATGCGACGCCGCACAACTAGTGGTGCATCGTTTGACAGTCATTTATCTTTTCGTCATCCCATTGTCTCCAGGCCGAGATCTGGGAGCAGAGTTGTTGAACATCTGCGGAACTCGAGAAAGCTATCAGACACTCTCTCGCCGTTGAACCACAACGCCCTCATCTCTACAATCTACGAAGCTAGTTCCAAGTCTCGACCATCTCCTTCACCAAGACAACCACCTAAGGCAGGCCACATAGCCCGTGGAGAAGAGACAGATGTCATTCAAGGATCCCAAGCTGCTGTCGCGATGCGTATGCAACATGGTGACAGGACATCTGGTACTCGCGAAGATGTACCTGCTGAAACGGAGACTGTGCCCCAAATCGAGGAGCTGCATCATCACGACGACATCGTCGAGCATCTGGACGTTATAGGTACGACACCATGATACCATTGCTATGTACCGAATCACCTACGCGTTTTCAGATCCTCAAGTTTCAACTGTCGCCAATTTAGCAAATGCTGCGAACGCTATTCTTATGTCCGTAAAATTCTGCCGACCTTCATCAGTTTTCTCTTTCTCTTTCTGACATTGCATTAGTCCACCGTTGCACTTTTATTCCCGCAAGCCGACAGTCATTCTTTCTTCACCGACACGTCGACAGCGCATACATGATACAGAAAAAGGGACGAACACCAATACCAACTTAGATGACATGGATGATGCCCTTGATCGCCATGTAGAGGATGTTCTTACCCGAAGAGCCAAGCTCAAACGAACTATGCAAGGGGTTTGGTCCTTTTTGAAGACGCGTGGGTTGACAATACTTCATCGGTGGCCATATTCACACAGTCGTCTGCAGCGATGGGGATAATAACTGGAATATATGGTTTCCTCGTTGGTGAGTTTAATAAAGAGACATTTTCATAGCATTCCTAATAGTTGGACCTAAGTCTTCTGGGGAACTGCTCTGGTGCTCTTCTTGGTGAAATGGATTGATTTCCACAACGATAATACCCAAGGATTCTGGATTGAAGTAGCTTCTCAGATCGAGTGTGGTCAGTCATAAATTTCCTATCGGAGTTTGCTTTCACACCAGTCTATGCAGGGTTGTTCACGGCAACTGGAATAGGCTTGATCCCTCCTCGGGCATTAGATACCTATCGTGTGTTTTTTTGTATCTGCATCAAAATTTCTCCGAGATCTAACAAATTCCAGGCATATACAAAATCTGGTGGTACAAGAGGCAGACAAGAATACTACGAGAAAAAGCTGGTCTACCTCAATTGTTCGATATCGATGATTTACCGGACCCCGTGTATGACCCTTACTATGTCCACGTGTTGAGCGAAATAGAACAACGGGACTTGCACCATCGTACGTTTATAATTGTCGAAGTGTTAAATGTTTCATCACGCAAATTCCACATAGAGCAGGAACGATTCCGCAAAAGTCAAACATGGTATCGCCCTCATGGGACTGAAACACACCGAGTGAGTTTGCCATCATCATCTCTTTAGTTCCACGTACTAAGTGATTGCAAGGCCTTCCCCATCAAGTAAGGTTCTCTGTATGTGGTTTGGTCCTCCGTCCATTAACAATATATTAGCATGGCGCTCTGGATATGTCTTTTTATAGATGGAAACTCTATATTCCAGGTATGTGACAGTAAAAATAGGGTATCGCAGTCTGACTTAACCGCCGACATAATCAAGATCATTCTGTCTAGCTGCATGTGGTCTATGAACCGGTCAGTGATTTATCCCTCAACCAGTCAGTCCGGAATTGAAGGCGGCCACATCAGATTTGAACGCCCTCCTTGGACGACTGGTACCTTGATTCCAGCTAGTTTCCTTTGCGGAATTATATCGGCTGTCTTAATATGGCGTGGAGGCCAAAAGACAAGGCGTCTGAAGGAAGTAGAGGAGACGCTCCGGGTTGCATTAGCAATGGAAAAGGATGAAAGACATCAAAAGGCCTCGTCAAAGCAAATAAGACCCCCATCTTCATCTCCCGAAACTTGGAAGAGACCCAGAGAGAGCAACGGCGAATCCATGAAGCCCGCCTCCATTGTAACACCAGCTATCGATGAACATATGATCATACCAAACATCACAAACCTCCAATGATCGGGAATCCCTTTTCCAATTCTCCTGGTCCTATATTGACTTTCATATCCGGCTTCTGCGAGTCATCGCATGTCCTCAATCACTTATAAATCACCGGAATATAGATCTAAATTTGGGGGCATTTGGCGATTCAGAGACGAGCGATGAGATCATTGAGAAAGTGCTTAAATATATCCTAGAAAATATTCACGCCTCTACATATACTCAGCCTCGATATCTATTTACTTCATGGACTAGAAATTATGGCGTGCAAAGAAAGTAATGCTGGTGTTCATTGGTTTATGTAATTCGTATATCATGTCAAAAACGCTATAATATGTCATTAGGGATTGTTGAAATCCGAATACTACGCTCGCAAACACGCAAAGCTCCTGCCTCCTTCTGAGACACTTTAGCGGGCCCACAAAGCAGCATCTATCCGTGCCCTATCATGTCTGGTGACAATTTTACTATCGCCGCAACTACCCATGGTCAAGCGCAGGAGCCCCGAAACTGGAGGCATCCTGATAAATTAACCGCTTCGTGGGCGCTGTTGAAGCGCAAAATCGGAAATTTAAGCGTTCTGGCGGGCCCAGCGAGCAGCGGCAACCAAGTTGGCCAAGGAGGCTGGAAGAAATGATATAAGTATATTTCCATGAAGAGGATAGCAAAAATTAGACGAACCTTCGGTCTCCTTCCAGCCACGGGTCTTGAGACCACAGTCCTAAAATATCAAGGTTAAGGAATTTGTAACACTACATTTGAGGAAAAGATGCAACGCACAGGGTTGATGAACATGAGGTGGTCGGGGATGATGCTCAAGGTGGTCTTGAGACGGTCGATGATCTCCTGCTCACTGGGAACACGAGGCGAGTGGATGTCGTAGACACCGGGACCGATCTGGTTCGAGTATCCATATTGCTGGAAGGTTTGCAAGAGCTTCATGTCGCTCTTAGAGAACTCGATGGAGATGACATCAGCATCAAGACGTTGGATCGAAGGGAAGATGTCGCCGAAGTCGGAGTAGCAGAAGTGGGAGTGAGTCTGGGTAGCATCGGTGACACCAGCAGTGGACAGCTTGAACGTGTCAACAGCCCATTCCAAATACTCGTCCCAATCAGAGCGACGGAGGGGCAGCTGGAGGAAATGCATCTTAGGATCACGTGTTTCAGACAAAGATAAAGTCTACTCACGCCTTCACGGATAGCGGGCTCGTCGACCTGGATAGCGCTGATGCCAGCCTTCTCGAGATCGATAACCTCATCACGAAGAGCCAATGCAAGTTGCTGTGACTGCAGTTTACGGGAGACATCATCACGAGGGAAGGACCAGTTGAGGATGGTGACAGGCCCCGAAAGCATACCCTTCATGGGCTTCTTGGTCACGCTCTGAGCATAGCTACTCCATTTGACGGTCATCGGGGCATCACGGCTAACATCGGAAACGATGATAGGGGGACGAACGTAACTATAGGCAAGATATTAACAACAGGACAAAAGATAGCGGATGAAATTTACTGACCGAGAACCGTAGCTCTGGACCCATCCGTTCTGGGTGAAGACAAAGCCCTTCAACTGCTCACCGAAGTATTGCACCATGTCGTTTCTCTCTGGTTCACCGTGGACCAAAAGGTCGAGGCCAACCTTCTCCTGGAAGCGAACGACCATCTCAATCTCCTTTTTGATGAACTCGTCGTACTCAGCCTCGCTGATTTCACCCTTGCCAAGTTTGGCACGAGCAGTACGGATCTCCTTGGTTTGCTGTAATACGATGAACATAATTAGAAATTGAGCTGACAATGTGCATAAACACTTACCGGGAAAGATCCAATGGTAGTAGTGGGGAATTTGGGCAAGTTGAGGTGCTTGGCTTGGACCTCCTTACGAGTAGCGAAGGGGCTCTTACGGTTGTACATGTCGGGGGTAATTGCAGCAACACGCTTGCGAACAGCATCATCCGAAGTGGCCTCGAATTCGCGACGCTTAGCAATAGAGATCTTGTTAGCCTCAAGTGCAGCGGCGACTTTCGCGTCCTGGGAACCGGACAAGACGGATGCAATGGTGGCGACCTCAGCGGCCTTCTCCAAAGCGAAGGAGAACCAGTCTTTTTGTTCTGCGGTCAACTTCTTCTCCGAAGCAAGAGTGACAGGGGTGTGCAGAACCGAAGAGGAAGTTGCAATGATAACGCGGTCAGCGCCGAGAGCAGCGATGGCTTTTTGACCCTGCTTGATGGCAGCAGCAAAGTCAGCCTTCCAGATGTTACGACCAGAAACAACACCGAGCGAAAGGACAACGGGGGTAGACTTGATTGCAGCGATGACCTCGTCAAGTTGACCAGGAGCACGGATGAGGTCGATATGGAGACCGGCAACAGGGAGCTTCGCGATGAAGCTGATGTTGGTGTCAAGTCGTGCGAAGTAAGTGGTGAGAACGAGCTTAGGGGCGACGGGGACAAGCTCAGCATAGGCAGTAGCATACTGCTTGTCGAGGTCAGCAGCCCGGTCGAGAACGAGAACTGGTTCATCGATCTGCACAGATTCTACGCCAGCAGCCTTGAGCTCAGACAAAAGTTTCTTGTAGACAGGCAAGATTTTGGGAAGGAGAGAAATAGGTTGGAAGCCTGTTGAAGCTTCCTTCGCAGCCTTTCCGAGAACGAGATAAGATACGGGCCCGAGGACAACGGGTCTGGTGGTGATACCGAGGGCCTTAGCCTCGTTATACTCAAGCAGTGCTTTGTTGTACAGCAGCTTGAAGTCCGTCTCTTCGGACAATTCAGGTACAACATAGTGGTAGTTGGAATCGAACCTAACGCAAGATATAGTCAGTGGTGTCTAGTTTCGCGCAATCCATCATTGCAATGCGACTAACCATTTCTTCATCTCACAGGCAGGGACATCAACGCCATCGGCTTGACGGCCACGACCCATAGCGAAGAAGACATCAAGGGGAGACAGTCCGAGACCAACGTAGCGCTTGGGGATCACATTGAAGGCCGCGGAATGGTCGAGAACGTGATCGTACAGCGAGAACTCGCCGCTGATAGTTGTTAGATTAGTGATATGAGAGTTAGAGCACAAGACATAGACAAACCTGGGGATGAGGTCTACACCTCGTTCCTTGAGACTGGTCCAGCTGGCTGTCTTGGTTTCGGCAGCAACCTTGGTAAGTTCTTCTGCAGAGAGCTTTCCGCCCCAGTAAGCCTCTACGGCCTTTTTAACCTCACGGTTGGCACCTATAAAGATAGATCAATATCATCGATTTGTGCGATCTCGATGAAAAGTAGCCCACCGATACGAGGGAAACCGAGGACACTAGAAAGAACCATTTTGTTTTGGTGAATGAAAGGGTGGAGATGGTAGAGAAGGAAAAGAGAATGGGTCGAGTTTTATCTGGTTGCGTGATTTTGAGATATGACAGGCGCCTGCCCTGAGTCGCTATGTCCACGGCCATCGATCACTTATCAGATCACCTTAGCACCTAGTTGATCGCAATAACTACTAGTCTGTGCGACAATCTCCATTCTCTCTCACCGCCATGGGAGTCGTTCTGTCGGTTTATACCACATTTGTATCCCCGTTTCGAGTGGAAAGAACATCTTTCTCGAGTCCAGTTCGCACAGTGAAATAGAGCTCTTCTAATTGAGTCTCACCAGAACTCAGCTTATCAAAACAATGCACTGTTCTGATGTGAAAAATTGTTGGTATTTCTTCTATTCTCTAATATACGCGTTTATCTCCATCATATCTGATGAGCAACGAATAATGTGGGTAAACGATCCAATCTTAACGTCTAACTAGCTCTCAAGTGCTGTGCAGCACTGCGAAAAAACGCTGGTAATCGACGACTTTTGGTGGGAGCATTTGCGACAACGTCCTTGGCATAGACATCTCGGTCGAGTATATTTTCCTCCTCTGATAAATTCAGAGCTGGGACATCGTTGGCGACGTTGAACGCAAAGGTTTCGGGTGTGATAGGACCTTCAGATTCGGCATCTGAAGAACCATCCCCACTATCCGATCCGATGATAAAGTTCTCCCGCCGAGGACCTGATTGTACGACAAGTCGGATCGAAGGATCATCGCTCCAAGACGGAGGTGGTGGGGACCATGAAGGACCGACCAATTCACGGATTCGCTCCATGCTATCGGGTGACCGGTGTGTTTCCGAGGATAGGGACGAAGACGACGACGACGACGACGACCACTGATCGGAGGGGTCGTTGATGAGGGTATTGCCCGTTGAAACGTGATGCACGACCAGTTTGGTCATGGGTGTAGGGGGCCTGCGAGGGGGCAAGGCATATGGTCCAGCGTGGTCCGCGGCCCAAGCCATCTCGTCGTGGCTCATGTAGAAGTTGTCCATTTTAAGGATTTCTTCTCTCAGCTCGGGGATGCTGATTCGTTCGAGAGGACTCAGGTTGAATATTCGCTTCACGACCTCGTTGAGTTCGCGGGAAATTGGAAGTACGTCGCACAGGTAATTGCTGTTGTAGAGATATGATAGGAAGCCAGAATCCGAGGCGGTCGCAATTCTCCAAGGGCTGCGAGCGAATACCAAATTTATCAGAATCACTCCAAGCGACCAGATGTCGGTGTGGCGAGGAGAATAATTGGGATATTTGATTTCGCGACCGAGACACTCTTGAGAGAAAATCAGTAAAATGAAGAAGACTCCATGGGGAAAGAGATGGCTAACCTGGGCTCATGTATTCAATACTCCCACAACCAAATTCTGTACATACGCGCTGTTTAGTTGCTAGACCAAAGTCCGCCAAAAGTATTCCCGCGCCGCCTTTTCCGCACAAGATGTTTTCCGGTTTAAGGTCCCGATGGAAAACACCCCTGTCGTGGCAAGCTTGGACAGCATCCAACAGCTCAACAAAGACCTGCTTCATTAAGGGCATGTTGCCGTGATAGATGGGTGATCTTTTAATGGCGCTGAACATGTCTCCAGCACACAAGTCCAAGATGAGATAGAGATAAAGTTCCTCTTCGACCACCCCGTGAAGAGTAAGGACGTGAGGGGACGACCTAGAGACGATTGAGTGGAGGAGTATTTCACGGTCCTGAGAGGCAAGTTGTGCAGGTGTAAGCTTTGATTTAGACATGCACTTGACCGCGTAGTGCATCGGGTGTGCCGGGTTTGATGTGGTATCGAGTGCGCGATACACAACTCCATAGGCTCCAGAGCCAAGAGCGTTGATAAGAAGATAGCGACCATTGTCGATGACTTGGCCGGAGAAATCAGGGAGAGTGGAGCTGGGGCAGACCATTATGATAGATGATTATAGGTGGTTGAATAAGATTTGAAAAGATGGGTATTATGATGCAAGGTATATACTTTCAACGTCAACGTTGGAAGTAGTCTGAGAATAAGAGTGATGATTCGAAGCTACTGGAAGAGCAAAGGTTTATATACCTTGAGTCTCGCATGTCTTGTGCGGAAAGCATCAGTGGTGATCGAAGTTAGCGGATGTATCACTCTCTTCAACTCTATTGACCTTTCCGAGACACATATCGCGACATATCCAAAAATGGAAATTCCCGCGGCGTAGTGGACAAAAATAAACAGAGACAAGCAAATCCATTGAGTATTTTCTGTGTGACACATCCGTGACGGATCCGCAAAGTGACTCGGCCGTGTTTCGGATAATCAAACTATGGAGAGATGATTTCTGAGCCGCTCACCGAGGATACGCGAATACTCTGAATATAAAACTATTTTTATGCGGTTTCAGTCACACCCGTGACACAGGCGACCAAGGTACCAACTAATTCTTGAGCTCTGATTCTTGTTGAAAGTCTCATCTTGGTCAGCTGCAAATACCCTCGTTTGTCAACAGCCCCCGTCACAGGATTAGCGTGATTGGTGGAGGACACGGAAGGACGACCCAAACCTGAAATCATATGGGCAACTATTAGGATGACGGTCCGGTGAGGACCGCCCGTTCTTAAGGAGCTGATCGCAAACACACCTCCATCCCCACACTCATCATGTCTGACAATCCATCCTTTGTGCTGAAAGCTAAAGTCCATGAACAAGTCTACTTTGATCAAAAGCCAATTCCTATCGGTGCGTAAACTTGTATGATTTTTGGTTTTATCCAAATCAACCCCTTTTTGCTCCCATAGTCGCACCTGACGAGGTCCTCGTGGAAGTAAAGAAGACAGGTTAGTAAAAACTTCGGTTTCTCCTTTTGCTACTTCGCAAAGCTGATCCGCGGCGATCGAAAGGTATATGTGGCTCCGATGTAAGCTTATCACCCCAACTGCATCTAGTATCGTGCCAGTTGTTCATCTCCAAAGGTCCATTTCTATTCCCATGGGCGGATCGGCGATTTCTGCGTCAATTCTGACATGGTTGGTTCGTCCATCACGGCAAGCTATCTTTGGTTAACACCCAACTTATAGGTCCTTGGCCACGAGTCATCTGGAGTAATCTCAAAAGGTAACACATATGTGAATGATAAGACAGTCAATCGTGATCTTATGTTTGTATCAAGTTGGTTCGGATATCAAGAATCTCAAACCAGGCGATCGCGTAGCCATTGAACCTGGTGCTACTTGCCGCAAGTGTGAGTTCTGTAAAACCGGGCGCTACCAAGTCAGTTAGTTTAATGGATGTGTTATTCGGCAATCTCATTATTCCGATGGTTTTAGCTTTGCCCCCATGTCGTTTTCGCCGCAACACCTCCCCATGATGGAACTCTTGGGCGCTACTACAAAGTCCCGTCCGATCTTGCTTACCCACTCCCTCCGAACCTGAGTTTGGAGGATGGTGCCATGGTACGTATCATTCTGTGGAAATTAACAAAACAAACTACTAAATATGTCGAAAGATGGAGCCCACAGCTGTAGCAGTGCATGCTGTGTCGAAATTAGGTGCTTTCAAAACAAACCAATCCATCGCAGTTTTCGGATGCGGACCAGTTGGAATTTTGTGCATGGCAGTTGCAAAAGCTCTTGGAGCTTCCCGCATAGTTGCAGTTGATATTGTACCCGGACGCCTCGAGTTCGCTAAATCATACGCTGCAACTGACACCTTCCAGCCTCCTGCACTCGAGAAGGATGAATCTAGGGTTACCTACTCAAAGCGCTCAGCCGCAGCAATGAAAGAGGCTCTGGGAATCGCTGAACGCGGTCCTAACGCCATCGATCTAATTATTGATGCCAGTGGTGCGGAGGTTTCGATTCAAACTGGAATTCGTGTCATCAAGTATGGCGGAACTTTTGTACAGGCGAGTTTGATATTTCTCTGAGACAATATCATTCTCTTCTGAGACATCTTTTAGGTCGGGATGGGTGCGCCAGATATCACGATTGACATGAGTGTTGTGCTATCCAAGGAACTTATCCTCAAAGGCTCTTTCCGATATGGCGTACGTAACTGCAACTTACTTTCCATGTTGCATCGATGGGCTGAATATAATCACGTAGCCCGGGGATTATCCTCTCGCCATTGCCCTCGCTTCACAAGGCAAGATTGATCTTAAACCGCTTGTGTCTCACAGGTATGTTTTAGATCTCTAATGGATTATATTTGCTAACGAGTTTGCCCAGGTTCCCCTTCAATGACGCCGTCACAGCATTCAAGACCACTCGTAACGGCAAGAGTGAGGATGGCAAGGGCGTCATCAAGGCCATAATTTCTGGGCCTGACGTCGATGTCGACGAAGTGTAAAGATGTACAATAGTTCATACAAATCATTGTATATTATATTTTGGGGCAGGATGATCATGAAATATGTATAGTTTGAACGCGACGGTGATTCGAGACAGATGTTTTGCCATCATTGCCACTTGCCAGCAATCTTTCAAAGTTGGGTGTGGCCGAATTTGTACCACGCAGGGTCATACTCAGGCTTCCAGTACACTCTTCTTTCCTTGTGTTCACTGCGTACTCGCACACTGTTGGATGGACCACAGAAAGTCTTTCACTGCGCGTAATGCCTATTACCTGCGTGTTACTTCAACGACCGTTCTACCATTGTATGTGAGTGAGTTATACTGGATGCACGGCATGGAACTGACAACCACTGAGAAGATATATCTCGATGAGCGTCACATTGATTGGATGTCGGATATCGTTCTTCAACGCGTGTTAGAAGATCTTCGTCCACTGTCAGAAAGTTATTTTTGCGGAAGAGCCTGGCTAACGAGCTATTCAGAGTGTTGTCCAAACTGCAAGCTGAGAGGGATATACAAGGACCAGGGAGT
The DNA here is from genome assembly GCA_021014935.1 of Hygrophoropsis aurantiaca. Taxonomy (NCBI): domain Eukaryota; kingdom Fungi; phylum Basidiomycota; class Agaricomycetes; order Boletales; family Hygrophoropsidaceae; genus Hygrophoropsis; species Hygrophoropsis aurantiaca. The sequence goes on from MU267617.1 coordinate 118,017, forward strand.
TCCACAAATGCGAAGACAGGATCTGTTGATGTTCACAGGGGCGGTGAGACACTTGGATTAAGACTTATTGATATTTTAACCTCGCCCTGTGTTCAGATTCTTACCAGTTTGCATATTTCTTTCGTATGACAGAGCCGCATTCTGTAGTCATCAAGGTACTCAAAAGGTCATCTGAAGTGCCTCCATAATATGACACTCCCCACTAGACGAGATCTTTCGTTGCCGCCCCTCCATTGCCTGCGGTCACAACTTCGAAACCGCAATCCACCGCCAAGAGCAGGGGTGGCAAAAGGAAAGACAGATCACCACCCAAGAAAGCCAAGAAGACGAATGCGAGTAAAAAACGTAAAACCCAGAAGAAGAGCAGAATCGAGAGCGACAACGATACAGACGAATTCGATGAATCCGATGTCGTGCCCACAGACGAGGACACCACCGAAGAAGATTCTGAGGACCCACGTGAGCCTAGCGAATCTACTACTCAAGATATACGTCGCTCCCGGAGATCAGCGGCTAAAAAGAGAGCAGGAACATATCGAGAAGGTGCTGAGGACATGGATGTGGAAATGACAGAGCCATTGGATGCGAACGAGGGTTTAGATGTGGGCATGGCACCCTTGCATCTAAACCCGTCTATTCCAGAAAATGAGTCCGCAACGGTCAAAGAAGAGGAAGTTCAACCCCCCCTAACTGTCCCAACCGCCATGGGGAACGAGACGGACCGGGATACTGCAGAAATAGAACTCGTTGTAGAGGAAGAAGAGAACAAACCGAAACCTGTGTTGCAACTCGATTATCAAGGATTCAATATATTTGGTCACTGTCTCTGCGTTGTTGTCGAACCCTGGCCCTTCATGCGATCAGGCACTCGAGCACCATCTTTAGCCCCCGCCGTGAGCAGTGCCCTAAGGGGATCAAGCATCGCGCCTCCAGAATATGTTGCCAATCACGAGAGGTCAATGCAACGTGGGCGAACTCCACTATTCCTTCCTGAGTATGACAGGGAAAGGAGCGAAACACCTGCTCCCTTTCTTCGAGCCAAGACCCGCCCCCCAGTGCCTTTGTTCAATGACCCGGAGCCCACCACCGCTGATGAAGACGATGGATACACTAGTGACGATCTCATGTCATTCAGCCAATCCCTTTATGCTACGGGAGCGCTCCGCACAATTGCGACTGAAGATGACGATGAATTGGACGGAGCCGTCCTGTTTGGAGATGCAGATGAGGTGCGAGAGTTGTCGTGATTATTACTATTGCAATACAATATGTGCTGTAAATACTTGCGTGCTTCTATCGCTATGCACGCCCAATTTCCCTCAGAATTTCTAGTTTTCGGGACTGTGCCACTTGTCTGAATCCAGCGTTTGCCATTTCAAAGACACCGTGACCTCCTGAGATAGCTCGTAATCGTGTAGAATAATCCAGCATTTTGCTGAGAGGAGCGACAGCGTGGATGGTACGTTTCAGCCGTGGAGAATCAATTGCTGATATTGCGGCAGAGGACGATGCAGAAGAAGGAGACAGCTCATCAGGAGGAACATAAACTCCGTCGATGGAAAATGAGCCGATATCTTCACCTGATAAAGTGGAGGAGGCCTCTGAAGCAAGATCCAGTACCTCGCCTCCGTTTTCGGTGAGATCTTTGACAACTTTTCCAAGATTGTCTTCGTTCACAGAAATCTTAAGTGCGATATAAGGTTCCATGACTGGGCCTATCCCAGCGCTTCGTATACGATCCCGCAAAATGGACGAACTGGCTCCAGCAAGGATGGAGGGCGGGAGTTCTTGAGGATACTCGAACTCTTTTATAGACACTTTTAAGTGTGAAAGGGCGAGTGAAGTATGAGGAGAGTTGGAAAGCGTGTTTGCTATTCCCCGAGCAATGTTGCCCATCGGATCCTCCTGATTCCTGAAGGAATCAGCGGATGGCAAACACTTTCCGTCGGGACCGAGAACCAAGTTGTCATCCCAAACGGGATCTCCTTGTTCACTTTCCAATAGGGGAGTCACTTCCATTCTAACGATGACCGTCGTAGATTTCCCGCCCACATCTGTAGACCACTCGTCGACAGCCAAGCTGATATCGTTTCCAAGCCCTTCCCGATAACTTACACGACGTCCTCCAAATTCGCATTTGACTCCCCATTCGTCCTGAAGTCTTCCTTCGACGATCTCGAGATGGAGAGCGCCCAGGCCATGAACCAGCATCTGGCCCTCTTGAGTATCAACACGAACAGAGGGATCAGTACGTGATAGCGCATGTAATGCATCTTGCACTGGGTCCAGATCGGAGTGCGATTTGGGGATGACCGAGGCGGACATGACAGCTGGAGGAGGGATAATACTGCGAACAGACGTTTGGGAGGCCGCAAGGCCAGGGGTGCTAACGAGAGTGTCACCAGTGCGAGTATATTTTAACCCAAGCAGAACTCCAACAGATCCGAAGGGGAGTGCTTCGACCTCTTCCGCCTGAGATGCGTACAGGAGCAACAATTTGGACACTCTCTCCTTTTGTCCACTGGATGCATTGAATATTGAGCTCTGGCGCTTGAGAGTTCCTTGGTACTCATCAATATGAAATCGAAAACAGAAGTCACTCTGACATACCGGAGTAAACGCGGACAAAAGTCATCCATCCCTTGCGTTTGTCCCAGACAACTTTCCAAGCAAGGAGCCGCAAGGGAGCGGTAGCACTTTCTACCTGACGTTGAACATCCATAGGACTGGGGAATAATTCGCCGACATAGTTCATGACCATTTCCGTCCCAATGCTTTTCATCGCTGACCCACAAAGCACTGGTAAAACATCATTTTGAACAGTAGCTTTGCGAAGATGGGGCATGATATCGGATGCTTCTAGTTGCAGGTAAGAAGATGATCCTGTTGGCAAGTCCAGGAGAACTTCCATAAGCTCTTCAGAAAACATGGAAAGATTTTCCAGCAAGGCTATTCGAGCAGATACCAGGTGGGGGATTATCGGATGGTTGGATGGTAGAATATCCATGCAACTAAGTTCTCTTGTATTTCGTGGAAGTGGATGGACGGAAGAAATATTTTCTTCATCCCATTTCCAAAGTTCCCATTTCACAAGATCTATTAAACCACGAATACCAGGTTCAGCTCTGGAGTAGTCTTCTGGAGAAAATGATGCTATAGGTAATGAAAGAATCATAGGGTTAGGATGGAGTCGATGGGATAGAAGTGATAGTAATGACGATTTGAAGGACGCGCCAGGACGATCCAGTTTGTTGAGGAACATGAGTCTGGATTGAACATTATACCTGAGAGGTGAAATGATCACCAGTGAGTTGATAGCGTGGATTTGTCATACGAGTAGGATGCTCACCTGTCTAACTGTCCCCAAACCCCCTTTGTTTGGGATTCGACACCTTCCACGGAGTCTATAAGGACAACAGCACCGTCCACCACACGACTGGCGCTTTCAACTTCCATGCCAAAATCTGCGTGGCCTGGGGTATCTATCAAGTTGAAATGCCAGTCCTTCCATTTGACTGGGATGCTTGCTGACTGGATGGTTATTCCTCTTTCACGTTCGGCTGGTAGGAAGTCTGTGGTGGTACTGCCGGTATCTACCGTACCGGGAGTGGCTATGTACGAGGATTTATGAAGTATCGATTCCGTGAGGGTCGTCTTTCCGGAATCTTTAAACAAAACATGGTAAGACTTTCATAGCACAGATTTTGAAAAAGAGCAAGCAAACCAATGTGAGCGACAAGCGCCATGTTTCTTATACTAGATGTACCATCCAGGGCACTTGTCGCCAGATGGCGCAGAGAGCACTGATGGCATCTCCGTCGATTTTGCACAACGCGTCGGAACAAGCCCACGCTTCGTTGGAATGGCATTAACCAACTCTGAAACCGTGAGGTAGTTCCTGATTTGGACGCGTCAAAGCTATTGCCTTCTGGATCTAACAAAGACAAACAATATTCACAATAACTTGAAGTCGGTCTTGACTATGACCGATCGCTTATTCACCTCTAAGAAAACTAGTTTGCTCGTCTTGGCGATAACCAGCATATGTCCTGGTGGGTCATCGCAGGATAACAGTTATATTCAATTTCCCCATCCAATCCTATCATGTCAGCAGAAGCCACAAATGGCTTTGAACAGCGTCTTCAACAGCGAGTAGCTGTCACACGAAACCCCCTGGAAACTATACCGACCCATAGTATATCTCACGGGAACATCCCAAATACACCACTATCGGCATCTACTATCTCCTTTTTACTTGGAACACTATTCTCACTGGGAGCAACTATGTTTCTTTCCGGTGGTTTCTCCAACCATTGGTGGGCAACATACCAACTGGGTTTCTTCTTGGCTGCATGGTCAGCTTTTCATTGGGGTGAATTTGCGGTGACTGCTGGTTGGAATCTTGATAAGTGCAGTGTGGACTGTGAGTTTCAAGTCAGAGTTGTCTCTCAGAACGTTGACGGATCGTGGTTTCTTTCTCAGCTTTTCTGCTCGATAATGGTGCTATGTATCATGTTGCCAATACGGTCGCAGTATCAGAATATGTGTTCATGCTTTACATTAAACCTTCATCCAAATCATATCCCTACGTCAGCACTGTTGGTCAGTCATTCACACCGAATATAAACAGTTTGTGATGTGACGTATTTGTTTCAGGTATAGTGGTGGTACTGGTTGGGCAGGCTTTGCGCTCAATAGCGATGATACACGCTTCATCGAACTTCTCTCATGCGGTTGCTTTCCGCAAACGAGACGCCCATAAACTTGTGACCGATGGAATCTATAGGCAAGTTTCTCATCTGAGAGTCACATCCGTATGAGTAATTGCGTTTTAGTCTCTTCCGTCATCCATCGTACGCCGGTTTTTTCTACTGGGCTTTAGGCACCCAGCTTGTTCTGCAGAACACCATTAGCCTTCTTGGTTTTGCAATAGTGCTGTGGAGATTCTTCTATTATAGAATACGAGGTAGGCAAACCTTGATTCGGGCATTCTTGAGTAATCTGAACCATACTTGTGGCAGGCGAAGAAAAAGCTCTGATTAGTTTTTTCGGGAAAGATTACGAAGAATATAGGCGGACAGTCAGCACGAAGATTCCATTCATTCCATAGATGATTTATTGATGCATATCTAAGACCAAATATTAGCACTCACTTCGTGGGGGATATGAGGTGCATTGGTGCTGGTAGAGAAAGAAGTAGCATGTAGTGCATATAATATGGATGAGGGTGGACGCATACGCTACATGATGAGAATTTTGAGCGAACAGAGATGTCATCTGGGTTTCTGTCTACTCCTGCACTATCGTTGTGCGATCCGACACATAGATACCGTCCAAGAATTTACGGATATCCTTGTTTCTTACACGGCAAACACCCTGAATCGAAGCAGCTGCACACCCTTATTGGTGAGATGAACGGGGAATAGATGTATGTGAAATACCTGACTGCGACACATTTTCGATGTCATTGCCCTCAACGATCAACTCGTCCTTCTGTGCTTTCGATTCTGACACTTTGACACCATCCAACATCTGGACGTGACGGACAGTCTGGGGAGTAGGGTATTGGCATGTGTAATCTACACGTTTATCACTTAGTGCTCACCTTCTCCCCCAAGAAGTTTCGAATCTCTACTGAGCTCCCTTGTTCTTGGATGATGGCATTAATAGGGAAATGGGCATAGACAGCACGCATTTTGTAAAGGAACCCCTGAAAATTCACCATTACGAATAAATTCTGCCTGTATACACATATCGCGAACCTTGGTTACACCAGTGACCATGTTGTTGATCAAACTTCGGATCGTTCGTAGGCAAGCAACATGTTTGCGCCCGCCTTGCCAGACAGCGAGAGTAACTTTGTTGCCCTTGCTGGTTTTCACGACCCGGATATCCATATCAATGTGACGGACATTCTTCGTGAGCGTACCACGGGGACCGGTGACTTTGATAAGACGGGACTTGATTTCCACTGAAACACCCTCGGGAATATCGAGTTCTTCGGTCTTGAGGACGTCCCGCATCTACCACAGTTGAGTCAGTGAAACATTCTGTGGGTGTGCACACCCGAGCGACATGAAGGCAATCCAGCCTCTTCTGTGTCCTTTTTGCCCAATGTTTTTCTCTGGATAACAAGCATATCCTCCAACAGCTCTTCCATAATCCGGAATGCCAGCAAAATGAGAGCTCACCTTGCGATTGTAGGTTTTCTTGAGGTCGTTGGGCTGGGGACTTGGTTGGTGCACGCAATGGCCACCGATTACCGGAAGTTTGCGTGCGGAGTTTAAAACCCACACACGGTTATTGTCAGCCGACCACACACGACCTAACTTGCTCATCAACCACCATCATCGTTTTTTCGTTTGGACACGTTCGTCGTCGTTGTCTTTGCAACTGAGTTGAGGATAGAGCTGAAAAATATCAGTTTCGTATATTGATTCGATCCTGGCAATTCATCCATCCATCAATACTCGGTGAGATCGTGCTGCGACCCTCATTGACTCGGTTTTCTGCTATATAAGTTCCGAGTACCATGTCCATATATCCTCAAGCGCACTCATACGGGCAGGCCGCCTATCCAGCCCCCGGGTATCCTCAGCCTGGTCCACCAACATACTCTTATCAGCAATCCACCGCTCCTCCTCCATCGACATACTATGTGGATCCACACAGTTTTCGCCGTGATTATGCAGCTCGCTTGGCTCAGCTTACCATTAACTCTAGACCAATTATCCAGTCTCTCTCTATGGTAGCGCAAGAGTATTCAAGATGGGCTGAAATTGTGGTGCAATGTTTGGAGGCGCATATACGAAGGGTGAGTTTTCTTATACGTTCCAGCTTTGCTACTGTCACGAAATTAGTGAATTTGTGGAAGTCATTGTGATTATGAACCACTGTCGTGTTGCTCGCATCCATGTAATTAGTGTATATTGCTGTACTTTGAGAAACCACAGCATCAACGGCCCATTCTGGTTACCGCTGTAGGCGGCCAGAGGAGTATTTTAACCTCTGAGAAACTTCGTTCTGGAGCCAATCCTGTAGTCTTGTTATCGCGTTACGATCTGCCGTTTTCTTCATATTCCGTAATCACGAAGCTGACTCATTCTTGCCCCTTATGGCTACGTTCCTTCTCAGGTTCCCCCTTATATGAAGTTGCCGTCCTTCTACCTTCTTGATGCGATATCAAAGAACGTATATGATCCTTATGCGCGCCATTTTGCACCATTCGTTGTTCCTCTCTTCCTGGAGACTTACCAACAGGTTGATCAAACCACTCGCAGCAAGATGGAGGAAATGCTTTTGACTTGGCGCACTGGAGCACCCAGCGGCAAGGAGCTATTTGGTTTCATCACTCAAATCGCTATCGAACGGGGCGTTTGGGGAGGAGATCGTGGTGCCGCAGATGTGCGTTTCTTTATTTTGTCTTGCCGCTTTCCCTTAGTGACACAGGTAATACAGATATCCAAGGCTCAGGTATTGAGCGAACTTGAATTCACTCTCAGTCAAAAAGAACGTGCGTTGCAAGCAAACACTTGGGATCACGAAGCTCGCAAACACGTTGAAGTCCTCCAGCAGGTAAATTTCCAACTTTGCATGAAGGTTTGCTGCCTAAGTTCTGATGTATACTGCATTTCTCATCAGCTACGAAGTCTTGTGGAGGCTGGCGTTTCCCAGGACGAGCTGCGGCAGATATTATCTCAATTAAGATCGCTTTCGCAAAGTACTGCTCCGCCCACTACGTCTTCCCAGCCACAAGTATCATATCCTCAACCGTCTTCCACGTATCAGTATCCCTCTCAGCCTGTCTACCCCGCTAGAACAAGTTTTGTTCCTCCTGCTGTGCAACATTCGGAATCTATTAACTCTTCGTACCACTATCAATCTACCGACCAACCTAAGTCAGAGCCATTGGATTTATCGGCTCTATTATCAACTAGTGTCTCGTCCGGTCCCTCCACGTCCACATCGGCAGCGCCACCAAGCAATATTGCTGGACTTTTCAGTGCGCTTCTCAAGGCAGGTATTGTATCCGCTACCGGCACGCCTGTGGGTGATTCATCCAGTGCGAAAGCCGAAGGTAGTACTCCGCAGCCTTCTGATGAGCCCTCGGAAAATGAGCGGGAAGCATCAAGATCCTATCGTAGAGCCATCCTCGCAGAGACGATCAAACTTACCAACGCTGATATAACAAAGTACGTGACCATTGTTTTCCTCCAAATGTTACGACGTTTAAGTCATTCTCCCATACGTGCAGAAAGCGGCCTGCCATAGTGCGCTTTATGTATGAGCGTCTATCTGTCCAGTGCAAGCAATGCGGCGTTCGATTTTCCGACGATGTGATGGGAAGAAAAGATATGGAAAGCCATCTAGATATGCACTTTAGACAGAATCGAAAGGCTAACCAGAATCTCGGTCGTGGTCACAGTCGTAGTTGGTTTGTGGCACTTGAGGTGTGTGTTTACTGAATACTCCCACGAATCGTGTTTCATTTACCGTTTGCGTTCAGGACTGGGTTCATGATACATCGACCGATTATAAAGGCAAAGGTCGTGCTGATGGTGTTCGCCCTTTGAATGCGAAGGCTTCTGCTCTTGCAGAAGCTGCAAATCGTGAGGCTGAGTTGCGAGCGCAATTCGTAATTGTACCCCCGGGTGATGAAGCAAAGACTATATCTTGCCCGATATGTAAGGAAATTTTGAAATCTGAATTTCTCGAGGATGACGAAGAATGGGTGTGGAAGAATGCGGTAAAGAAGGATGACCGAGTACGTTTTCTTTTTGTTCGTCGTCACCCATTTTACTCACATTCAGTTAGATTTTCCATGCTACCTGTCATTCGGAGGCTCTTACATCAGTGCAAAGTTTGGCTGTACGACTACGGAACGAAACAACTGGTCGCAGTCGATCTGGTACTCCAGAAGGTATTTCAAGTCGCGCATCGCCTCCGAAGGAGACAGCATCGCTGCGCACGTCTCTTTCTCCAACCGCGGAATCAAAACGTGCTGCGCTTAAGCGTAAGGCTGAGAACGATGATCCTAGTTTTCACATGACCGCAACATTTGACAATGATGGCACACCGCCTATGAAAAGACTTGCTCTCGAGGCTTGAAGCTTTGGCTGGAAGCTTTGGCTGGATCGTCATATATCTCTTCATCATTATTGGATTACTTATTCGTCGGGCACATGTATTATTTCTCATACGCATCCATCAATTTATATTGCATTGAACTCATCATCGGTCATGACATTAGAAAATTGCGGTGGCCAGGACGCCTTTGATATATCGTAGAGTAGCCAGCCCGAGACTGAGTGATCGTGACCATCACATAATGGTAACTCAAGCAAAGTCAGAATTCGGCTCTTTGTCTCCTACTCCCCATTCTTCGTCTAATGATCATTTACCAGTAAGTTTCTACTCAACGATGTTCACTAAATACACCTTGCAGCGAAATTTTACTTTCGATCCAACAACCCCGCGTATGTTCAGTGAAATTGTCGATGGCTATTGCGACTCATACTCGAGGTGATATAGCGGCAATCACGAGTCCTGGAGATGTAAACCTGCATGCGACATTGCAGAGTATCGACGCTTTCACAAACAGAGATGTTGAGATGCAGGTAATGCAGATATATGCGCCGTTGGCTTCTTGTCTGATTACTCCATCCGCTCGTTTCAATGCATCACAGGGCCCACTCTCTGAAGAGTCAACTATAGTCGTCCTTGACACCAACATCCTCCTCGAGTTTCTCGATGTGATCCAGACTTTTGTGGATGAGATCGAGGCTCAAAATCTTCCTGTGTTCATAATAATACCGGGAGCAGTGATTTACGAACTTGATGGGTGAGCAGGCGCTCTGATTCACGTAGCATCTCGGGATCTGAAACCCGCGGATAGCCAGAAGAATCGTGATGGCTTAGCGTGGTTTGCGCGCCGTGCCTCGACGTGGCTGTTAAAGAAAGTAAAGGAACGAAAGTCTGTGAAAGGCCAAACGTTGAATGAAACCTGCAAACCATCAGGAAACTGGAAGAAAAGAGAACCTGGTACCGTGAGTATTCATATTTCAACTTAAAGGCGGTCGCTGACAATCTGTTTGACGATAGGAATTTGGCACAGAACGTACTAACGATGCCCTCATCCTCGATTGCTGCGCCCATTTCCTCCGTTTCCGACGCCTCCGTACATTCCTATGCAGCAAAGACAAAATACTTGGAGTAGAAGCGGAGAGTGCTGGTAATAACACTAACGATTTTCCCAATGATTTGAGCAATAACCTTTACCAAATAGGTGTTCCTTGCATATTCCCTGAGCAAGGGTCTTTTTGCAGTCGTGAAATTGCTCAGAATCTTTTTGGAAACGAGGTATCTTTGTCCGGGTTCAGTCCGTACCATCCGACATATCGCAATTCATCAATGGAACTAGTACAAGATATGAGAGCAATAGGGGTCGATGACGATGGCATGGATGTAGATGACGAGTTTGTTGCGCCTCAGCCAGTATATCCAAGTCACGCCTTAGATCTACTCCACCTTCAAGTGATTGACCATTTCACACGATTACTACTGGAGCTCGTCGGTCGTGTGGGAGGAACGGAAATTCAACGATTTGGGATGGAGACATCCAACTCCAGACACGCCCCGCAATACTCACGGAGGATCTACTTTCTTTGGACAGCTCCAGATTGCCTTGAATACCTCGATACGAAGAAGACTGTGCCGCAAAATAACCCACGGGTAGACATCTTTACGGCGAAACCATACGAAAGACCGGGCGCTCGGCGAGGGCAGGACTGGTCTAGGCGAGACTGGGAGGTTTGTCTGCGATCTCTTGCAGCTATAGGAGATATGTGGGAGGAAGGATCTATCCAGGAGTCAGTGCCCGCAGTTGAGTTTCACATGATGAAGGTATTTGCGATGCCTTTGCGACCTACGGGGCTGTGAAGAGGACCGTGAGGCTGGGCGATGAGGCTGCGTATAGTCTGCTTGTATTCTTAGTGACGGATATGTGATTGATTAGAGCGCAGTAGATTTGTGCATATGTTCGGGAGTTTTGCGCGGTTTAGACTGAAATTTCGCATGGGCCGTATAAGGGAATGTGTTTTGATTTGAGTCGCGTTGTGGATTTCTCGCGCAGTTGCTTCTCTCCTTCCCCCCATTTTTCATTCATGGCCCGTCGGCGCTCTCTTTACTTTTCGCTCGCGGCTTTGGGTCTTATTCTCTTTGGTACAGTCCTGGTTCTCTCTTCGGTTTCTTACTACCTTGCAATACACCATGCCGCATATCTATCAGACTTGGAGGTTCCAGTTCTCGACAATACAACCCGTTGGAACGCTACAGAGCATGGAAAAATTGAGCGCATCCCCCGCATAATTCACCAGACTTGGAAGTCGGAAACCCTCCCTCCGCGCTGGAAAGGCATATCTCAGGCCTGTAGAAACATGATGTCCGACTAGTATGTCTCCTGCATATCTCTCTCAGGCACCCGTCTTATCAGCCTTCCTTTAATAGCGAATACATGTTGTGGACTGATGCTAGCTCTCGTGAATTTATTGCAGAGCGTTATCCTTGGTTTCTCGATACCTTTGACGACTACGAATTTGCCATACAACGCGCCGACGCTATCCGTTATTTCGTTCTTCATCACTACGGGGGCATTTACCTTGACCTTGACGTCGGCTGCCTGCGACCCCTCGACCCTTTGCTAATATACCCCGTCATTCTTCCAAAGACTATTCCAGTTGGCGTGTCCAATGACCTGATGTTTGCTGAAGCCAATCACCCTTTCCTCGCCCAAACTATTCACAATCTTGTCACGTTCGATCATTCTTGGTTCCTCAATTATCCCACCGTCATGTTCTCAACTGGCCCAATGTTCCTCTCTGCTCAATACAGTCTTTACACTTCGTCCCACCCGAGCACCGCCGACGAGCCAGGAGACGTTCGCATCCTGCCCAAATCACTTTATGGCAAGAACGCCAAGTTGGGAGAAGCACCTCATTCTTTCTTCTCTCACTTCTATGGAAGCAGCTGGCACGCAGATGATGCCGCCTTCATCGGATTCCTGGGACATTGGGGCAAAGGCTTGATGTGGATTGGATTGGTGGTATTGATTTATGGAGTATATAAATTGGCTTCACCTAGCAAGCCCCGCAAGTACAGTTTAAGGAGAATGGGTGGCTACGACGTGTTACTTCCGAGATGGAGCCAGCGGAATGGACGATGGCATATCGACATGCGGTGGTCGTTCTTACCTGCATCTGCGACATCAACCCAACCTCCTTCGCCCATGAATTCAGCTCCTCAATCTCCATTAGAAGAACACATGTCTCTACTTCCACTGCCTTTCGACGTCCGCCCTGGTTCCCCCGCACCATCGGATGTTTCTTCATCCACCATCGATGTCTTCCCGTCTTCTTCCACGTACCGACCCAGTCCTTCAATTGTCGAGGCCGCTCGACGAGTCAGAGACCGCGCTGCCGCATATCTATCTATTTCTCGCGAACCACCCGCAACTCCACGTATGCCCCCTCGAAGCCGGAGGCAAAGATCTCGAGGAGTAATGTTCTTTTTACCCGCCATTTTCACGCAAAATCAAGGCATGGAACAACCACCTCGCAGTCCACCTCCTCAGTCCACCGCTGGTCGTTTCCTGCCACCATCTTCCCAGCTGCCGCCTGACAAGCAACGGTACGCAGATGATCTTGAAAGAGCTGGTCTATACACAGACGGCCCATCTGGCTCACAACCTCAATCTGGACCGTCACAACCGCCACGACCAGTGCTGGAGAATCGAGCTTCATATTCTTCGTCGAGTCCACTCATTGATCTTGATGCTTCATGAGATTCGTACTTATTCGCGAACTTGAACTATTGGGTCATTACACCCATACATATTCTAGTAAAACGCTATTTGAACCATTGCTTCACTTATAGTTCTGGGACGCGTTAGATATCTGATCTTACTTGCGATCACCCTTGCTACTCGTTCGTATTTGTTGGAAGGAACGGGACCCTATCACATATTTCCTTTCCAACATTTCTACATACGCCCGCTGCAAGCTAATTGGGGCTATCACTGTTCGAATTCTTCATTCACCAATAACATTTCGGCACACTATACATAGCTTCGGCGTTCTCCTCTTGTAGATGATGTAGAACACTACATTGATGTGGTGCTACAGTGCCTGAGCTGTGAATCATATGACAGCTATTTTGGGGGGGACTGCTCTTCGTCACATCCTGATTATCACTTCGGCGCTAAGGCGACAGACTCCATGCCGACTGACAGTGTCAGCATGGCGATTCCGCTGACAGCATAAGTTATAGACGGACCGAACGTCCAGTATGACGCGCACGCTATAGATTCAGTTCAGCACATTATTGATTTAATTAAAAAAGGGAGGTTTTGTTCACATACCCAATAGTGGCCCAATAGCACGACCCAACTGACCAGAAGAACGGAAATGACCAAGCGCTTTCCCTTTGGCCAATTCAGGATGATCCTGTGTAGGTTTACCTGTGTCCTTATCGATACCCTCATCACATTGCAAAGATGCGAATGAGGTCAGCGAATTTACGACGGTAGCGGACGTGAAAGCCATACAGACAGCGGCCCCTTGAAGGAGACGTATCGCGATCGTGGGTTGCGAGGAGACAAATTGAGGCAGGATGGCGAGGAACACGAGGCCTACTGCGCAACTGAAAACGCCACGCCGAGCCATTTTGCCCTCTCCAACTTTGGAGATGGCACGACGGACGTAGCCACCTTGGAGGAGAGCACTGATGACACCAATGGATCCTATGAGTGCGCCGTTCTGCTTGTTACTCCAATCGAACACTGGATAAAAATAATTGTTCAGAGAAGCTTCATGTGAAGAGGTGCCATGACGCACGATCAAAGGTAAGGAAGGTTAAAGTGAACTCCACGCCAGAGAATATGCCTAAGAATAGAAGATGCAGCCTTCGTAAGACTTTCAGCGTATTTATCCGTTCTTGAGGAGTCCGTTGTGCAGAGGGAGCTGTTGACGTTCCGCGGGACTTCGATCCGACACTGTTATCGATGTCGCTAGACTCATCTATTGGGCGGTGGCTTCGTGTTTCCGGTAATGTAGCGGCTAAGAAGATAGTCTCCGCCACGAGTAATACCAAAGTCAGGAGGGCTGGTACCGCGTAAATGTTTAACTCGGCGCCCCAAGCATTGACGGCGGTAGGGATGGGCTGGGAGGCAAAATATGCTCCAATAGGTGGACCTATGCAGAAGCATATAGCAAAAGCGATCCCAACATGAGCGAGCGCCTTGGAGCGATTAGCAGGCGTGGAAATATCGGAAAGAATGGCGCTGATCATAGATGAGAAACTGATATCAATCTAGGGCAAATACACAAACATTGCCAATTGAACATTGCCCTCGCTTAGTCCGCCGATGACTCGTGATAGCATGTAACTGGCAAAGGACGTGGACTGAACCCACCTAGGCAAAACGTGTTCAGGGGGATGCAGACTATCTTTAGTGCCAAATCAAACCTACACCAGAGCTGACAAAATATTTCCGAGCATCGTAATCAGAAGTATGCGCCTCCGCCCGTATTTGTCGGACAAGGCCCCGATTTGTGGTGCGACAAGGAATTGGAGAGTTCTGTTAAGAATGGTTTGATTGTTGAAATCGAATTCAGGGCGTCACAACGTACGAAAATGCAGAACCCATAAGACCACCTATATGTCATTGTGAACACGCGGTCGAGGACTGACATATGTTTCGAGGACTGACCTAGAAGTACGACATCCCATCTTTGAGAATTCTGTGCTGATTGATAGAAGATACCTCTAACACTGGAGACGAGAAACAGGGTTTTGGATAGAAACCCAGATGGGTCTGAGCTTTCTCGCTGATATGGTGTCACTATGCATCAAAGTTCCAACAATGAAGCGCTTACCACGGTGTACCATTCTATTATTCGAGGAAAGAGGGGCAAAGGGATAGTAAATGCTGCATAGTCTACTGTCAACAACAAGTGATTTGTGAAAGTCGAATGAGTAGAACCCACCAAATAAATCCAGAACGAGAGAAAGAAACACAATTCTTTCTGTTTTGCCCATGTCTAGGGCTGTAGTTGTGAATTCGATGACCTTCGCTGGAGGTCCAGAGAAACGAGCGAAATGGCAGTGTTGTTGATGGGAATAGTATGATGGTCGTCTTGGAGTCAAATTACCCCGAACTCATACTTTCAAAAGGTTAAGAACCGAGTGATAGAAATCCGGGCGCCAGCATCAGTCCAACGGAACGAGAGCGGGTCAATGTCGGTTGCGTGTGAGATTCCGCCCAACACAACGGTTGGTCCAAACAAGCGTGCGTACAGAATCGTACAACTTCAAACCAAACTGATTTGTGTATGGATGGCAGGTACATTTTACTAAGGAGTTGCGATTGCATCCTCATGCATTGTCTACCACCATCTCATGTTCTGTGTCATCAACTGCTTCTGCTGTATTCTCATCTGCTGCCACGGTACCTCGGAATTGCTGGTCTTCGGAGGCCTGGGTAAGCCCTGTTTGGAAATGTGAACTCGTCTCTGTCTTCGTGACTTCGCGTAGTGCCATGGTGGCATAAGCCGCAGTACCAAGCGTCAGGTTAATCTGAAGCGCCACGAATTTCCCATCCTCGACCACAACAGGTGGGTCAAAACCCAGTAACTTGTCTTCGTCAGCCTGAGCAAGAGCAACATCCGGATCTGTATACCGAAGAACCGACCATGACAGATCTTTGGGTAGCTGGAGAATTTTGCGATAGGAGCCATTGAGTGTATATTCCCTGATTACTTTGTAAATCAGCATGTACAAGGCAGGAAAACGCATACTTACTTCTGCTTGCGGATAAAATTATCAGGGTCCAGGCCATCTAAGACGAGAAATTCGCGATAGCGTTCTCCAAGTTTTCCGCCAGGATATGCGACATCTCTCCCTGGAAGTGGCATAATCACGTCGAAAATAGAGTACTTATCAGCATCCTCTTCTGTCAGAGTTTTCACGGTGGGCGCTACCCAGGCAGCTTTTGCAGCCTTCTTACGGGCTCGCGAGCTCATGTTGTCTATGAAAGCCACGTGTTACTTATTTTCATATCAAGCTAGACAAGTGGTAAATTACCTGTTTCATCTTCGACCTTTTCATTTTCGCCAGGCTCGTCAGCGAGCATCTCGTCTTCCTCTGGGTCTCCCGATTTCGCTGAGGGCTCGCTCTCATAAACGAGATCTCCTGGAACTGCCGTATCAGACCCATGTATGCGAATGCGTTCGGAAACGATGGCATTCCAGACATAGGACTGATACGCATGAATATACATGAGGCGCAGATTGCGTGGTATCTGGCATGCTCTTGAGCACGATGGAGTCATGGACGTTAATAAGACTAACTCACTGTCGACAATGCTCCCATAGCATTCCTGGTATCGCCTCCTTGTTTCTTGTAGCTTTCAAGAATACAACGTTCCGCCACAACACGTCGAGGCATCAGCGCGATGGCACGGTCCAAGTTCCCGTCAATAAGCCAGGCTTCTCGGGCCTGAACCACATCGGGGTGTTCTCCTGGCCTCTTTTGAAGGATGAGAGATACAGCTTTGTGCCAGTCTGACTGTAATATAGCCAAGCCGATGGAGTGTGTCGGAACTGCAGCAGTTCCAAATCGTTGCATACCTTTTATGATAGTTCGTCGACACCGCCCCGAATTACAGATGATAGACGCACCGTAATAATTAATAAATCCTTTGTGTTTGATACTATTCATGGCGCGATCCAGCGTCTCCATTGAGTCTGTCTGGACATTTCTACAAACGTTGTTAGAGAAGTAGCCACTCTCGTGATATCTTAACGCACCGAAGTGTGATCACGAATGCATTGCCTTTCAACATCCCAAGTTCTAAGGTTGCTTTGCGGTAGCAGAGGTCAGCAATCCTTATTCCTCGGTCGCCACGCTGTGTTACTGCATCGCGTGCTGACCGCCTTCCAATCTGATTTGCAGATTTCCAAATATCTTCGACAGTTTTACCACCACGGCGTAAGGAAACGCGTTGGACTGTGACTCCGCGCTTGTCTTTGGTACCAGCGACTGCAAGATCTTTGATATTGACATGAAGAGTCCGAGATAAATATCCAAGGGCATCCTGGGTGTCGCGGTTTGTTTTTTGGAGGGTAAAGTGAACATACGGAGGATATGCACCTCGTTCTGGACGCTCACTCCTACCTACAGATGCAGTCCCTCCGTCAGCACATCCATCTTGTTAGAATGTGCCTTGATTCGAAACGCCTACCTCCTCTACCACCACCGCGACCCCCTCGTCTAGACCATTTGATGACAATTCGAGAACCGTCATCACCAGCCGGAGTGGATGTATCTGTCTCACTTTCCAGTTTTCCGCCAAAAAGCTCTCGGACAGCCTTGTGTAGGGCTGTTCGGGTACTTTTTTCGCTCATCGGCTACGAGGAACTTTCGCCATCAGCTTCTTGAATACTTATTGCAATGCTAAGAAGGTAACTAACCTCGCTAAGGACCTTCCTATAGTCCTCTCTCTCGTTTCCAGAACGACCTCCGCGTCCCCTTCCCCTTCCACCTCTTCCACCCCTAGAGCCACGGTTTCTGTCCCGCTTCCCTCGTTCAGGCTTCTCAGATGCCTCTGCAATGCTATCTTGCGGAGCGGTAACATCGGAAGCTTCGGGGTTGCCGTCCCCTTCAGTAGCCTTCGAGGTTCGACTTCCCCACCCACTGTCGCTGACACGAGGAGGTTCCGGACCTTCGAGATACATTTGTTTAAGTTGAGAGATAGCGTCCTCCGAGAAATATGCCTTCAGAGATGTATCATAGTGCTCTCCCCATGATAATTCGGGTTCAACGGGGGGAGGCTCTTTCTTCTTGCCCTTGTCTTCATCCAATGTCGGTCCCTCGGGAACCACGTTGGCCTGACTCCCATTTTGAGGACTGGTTTCGCCCTGAGTAGAACTAGATTTTTCCACTTCTTCCGCATCCACGGGTTCTTCAGGCAAAGGATCCACCACATCCATACTGTCTGCTTGAGGTGCTGCAGGCTTTTTGGACGAAGATTCAGGCTTGTCAATGTTTTTAACATGAACCACAAAATGATCCTGGTCAACCTCGTATACCAGAAAATCCGTAAATCTGAGCAAATGACATCAATAGCGTCTTGGCATTACCCCGATGAAAGCAAACCTTTGCTTGATGATACCACTGATTGGGGGGACATCTCTCCCAATATACTCGGATATACCAACATCGGATTCTAATACCTGACGAAGTCCATCGGCAGAAAAGGTCGGAGATTTGATTCCCAGTAAGACATGGCTTGGAGGCAAAACACTCTCGTCCTTTGCAACCTTTTCATTTACGGGCACGATTGTATTCAATGGGTCTGAATCATTGTCGGGTTCAAGGATCTCATCGACTTTGATGCGTTTGGGCGAGCGAACCAATTCCTCGTCGTCATTTTCTCTGTCTCTGGTTGTTGCAGACGACATGGGCGAATACTGGATAAGATAGTGAAAATCACAGAGCTGTCAAACGAACCAGTTCGATCGCTTTGATTCGGCTCGCGTAAATCACCTTCGATCTTTGATCTCAAACAATCATGACTCCTCCGCATCTGCAAACATATGCTCAACGTGCACAAAAGCATACAAATCCAGCTGCAAAATTGCTGCTGGAAACGATGGAAAGAAAACAAACGAATCTTTCCGTCAGCGTAGATGTCACTAAAGCCCAGGAATTTCTCGCAATCATCGATGCAGTTGGGCCTTTCGTGTGTCTGATAAAGGCAACAAAACCCTTCTTCCAACGTTTATTGCCTTGCTTATCCTTCCTTCGACCTGAAGACCCACATCGATATCATTGAAGACTTTGACAACAGCCTCATCAATCGCCTGCAGGAACTCAGCACACAGCATGATTTCCTCATCTTCGAGGACAGGAAGTTTGCCGACATCGGTGGGTTCGACACTTGGTCCTTGTAGAATCAAATCAAACTAAATTGTAGGAAACACTGTTGCATTGCAATACTCGAGCGGCGTCTACAAGATTGCCAGTTGGGCTCATATCACTAACGCTCACGCCGTGCCAGGACCCTCTATCGTCACTGGCCTTGCATCCATTGGTGTTCCATTGCAAAGAGGTCTCATACTCCTGGCGGAAATGAGTTCCAAAGGAGCTCTCACCACTGGCTCATACGTAGAAGATGCTGTCCGAATGGCTCGAGCTCGTCGGGATTTCGTCGTCGGATTCATCGCTCAACATCGCATGGAAGGTATTGATGCGCTGGAGAGGACTGATGTTGCAGATGAAGATTTCCTGGTCCTAGCACCTGGAGTCGGATTAGATTCCAAGGGCGATGCGATGGGCCAACAATATCGAACACCAGAGGAAGTTGTTTTGAACTGTGGTTGCGATGTTATCATTGTGGGGAGGGGTATTTTTGGAAAAAGTGGCGAGTTCAACGCGGAGAGTGTACAGGTACAGGCAAAGAGATACCAATCTGCCGGATGGGATGCTTATAAGAAGAGAGTATCTTTGCCATAAAATACTGGAATGAAAAAGGAAGATTTGCCCACAGTTGGATTGGTCGAGGGCTCGAGGGGATGGTCGGCCTTTGCAGCTTCTCAAAGCAGATGACTGGCCAACGAAGGTGTGAATAATGCTTCTTAGGGCTCCACACGATCGATCGTGAATGCGAATGAATACATTATCGTTTTTGTCTCCCAACTTCGAACGTGCATTGGATCCGTTATCCTGCTCCGTTTCCATCTTCCCCTTCCGCTTCACGTTTCTTTCGTTCCTCCTCTTCTCTTGCTTCCCTTTCCTCCGCCTCGACTACTTCGATATCCAGCGGAAAAGTAAGGATAGCAGCGATACCAGTCAATTGATTCAGTTCTACAGCATCCAGATTCAACCTTCTGCGATGACTCAGATGATTTTCAGACTCACGTTGACCCGATTCATGCATGCTCGAGAATATAACAACTTCTGCCCCCTTTCGTTGAACGCCCTCCACTAGTGAGACATATTTTCGTCGTGTTTTCGGATCGCTCGCACTAAGTGATCATATTAACGGTTTTGAGGATTTGCGATATCCCCAAACGACATGCCGAAACAGGTTGTCGGATATCAACAATGTACCGATAGCTCCGCGATCTGCTGCTAGGCAAACATGATCGGGACCATACCAAGCTCGCATTTCATCCACACCGAGCATTTTGAAGAATCTATGGTGCACGGGTAGATGGTCTAAGGATGATTTAGCTAATTCATTAACTTACTTGTCAAGCACTACGCCTTCTCGGGCGAATTTGGTCTCTTTCAACTGTGAGACGATCTGCGAGGTGAACTGTCGTGAGTAAGTATATCATAACGAATCATCAAAACGCGCCTCGGGACTCTTTAATACTTCAACCAAACTGTGAACATGAGGGCTGCTGATGTGGACCTTCAATGTCTTCTCCCGGAGGACTTTGCCAAGAATCTTGTCTCCTTTGCGACTGGCTTCTCCTAACATCCAGTCGTACACTCCATCGCGCACCCAGCCAGGGCTGGCAAAGACGATAACTCGCAGACCCGGCGCCGAATAAGGAATATGTCGAACGAAAGCATCATACAAAGTCGAGTAGAACCTGGTCATGGCCTTTTCATGCTGAGAAGTTCCAGTTGCTGACGCCTTGCGGGGTACGGGAACAGATATTCGATGCGTTATCAGTGTTAAATGTTCGGATAGAAGACAAAATGCCGCTGTTCCTTCTCCACAAACCACCGCACCCACCTCCGCACCACGTCCGGGGACACAGGACTCCTTTACTCGTGACAAAGCTACGCTATCCCAGCCTTCGATCTTCTCTATTCGGACATCGCGATGGTGTTCGATATCCAGCGTATGATATGCTCCCATTCTGACATACTGGTTCTCGGATGTCACAGGGCCCGAGATTTGCAATGCGGCACTTGGTAGAGGAGCATTAGATGATGAAGCTGCATTGGACGGTGGTTGATCTGCTGATGATGCAGGTGCGCTGGAGGATAAAAATTCCACTTTAGAGGCTTGGACAGTGAGATTTAACCTGACTCGGTGTGATTCCACGGATCCTGTCGTAGATTCACTTTTTACTCCACTAGCCATTCATTCAGATGGAGAACGTAAACTTTTATCAGACCCCTTACCGTATTGCAGGGGCGCGAACCAAATCGTCTTGTTGTATAAGATTGTAGAGATGCCACATGTCCTCGTCATCCTCTGGTCGAAGAGTGACATGTCCCTTGAGAATTCTGAATTATTGAGGTACATTTCGCTCAGAAATCACTTACAGTGCGATTCTTATCCACGAACTTGTTTATTAGCTTCATAGTGCAAAATCAAGTTTCGATCAATCTTGCCTCGTGGTCAGTTGGTGCCAGGAGTCGGCCCAAAATGGTAATCATGGTGCTGCAAGATGCCTTTGCCTGTCTGTTCCATCCAAGTTTCGGGCAGCATGAGCGAACGGTAAGCAAACCGATCTGAAAGATTTCCTAACCATTCAACAATAATACAGAGCACTATCCTTGGCATCACGTCTGGTTGATCCGAATGGCACGAAAGACGACGACCTAGAAGACGATGATGCTATTTTTGCTGAGCTTGAAGCCGAAATTGAAAACGACGATAATGCAGCAGTTCGAGAGCATGGGTTCGAGCACTTCAAACAAGAGCATGCATCCCGAATCTCAATCATAAGGTTTCTGTACTCATCTGATTTGTCACAGGATCGATAGAGTCAAGGAGATGCATAATAATGCACATGGACAGTATACCGAAGTTACAAATGAGAAGGAAGTCATACGGATAAGTGCGTGAGTTGTGAGCCCTCCAACGTCTTGCTTTGCATTTAATGTTGATGACCCTGCGTAAGTAATGAGCCACGCTGCATCATACACTTCTACCATACCAACTTCCGAAGATGCGAGATCATGGACAAGCATCTTGCAGTGCGCATATTCTCGCAGCGCTCGATTCACTCCACCAACCTAGTCATTTAGAAACTTGCTCCTAAGTATTTCTCTACGCGCTTCATTCGCGTGTTCGTGGAAAACGTGCCATGGCTAGTCGAGAGATTGGCCATCAAAGTCTTACCATGTGTCATTTGCTTTGCCGATGGAGTGTCCAAGGATCGGTGAGTCCGCATACCAAGCGATACCAAATTTATTGATTTCGGTGTCAAGATTAATCGGTTTCGAGGAGCTCGGAAATGATGATGTGTTTGATACCGCGGTGCTTGAACTCAGATTGTCTACGAGCGGTAAAGTATATCTGATTTGAGAAATTCGAAATCTCATTTGGTTTTATTTTTATTGCAGGCGTATTGCAGAAAGGTCGAAGTCAATTGTCGACCGGAGTGACATATGACATATCTTCGACGGTGAAGAATGGTCTGCGTCAAAGCAAGCAGCAAAGAGGTGATGATGAGGACTTTGATTTGGATGATTGATCCCCCATCAAGCAGGACTTTTGTCAAGTTGCGTCGACATTTTTCTATGTTGTAATTCTCTATGCCAGAATCGTTGAGTAATCTCACAAAACAAATTTTCTTCCAAAAAAGCCACTATGTGATTTCTACTCCTGACCTGGGTTCTTGTATCTCCTTAATGCACGTTCCCGAACCACTGCATGTTCCACTATAGGCCTTGGATACCCAAGCTTATCTGCTACTTTGGCCGATGGATTGTGAATATCTATTTGGTTTCTATTGAGTAAGCAGTCATCGAACATGGAGGTTTGGCTTACCAGAACCTTGCAGATTTTTCAGTTCTGGGACGAAATGTCTTATATAATCACCTGCAGGGTCGGCCTTCGCGCTCTGAGTGTATGGGTTGAACAACCGGAAATAAGGAGCTGGATCTACACCAGTGGATGCGCTCCATTGCCATCCTCCATTATTGGAAGCAAGATCACCATCAATCAGCTGCTCCATGAAATACTTAAAGCCAAATTCAGCTTCTCTACATGCATCACATGGCTAAAGGAAAGACTTACGCGTTCGCCAAGACGCCAATCGAGCATAAGATCTTTGCAAAGGAACATGGCGACGATCATGCGCATGCGATTATGCATCCATCCTAACAACCAATAACTTTATTAATTTCGCATTGATCGGATGCCTTGCGATTGCAGCTCACCCATGGTATTTGCCTGCCTCATAGCGGCGTCGACGATCGGAACTCCTGTCTTTCCCTCCTTCCATGCTCTGAGATGTTCTTCATTGACCTCCCATTTGATGTCGGCCATTTTCTCTTGAAAAGGACGTCCCATGGACACTCGGGGAAAGTAGGCGAGCACGTTGCTATAAAAGTCTCTCCATGCTGACAGAGAAGCATGGACGTTACATCCCCCGATATCCAGCGAAGCAAGTGCGACACTTACCTAATTCCTGAATCCATCTCCCAACTCCACTATCGCGCCCAGCATTCACTTTCTGGATTCCGAGTAATCTCATGGTGGCTCGTACACATTCACGAGTTGAGATCACTCCGGCGGATAGATAAGGGCTGAGTCGAGAGGTAGTGTCACGATCACCCTGGTCCCGAGCGTTATGATAGACGCTGATTCGACTGTGCTTTTCAGAGGTCTCCGCTCCAGGCCCTAATGGATCAGCCCCACCGAGCTGGGTAGTTCTCGATTTCGTATTCAAGAAACGTGAAAGAATCTGCGATGGCAACTTGGTCAACGAGCTCTCTGGCGTGAAGATGTCTGTATGGACTTACTTGTTCAGCAGCGTCGGTTCCGGCTGGCCATAACTTGGACATGATTGCTTTATCTGCGGTATCCAACTCAAAGCCTTCTACTTTATTTGGCACAGTGGCGTTGAAACATGGCACAATGATAGTGTTTGTTCGTACAGTGATCGGGTTCGCACTGGGAAGCGCAGCTTCGCCCAGATAATCAGATAGGTGAGCATTGAGGACAGTGATCCAGTTGCGTTGATAAGGTGAGTATACCTACTAGAGTAAGCAAACGTGATTGCAGATAAGAATGGCCAACTTACTGTGTATGCTCTACCTTCTTTCGTCGTCACCACCCCAGGCTCCACGATACATCTATCATGGACAAATGTAACCTTGATATTCTGCTCTGCAGCTAGCCTACATACTTCACGATCGCGGCGGAGTTCATCTAGTTCGTATTCGATGTTGGCAAATAGGTAGTTGCAGTTGAATGATTTCAGGAGGGTTATGACGCGATCAGGTAAAGTACGTCTCGGTGTGTGTGTTGTTGTAAACAATGGTATGTTTAGGGGGTGTAAGGATTCCTGTGGTGATCCTGATATGGCATAACACTACACCTTGAGTAAGATATGAGACCCACCTGTACTGACGCGAGGTTGCGCAGTGTAAAGTCAATCCGACGTTTACTCCTATCGTGTGCGAGATAATCTTGAGGACTGATGATAAATATCACCAATAGAGGTACGTTATCTTTAACAGCTCGGGCGGACGCCTGCGCAAGAGCTCTATTGTCTGAAACTATACCGGGTGGTTATGAACTTAGCTTGAAATAAAAAATCATCATAGAAAATCGCTGGCTTACTGCGCAAATCGCCCATTCTCATCCAGTACACCACAGACGAGCCAGGCTCCGGGTCGTTGGCAGGGGTACACATTGCCTGAAGCAACTGCAGCAGAGGAAGGTTGGATTGTACAGCTGCTGCTGCTTCCGTGGAAGCTATTTTCTTTGGCGCAAACGCTGTAGTTGATCTACCTTTTTTCGCCATACTCACGGGACTTGGACTGTGGGCTCTCTTTGACATGGCGCTAAAAGCAATGAACATGCACAGGACGAACAGAGTTGATAGAAAAAAGAGATTGAATTGCAGGCTAAAGTAGAATCGTCTTAAGTATTGTAGCACCTGTCTGTGACGATCGGGGGTTTCAATCGAAATACATG
Source organism: Hygrophoropsis aurantiaca (assembly GCA_021014935.1). Classification (NCBI taxonomy): domain Eukaryota; kingdom Fungi; phylum Basidiomycota; class Agaricomycetes; order Boletales; family Hygrophoropsidaceae; genus Hygrophoropsis; species Hygrophoropsis aurantiaca. The sequence continues at coordinate 142,969 of MU267617.1, forward strand.
TAACGACGTCATTGCTTACAAAGCGAGCTGTATTCCAAAGTCAGCCATGTCACATTAAAAATCAATCTAATATCGAAACTGACCAAGGCAAAGTGTCCACCGACAACAGGGCGGGCTCTGAAGCCTTCGACGGAACCATCTGTCGCTTCATACCAATCACCTAGTGGCTGGTTGCTTTCTCCATCTGCAGCGTATTTGTAGACGGAACTAATGAGTATATCGCGCATGGTGTCGTTGGTCATCATAGCTGCGGTCCACATCTGCCAATCTGACTTCGTGTACGTGTGACTGCCAGCATCATCATCAGCGAAATAACGAAAGGATTCAAATTTTACAATACCGAGTATCCAATGGTACGCCATATGGCACTACGTTAGATGAATTAGCCAGACGTATGTGATATAGATGTGCGACCACTCACGAACGACGGTGCCGTACCAAGCAGTTTCTGTAAACACATAAGAAACGCACTTCACTCATAATAGATTGATACTTACGCATCTCGTATACTGATTGATCGAATACGTTCGTGCCCAGTAACTTGTCCGCATACATGTTGTAGGAGAGGCCCCAACTACAAAATATAAGCGAAAACTCGATCTGCGACATAATGATCACTGACCTGGAGTCATTTCCATACGATAGATCTAAATGTAAACCATCCTTGGCTGTCGCGTATGCTAAAATTTGCGGTACATAGCTCGCCACAATTGCCTGATTCGTAATTCAGATATGAAGGCGCGCCACGAATTCAGTGATAACATACGCTGTAATTTTGCTGGTTGGCGGTATCGCCTAACATGCCCGAGATGACGGACATGGCCTGGATGCCGACAACACCTTTGATGGCCAGATTGGTTTGATTGGCGAGTGCACCGGCGAAATCATCAGTGCTGATCTGGTTGGCAGGAATTAACGCTTCGTCGACAAGGTATCCAGTCCATTGGTTGAGAAGATCAGTCTGCATGCAATCATTGGATCAGTATTGGAACTCGTGCGCTCATCGTCTAATCACTCACATATGTGCTGATGATCGAATTGTCTCCAGACTTTTGTGTGTAGCTCAAAGTCATGATGAGCATATTGCCACATTCTGGCTGAGGTTTAGCTAAGATCTGGGTGTGTTAATGCAATGGACGCACCTTCAAGTGGCATCGGCTCGTCGTTTCCGTCGTTGTGACCAATGGCCTTTGGATAGGAAGCACCTTGAGCAAGAAATTATGAACTGCAGACGATCTCATGTTAGTGTCACTGACCTAGATCATGGACGGCCCACTTGTTGGGATATTGGCCGGTAGCTTGATATTCGAACAAACCAAGAAGAAGATATTTCCCGAGTTCAGGATTACTGTACAGAAGGATCGGCCATGCAGGCATGATAACATCGACTGTGTTCACATTCTATAATCGATTTAGCAAAATAGTGCAAGTCGATCCTCTGATATACTCACTCCGTCACTGGAGATTTCTACGCCAGAGTAAGATTCGAAGTGCAGCAGTAAGGTGCCTGGACTTGCCTTTCAAAAACATAAGGATGTCCGATGTGTTCCATGACCCATCGCTAGTCTTAGACATAGTAAGTTCCAACGCTCCGAAAGCTTGCCTAACGGACAAAGAAACGACACCAGCATACTCGCTGGAGATAGCCGAAGCATCGGCGTAGACTTGAGCATCGAATGCCGCAGCTCTTACGAGGGCAGCAGGGTAATCTGCCATGAAAGATGTGATCTAAACATATACCATTAACTCGAACATAGAGATAGGAGTTGAATTGTACTTACCACATCCGCGACAGAGGTAAATGCGCTCCAGAAGTAAATACTTCGGTCTTGGTAGACATCGTCGGCGATGATGTATTGGATAGCAGGATCTCTCACGAGACCAACCGTGAAAAGAAGGGGATCGGTTGGAGTACTCGAGACGGAACCCAAGTCATGAGCGTAGGCAAATACTGGCCAATCATCATCGACAGCACGGAAGTTGGTGTCGAGCGTATCGTCGAGCACACCATTATTGATGAATTGTGCACGAACTACGATATCCTGACCAGTCTGGTAGGTCGCTGATACGGTCTGAGAACGTGATCAACGAACGTGACGTGTAGATCACGGAGAAAGCACATACATTCGGAGTAGAATAGTAGACAGCACCCTCTAAATAGATCACATTGAGTACACCTGAATGAGCACAAGACCATGTACTTACGTTGGATATGATCGGAATATTCCGTGTAGATTTGCTGATCCTCCAGCATCACCTGATGGGTAAGGATAGGGCCTGTCGTTGTGGTAGTCCAGTTGACGGTTTGGGTATCATCCCCGGAAGCCCATTCTGCGCTGATATCCGTGTAGATGCTAACGGAATGTGATGCCCCGTCGGTAGAGACAGCAGAGAGCGAAAGGTACGAAAAGGGGATAGATTGATTCACGAGATTTGTTGGCTGTATGCGGAGATGAATGTCCGCCCTAACTCGCGGTCGAGCGGATACTTACCTCGACGGGACTCAAGAAGTTGGCTGTAAGGTCAACCGGACCGGCGGTCATCACGAAAATGCTTTGTGTGGAAGTGAACTGCAAATAGTTCGTGATTCAAGACAAAAATAGCATGCAAGCGATGAACTACTGACCTCAGCACTCTTCTGTGTTGCCAATACGGCGTCGGTACCTGCGACAACCGGCGCACCGAGGAAGTTATACGTGGTGTTGTCAACTCTGATGTATCCAGCCCATCCAAGGGTCTAGAGAGCGCCATTTCAGATCAATCCTACGAATCGAGTGTGGGGTACACTTACAGACCCAGTCCAGAATTGGGGCCAGGCACCGTTCAGAGCTGTACCAGCGCCTTGCGGAAGCCACGCCGACAAGTAGGGCGTGCGTACTGCAAGCGGATACGAGGCTGGCGAAAACGGTGTTGCATCCCACGAAAGAGCAGCGACATTGGACGAAAGAAGTGCCAACGAGGCGAACGAGACTAGGTGAGTTAGTCCCATCGTAGTGTGGTGAATATGCCCTAAAAATTGGAGCACTTTATACTTTACACGTGAGTAGATAGATCAGTGAACATAGGCGACCAACAGAAGAGCTAAAAACAATCCTGGTTCAAAGCATGCGGTGCCGGCGCCAACAAAAGGGTACGAATCCACACTCGAGGCCTCCAGTTGCAATGGTGATCCGTGTTAATCTGAAGACTCGTGACACTGCGTGCGATGGATATAGAGTAATCACTGACGACAAACCTGGAAAATCGAAGCATTGCTTGAGAGCAATTACTATTTCAATGTCTGTCGCCCTTGTGGTTAAATCATAGCGATTGGCTGCGTGTGGAGCTGTTTCTTTAATACGTTGACGTGACTTGCTGGCAGGAACAGCGGGACATGCATTCGAGTGCGCATCTTGCCCGAGCAGAGTCCAAATAGTCTTCCCTCGGAATTCGGGCCTTCCGCGCGGGAGAGCGATCGATGTCATCTACGCACTTTCCCCAGTTCGTAATGCGTGATTGCGCAGATATTGACTGGTACCGAACGAGAAAAATATAAACGTGCCATAGTACTTACAGGTGAATATATATCCTGCCATGTCCGCTCTGAGTTAAGGCTATAGTTTAAAGAACGAACTTCAATTCCTTCAAGGAGAACACGTCTGAGAGCCACCGAATTCCTGCGGTATTGGTTATCAAAGTGCTATGGCGCTGTGATTTTCGAGTGTGGAAAGTCCAGCCACAATGAATGTTTGTTTGTGCATATTGACAACAGAAGCTGTTGACAAACACACAACAACAACTTCTCCGCCCATTCAAACACAAAATCAGTTTAAATTTACTAGTAGGTCGATGGCCATAGACAGATGCCGCGTTATTATTTGCAGCATATTTAAGACTCTACGGGGATACAGTACATGATATTTGAATTCCCTCTTAACTTTCTGCCCTCATGAATTACAATAGAATTGGACACGTTGATCGTAATTCGTCATAAATTGTTTGAACACCAGCTGTTTAATGCCACGAGATTACTGCCCACCCTCGGAAAGAACTGCCATAATTTTCATACCTTTTTACCGGAGAAACTATATTTATTTATATAATCTCACCGCAAATGATTTGTTGATGGACTGAAGATTGAAGAAACGGCAAATTCCAATTTATTGTACGGTGTTCTGCAAGGATGTCCTTCTATTTATCTAATCCACCGAGTCGATGAATACTTTATATTACATCCTACATGTTACACCTTCAAGCATCCGCCTTCGCATTCGATCTTGACTTTCTTATGCATGAGGGTACAGCGCCGTTTACAGCCGTGTGTTACGGCATGTGACCTCAACTTTGAGGCGCGCATTAATGGTCTTGCCCTGACCTCCACTCACAGCAAGCAATCCCTTCACAATTATTCCTGCTAGTGGCTGGCACACACCAGCTTGTATTTCTCTATCATGGACCTTCCATCTCCAAGAGAAATAGAGCTTGAGACAGCACTCAGAAAACGGGATACACAGGTCCTTGAACTCACGGTGGGATTCTTGTATTTCCAGACCCTGAACCTGTACTGATGGACTTGGTATCGCCAGCGCGAACTCACCCGTCTGCGCCAGCATCTGGCCTCATATCCCGATCCTGATGCGGCAGATCCTGTCACGCTACCACCTGCATTAGTATCTGTCTTATTGCCACATATCAGCAAGGCGGCTTCTAGCGCTGAAGGAACGGCGTCCAGCTCAAGTACGGTAAATGCCGCTTTGACACAACGAGTGCGGCTGCTGCAGGAAGAAAATGATGAGCTGTTTGGATTGCTGAAACACGGAGAAACTGGAAGATTGAAAGAAGAGGTCCGTGGGCTCCGACGAGTGGTGGGGAGACTGGAAGGCGCTCTTCGAGGTATGTGCCTTTTTCTTCACAGGCTGCATAAACTTGTTGTTTACTTTCGATCGATTCGTCAGAGTCGCACCAGGTCATTTCTTCATTATCGTAAGTTGTATCTAATCATCTTGGAGCGTGGCGCGTGTCTCACATATATTTCCTCACGCATCAGGACAGAGTTGGAGAAATCTTACGAAAGCTTCCAACTATCCGCAAGACACAAAAACGTCAACTCCCACCAACACAGCCAACCGTATCGCGATAACTATCACCCTCCACAATCTACCAGCAACGGTACCTCGAAGCCTCCTCCAACGGCACCCAGAGCACACAAGAAGCCGCGGCTGTCAGATCCCAAGGTCTCACCTGCACGCTCTAATATCTCCCTGCCTACGTCAAAACCCCCACCAACTTCCATGCGCCAGAGCATGCCGAAGGAGCGCCAACGCTCTCGATCCCCGCGCCTCTCCCCATCAGATACCCGTGCGAAATCGAGCAACATCAAGATGGAGGTCGACGAAGATGCCCGGACACGCCCACGCTCCCCTGCAATGGAGCGAGACCGGGGTGAGCGGCACCGTGCCAAGGACCGCGTCCGGGAGCGCGACAGAGACCGAGATCGGGACCGGAGCTCGCGGCGTGGCGGCGGCGGCGGCGGCGAGCGTAGGAGCCGCGGTTTCGCGGGCCATCAATACGGGAGTGCAGATCGGACGTTGGCAGAAAGAATGGGACTATGAACCATCTAGGTATCGTCATTGCATATCTTTGGACCTTTGGTTCATAATAGTGTATTTGGTGCGAACTTTTTGTTAAGCCATAATCTGTAGCGCTAGCTGACCTTGTCTTTTTTTGAAACATTTACACAGTTCTGTATCCCTACGCTTCTCTTTGACGCATTGCTTTGAACGAAATGATATGTGACTTATTTATACTTGCATTCATGTTTGATCTGTATCCGCTCACAGACCGATTCAAAATTACTGTACTTTGCAGACCATTCTCCGAAGATTCTTCGAATTATATGTATCATGACATCTCGATACCACAGACCATGACTTGCGAGACAACTGTATCATATTAGTTGCTTGGTATTTCGCCTGGTGATGGACGATTGATGATCAAGGGGTGGTTGAGTATCATATCTGCTTCTCTGACTGCTAGGAGTTATGACTATTGGAGAGGGAGTGAGGGAGTGGGACGAGCGGATGGATGGACGAGACATTACATTTTCATTAACAAAATCATTTGGTAACTTGGGGGAGTTTGGGCTTTTTCATGTACGTCGTGGACCTTGTCATTCTTGATCTTTCTAACTATTCAGTCAAGACCCATAATCATCAGACCCATGCCCACGAAACCCGCAAGGGGACAGTAGCAAATAGTTCGTCAGAAGCTTTAGTACGAAAACTGGTCTCGTCGACCCAAACGGCAAAGCCGCGAAGCAGTCAACTTGCGAAGTTATTCCGTCTTCCCCTCTATGGCTAGATATCATCAGTCGGTGCCTCTTTCGTTCTATTCAATTGGTGAGCGCTTGAGCGCCGGGATCTTAGTTGTGAATTCTTGCCACAGGACAATCATGAAATCATTTAGCACCCTCGGGATTTCCCATCTTACTTTGCGACCCTTTGTCAACCAGCCAGCGTATTTCGCTCACCGAATCGCAAACTGACTTGTATGGATGCAGTGGCACAGTGTGCGTAACGCATTTCAGAACAATAATCACCATTCTTGGTCGCAGGCGGTAATCCACAGTGATATATACGTTATCCGCCGGCTGGCGAGTACATCTTCGAACAATAATCACCATTCTTGTCCGTGCCGCCCACAACGCGTTGTCAATTGGCCCTCAAACGCTAACGCTCGCTTAACGAGCCATTGCAGATGTGGTTGGGGAAGTTACGGGTTGACACGATGGTTCGGACTTCCTCCTGGCAAAGTATGCGTACGCGTCAAGTAACAGCACCCTGGCGAACCCAAGGTATGTCACCCCATCACTCATTTATCACCAAGTTCAGACACCCGAAACGCTGGCCACGGCCACACCGACCCCAATGCCTTCTTGTTCCCGAGCGCCCGAGTTTGAGTTCAATGTGGAGCGTTTGATACCGTCATGTTTTGGTGATATTTCCGTGGGACAAATCTCTTCTTTTGATGTTGCCGCAAACTTAAAGGTTATCAAACAGACTATCGACATCGCGCACATCCGAAACTATACCCAGTCCAACATGCCACACCGTAGCACTGAATTCTCGTCGATCCAGAAGCCTGGTGTCTGCCGTACTCCCCTCCCCATTCACGAAATACATACATGTGCCACAACCGCGGTTTGGTTATCGTCGAATTCGAAGCTTGTGTGTGATATATGCGCGTCTGCATGTATGACAGGAGCGGCGAGCTACCCTGGGTCCCGAACAACATAACGTCAAGCTTACGGCAGACGATGCCGCCGGATTTGACCACATTCGAACGAGCGAGAAGGATGGCGAACGCGAAGCGAGCCCGTAGAAACGGAGCCTCCTGGGCTGTCAAGGCTCTTGCGTTGTTAATATCGACACCAACGGCAGCATCCCAGCTGCCCAGAACCTGGGGTCCTTGGTATGTAACGTATACGCAAATGCCAACATACGTGTCTGGCTCCTAGTGGCGTTCCAATGTTTCATGTAGCTGTCATATACATCCGATTCGGAGTACACGTGCGTGTACTTGTGGTTCGGAGACCTACGATATGTGATGTACTGTGTATCGATCCTTTGACTGGATACATGCGTTGCAAGTAAGTTGGTTGGGCGCCCTTCCGGTAGAATCGCAAGAATATGAATGCCTATTGCAAGATGTACGATAGGGGCGGACCGCTGCACAGAACATGCCGACTCCCGAGCGCCCGTACGGTCCTCGCAGAAGCTGTTGCTGTGTCAGAACCTGGAGAGCTGTTCTGGGCGCAGTAACCAAGGTCGATGACTTGCATGTTGATTCTCACCTAATGTCAGTGGTTCTATTTCAGTTAACTTTATACCAGCGCGGTGCCGTTTATTCCGGACTTGAGCGTATGACAAGAAGAATGTTGTTGGGTATATTATTATAGGTGACCGGGACTGCGCAGCTGGTACAAATCCATGGAGAAACTTCCCCGCTAGGTATGGTCGGTTACGATCTTATGTTTTCTGTGAAACAAACATGGGCGAGCGGTCCCGTGTGTGAACTGGACAGATTTAATTACATATGCAATATATCCCTTGCATCACGCTGGAACTCGGACTCGGCGCGATGAACACAGAAACACAATTGTATTGGTACTATGACTGACAGCGAGTTGACAAACAGGTAGGAGAACATTATGAGTACGAGTAAATGAAGAATAACGATGATGTAAGGTATAAGGAGCGCGAAAAATGAAGGGGTAATGATATTACACGACAATGATAACATGCGTGAATGGGAATACGGAGCAGTGAGTGTGGTGTGGTGACAGCGAGAATGAAGGTGGTGAGAAGGGACCTATATTACCGAATAGAAGTATATGTGTATTATGTGCATGGAAGCAGGAAGGGCGTCGTTCAAGCATCGTCCCAAGAACCGATAGAGTGAAGTATAACGACCACTGTGACTGAGTTCCCTGACTGCGTGCTTCGATTCTCTCCGTCTGTGTCATATTCTGCAGCCTCGTTGAGGGGGGTTGTGCATTGTAAAGAACTGCATGCAAGTGACCGCGTTTGACGATTGTTTGGCGAGTGAATGGCTGCGAGATAGCTCATCATCCGAGCGATCCATGTATAGATCAAAGATGGTATGGTGGGGCGAAGATCGCTTGGGTGAGGGCTGGAGAACAGATTTTTTGTCTGTGGGTGTGAGCATGAACGCAGGGATGGGTGGAACCGGAGGCGGCGGGGATGCAGCAGCGGGACTCGGAGGGGGCGAACGATAGCGCGGGGGAGTCTGGGCAGAGCTGCGTTTAGTCACGTGTTCTGGGCGCGGGGGTGACGCTGATGCAGAAGTGCGCCGTTTGCCTGCTAAATGGGATTTGCGCGTGCCAAACTCATCATCATCTCCGAACAAGCCAGCCTTTGCCTTCCGATCTAGGCGCTCGTGCGAGCGAGATCCATTCAGTGTTTTCCGCAGCAGTGGTGAGCCAATGAGGCTGGGTGGAATGGGTGGTGAATGCTGCGCAGGGACTGTAAGCCGCGACCGCGATGGTTTACGAGTGAATGATGGCGGAGACGGGAGAGGAGTAGGGATAAGCTGGGGTGAAGGCATCGGAGGCGGAGGTGATGCAGGACGAACAAAGGACATTGCGAACGTTGTGGGCGGAAGGAGCGGGAGGATATGGAACTGGATCCATGGCTGGCGTTTGTTTTATAGTTTTGTAAATGGACATGAGGCCGTGTTGTTCGTTTTCCATTCGCCCATTTCGGAATAAAAGTGCGTAACCGTATATGTGCGCTTTTAGGTAATACTTTACCCAACTATTGGCCCATCGATCCCGATCTTATCCGTATTAGAATTCCCATTTGTGGGTTATCTAGATTCGAAATGAACTCTGTGGCAGTGCTGCCGATCGAGCCGAGGTCGGTTCGACAAGCGAGTGTTCCTTGCAAAATTCCATGTCAAGTGTCCGTGTCGGCGTACCAGTCACCGACTTACATTGCAAAGTCATAGCGCCGTTGAACATGACATGGATTGCAATATAGAACACTCAGTAACATAAGATTCTCTTCGCGCCCGGTGATGAAACAAAGCAGTCGGAGATTCGACCTAACGCATCCGCTCCGAGTTTCCGTCCCTTGACACGTTCCCGACATGACACCATACCCTCGTTATTATTCACCTCCACTCGCGTCGCGTCGCATCGCGTCGAGTCACTGCGCGTCACATTATCAGGTTTTATTCCCATACCTGACTTTGCGTTATATTACTACGTATATCATGCATGGTCACGCTTGATAGATTGCCTGACCCATGAGGTCGTTGATTCAAGGATCCGCCACTCTCTGCTTCGACGCAACACAATAATCGCCTCTGTCCTGTGCAACACTTTATTAATGCTCCTTTTACGGGTCGCGCAAGTCACACATCGCATCAAAGATGGGGGTCCTCCCGATACGTGAATTAGAGGTAGCAAGAAGCAGAAGCCCTCTCCTTCTTCGAATCGTCGATGCCCAAAACAGCCGTGTCTCCTGTTGGAGCTGGACCTTCGCCTATTGTTCAGTCAGGCCCTGGGATACGCTTCATATCATTATCAGCAGCATCTGGACTCATGAATAGACCCTGCACATTGACCTCTTGCGATCGATACGCGGTTTACGTTGCTGCACAGAAATGATTCAGTCAATATCAACAGCGCGTGTACACGAGGTACGAGCGTTGTTCCGCAGCTACTTCTCGGAAGCACGACGACAGTCTCGCGACGGTCCCGTGCTTGGTGGGTGAGCACTACTGAGTTTCCTGACGACAAGCTTTACTTTGACAATTGCAATCCATTCCCAGCTATCTAGTAGGCTCCCTCTGCAAGTTACAGTTCGATCGTTTCCTTTCGTGCAAGCCCATGCATACACTGGCGATCTCGGACATGCCGCTGCATTGGCCAATATTAGGCGACGATTTTGGCCGCTAGCGCAATAATGCAATGCGCCACTGACGTCTTTTTCGATTGAAGAGGACGATAATGGAACTTGATGATGGGCTCTCGTCAGCGCACCGCAGTTCAATTGGCCGTGACCTTGAAGTAGGCCCGATCCCGTCGAAAAGGTTAATCCCAGGACATGGCGCCGAGGACGTGTTTTGCTCCACAAATTGAGCGGAGGAATGCTGGGTATGCGCACTTCCGCATTGGATCGACCGGCTCCCAAAACAGGCGATCACATGCAGACGAGGATCGCCAGCCACATCAAAGTTCAATATTTCAATCACTGCGAGTCCGCAACTGGACTCTCCGTTTTGTACGGGAGGCATCAATCAGAGTAGCAAGAATTATTACACTAGAGTATGACATGCAGCAGATACAACAATTTGTAGCCAATTACAGAGATTCGATGAACTTTGTCCCGCCCTCAAATGTCCGGACAGAGGTAGCAGATTGCGTGGACATGTGACGGTGGTCTGGTGGGGCGACATCGACTTCGTCCATGCTCGAGTCGCGTTCGGGGCTCGAGGGAGACATTGTGCGTGCAATCATGTGCGAGGTGGGCGAAGGCGAGTCTTTGGAAAAGGGATCATGGTAATGAGTTGAGATGTACATGTCGAGGCTTCCACCCAAATCTGAGGAAGGCGAATGCACAATTCTTGCGCTGTCCACCTCGTCCCCTTCTGAGCTTCCGATTCGACCCATTCTTCCTCCCAGCTCCGCATCTGAGGGATCCCATTCATCACCTGACCCCGTCTGAATCCAGCCACGCCCACCACGTCGTCTTTCGCTCCCACTTTTATTCCACAATCTGGACACTTTGTCTTTCCATGTCTGTGTTGGTGAAGTCGATGCATTGTCTGACGCTTCTCTTTGGCGAAGGAAGCGTTCTCTGCGAGCAGTGCGGTCCTGATCGCTTGGTTCGTGGTGGCGCAGGAGGTAGAATACAACCCCACATGCAATTACGATAATAGCACAAAGTGCAATGATAAGGCCAATAAAATCTGCGTGAAGCCCATCAGTACGAGAACGGTATTATTTTGAGGCGACCTGGGCGCTTACTGCCTTGAGAACCATCAATCGTAGGGACGTCACGCTGGTGTGCTGGCGCCATTTGAGAGGAGGTGCTAATGAGGTAGAATATCGTCTTCTCCCTCGCTGAATCTATGTGAATTATCTAGAGGGAAGAGGGGAACTTGGATGTTTGCGTGTCTCAGCTAGCTGTGCCCAGAATACGAAATACAGCACAATGCCTCGCCCCTCCCACCAGTCTGTCTTGTGAAATACCACCTACTTGATTCGGATTCAATTGTCGGAATTCGGGCTCGGGTGCGTTTCTCACCTCCACCATGCTCAGTGCACTTGTCCCGTCCCAAACTATTGACTTTTCAAGATCCAAGGGCAATTCTGGTAAAGGGATATTACCTGCGTCGGAGTCTGCGAATACAATTGCGGAAAACACAATAAATCCTGTCACGCGTGCAGCGATATCGCTCGAGTATGCGTCTCTGCGGCATCATAGGCATTGTCCAACAGGGATGTATGTGATACCCTCGTCAGCTACTATCCTCGTCTGGGAGGTAGCTTTCTTCGTGCACCAGGGTATGTACACATACTATATCGCAGTGCTGGTATTGATGTGCCGCTTGGCATTGACAGGGTATTACGCCGATTCGATACTCAAGTTCGAGTTAACTTTTCCCAATAATTACCCAGAGAAGCCCCCCGCTGTGCGATTCCTGATAGATATATTTCACCCCCTTATCGCACCAACGACGGGCGCTTTTACCCTAGCGCCTCGTTTTCGCCCCTGGAGGTCAGCGCGATGTCGATCTGGTTGACACAGCTGATCATCGCACTCGATTCAGGCCAAAGGAACATCATATCTTCGATGTCCTCCACTGGATCAAAGCCTCTTTCAAGAAATCCGTGCTCGACAAGCTCAACGATTTTGACTGTTTGAACAAAGAAGCTTTCAAGTCTGTGCCGTGCTCCCATATTCTGCTTTACATGACTGACTGTATGCGTTGCTAGATTGTATGTTTCGTCATGTGGCTTTTCAAGTTTGGTTTTCACGATGATTTGGTAGGTATCGGGATAATACGTCGTCCTTTGCAGCTTTGGCCACCCAGTCTTCAAAACTCTCCCAGTCGCCAAGTGCCTTGTACGACTCCACTGGACCGAGAAAAGGCTCGTCTGCGTTACGATTTAGCAAATTGAAACCCGAACACGCTGTCGCAACACGTGAAAAACTGGGGCTTCAACTCTGGTCGGATCCGGCTGAGATCAAGTGATGAACCAAGTGATGAACCTCTACCACACACTTCATTACGCTGGATTATACATTACGGTATCTATACCCATGGGTCTACGACAGTAGTTGGCTGTGACTATACACTAGGATGAAGGTTATAGTAAAAGAATAAGGGTACTGCTCAATTGACTTCGAGCGAATCTTTGTCGGGGTCGTCGCTGCTGCTGTCGGTCATGAGGAGATGCGAGCGTAAAGATGTGAGTGGCTGTATCGTTTCGAAAGGGGTATCCGTTCCTGTGTCTTCGTCCTGAAAGGTGTATCGTCAATTTACGGCGTCAGTGACATTCGTTGCGCCGTCTACACACCTCTGTCATTCTCCCAAAGTGCTTCGAGAGTTTCTCGATTACCAGGGAATAGGGGAGATGTTGTGTCAGTTTTCTACGGGCAGATAATGAGATTTGGTGCAGCGGTGAGGTATTAACCGGACATACCGTCGAGGTTGCACGTTCAAGGAATGGCGGGCGTCCAGCGTAGAGTCGAGGACGTTAGACGAATGGGCACCCTCGCTCACCGAGAGCTTGATGGAGTATTCCTTGTCAGAATTGCCTCGCCCAAAGTTACGCTCATAGAGCTCAAACGTGAGCTGTGACTGAGGAGGGGACATCAGCGCCAGTCTGTAGGCGAGTGAAACCACATACGCAATAGTCGAGCTCAGGTATCCGTCGATTGGCGATGGGTAGGCCGGAATGCAAGACAAGGTTAACAAGGGTGTGGATATGGCTTTCTTTGGTAAAGTACAGCGTCAATGAGCTGGCACCGTTGTTCCGCGCAGTCTCCAAGTCCTCGACGACTTTCCGCAGGAGGGGCAGGGAAGTGAGCACACCTATTTCCTCTCTGAGGGATTGACATGCATTAGTCAAAGCACCAGACGGCATGAACAGTGCTTACTTTTCGTCTGGTTCGATGCCGTACTCCTGCGGTGCGACCAGATCGAAAAGGGCTTTAGCCCGACCGTACAGTTCATGCAACTTCCGATCCTGAGGCGCGTTGGGATCTTTACCTTTACCTGCATCCTCGTCGAATATGGAGAATAGGAAAGTGCGGTGGTGCAGCGCGCAGTATTTGATCGTGTCATAAAGTTCCGAGACCTGGATAGGAGACGTCAATACTAATGCTGATAACGCGAGCGAGGTATGAGGCATACACGTGAAGGATCAAACTTCTTCTGCTCCACGTCGCAAAAGTCCTCGAAAAGTTTTTCCCACCGCTCTCGGAATAGCCAAGGTTCATCACCGCAGCACCTGGAAGCAAGTGTATGAAATCAGTATGAATTACCGCAATCGATTCTTATGGGCGACTTACCAGCGGTCTTGGATTTTATCGACGTCCATCGTCTCGAAGTTTTTCCGCATGATGGCCCTAAATGAACTGAGGAGTTCTATCACTTCCTGTGCGTTGGTTAGTACGGCAAAAAATCTTTTGCGAGTGATGGGGTGATGGGTGCACCTTGACGACTTCGACGGGCTCCTTCTTCATGCTCTTGGGCCATGTAAGCTCCGGTCTCTTCTCGGGCTCCCCTGGTCTCAGCAGGATCTTGAGCCGCTTTTTCACATCGTCTGTAAGGTCTTTGGCGGCATTCGAGTCATCGAGTAGATCCTTGCGGATAATGAGCGCCGGGAGGCTCGTTTGGCTACCGTTTCCGTTCTTGGAACTGCTATAGATGCTGGATCCGCCATCTGTGGAAGACCGGGAAGATACGGAGCTGGGGGTAGAGGACGGAAGCGAATAACTCGAGTGCTGTGAATGTTGGGAATCCAAGAGGGCAGCAGCGAAGATCTCGGCGGACGCGATAACCCGGCGCTCTGAGGATGTGTAGATCTACACAGCACCCATCAGGCAAAGGGATAAAAGTGAACTCGTGATGCACTTGCCTTCACATTCTGAAGCGCTTCTTTGTCTAATCGAACACCGGGATGTAGTCAGGTGTGCGTGTAGGAGTCTAGAAAGGTGCGACTCACTCATAATAGTGAGATCCTTCTTCATGTTTTCTCCGAGATCTCGCGATTGGTATCTCGCAGAATGTGTGAACTGCGGCATATCAGATAAGACTGAGATAGTATATCGCACTCTGACTTACTTCGCCACCCCATTTGAATACAAGAGTCAATTTTGCCAACTTCCTTGCCTGACCTGCTTGTCGTTTTGAATACACAGGCTTCAATTGCGCTTTCGTCCCCGGAAGGTCGATCTTCCTCGAAAGGGCTGTGTTCAGTTGGGTCAACTTCGTCAAGTCCTCACCGCTGGCGCCTAGAGCTTTCGCCTCTTCCACGGCAACAGCGACAAGATTGAGTTGTTCCTTTTCACAAAGGATGATCTCCTCTTTCTCGCCATTAAGCAAGCGGACAAATGGCTGCGTCCAAACATCGCCAATTGGGAAGTTGAATTTGAGTTTCTGCTTCGGGGTACGATCAGCGTGTCGGAATACAGTCACGTTGGCCTTTAAAAGCCATGTCGATGATTCTTGAGCCGTGAGATCAGCGGCTGGAAGGGGTCGGCCTGGAGTAGATGATACATGAATGCAAAACGATGCAAGTATTTCGGCGGCCTTGTCTGATCATGTCAGATAACAGTCAGTGGCGGCCTTGCGATCGATTACAAAGTGACCTACCATAGTACGACTCGTTTCCTTTGACAAAACTCCATCCATTCACATCGATAATCTGGCTCTGTTGCCCGCCGCCACACCTGAGCATATCGAAGCCGCAGACATTTTGCCCAAAGGCTTGACAGATCTTCTCAGCGTATGTCTTCTCGACTTCACTGAGATGGGTAATGAATCTGCTTCTTTTCATTAGCGTGTGCAAAGATAAGGATGGAAACGGTGGACCTAATTTCCTTCCCCTCTGTGTTCCGGCGGACGACGCCATCAACAACAGGCGATTTACGCGTTTCTGCGTGGAAGTACTCTTTTCCGACCGTGTAAACTTTGATGTCTTCTGAGTTGTCGACATCAACAAACTGTTCGTAAATGTAGGATCCGTCGGTTCGAGGTTGATTAAGCGTTGAATCAAGGTCACTTGATTTGTTGCCCACCTTTCATATGGGGTCAGGTAAAAGGGTCTTGGATATGAAGGCACGTACTTTCCTGAACAAGCGACGACCACCCCCGCCCCGGAAATATATATACACGTTATGATCCTCGCCACTCACAGGTTTTTCCACGAATGGTTTCTCCAAGACTTGTCCATCTATGATGATGGCATCTCCGTCCTCACGCAGAGATACTTCAGGAGTTACTCGAAAGCCACCGAGTTCTATCCCCAGTTTCTGTTTCATGGCTTCCTTGAGCTCGTGATCTACCTGGGGGCCACCATCCCGAGATACTTCCAGTCTTTTCGGAGTTGGGACTGGGAGATAATCCAAGATAGCACCGACGAGACGGCGGTCCCAGAGAAGGGCTTGAGGAGAAAGGACATTGATACAGAAGGGGCCACGCAGTTTGACGTAAGAAATCGCTTTGTCCAAGGGGAAATCGGTGGAGAAAAATGATATGAGCACGTCACAGCGAGGCCAATTTTCGACATCTGGGAGGCAGGTCGTGAGGACACAGGGTCGGTTGTGATGCGGAATGCGGAAAAACGATCATTACTGCGCACCTTCGTCTAGAATAACCTTGTCACCAAAAACTTTAACTTCGATTGCCCCACGGGCTCTTTCGACAAGACGCGTGAGTATCTCTCTCATCGCTTTGGATCTTGCCTTGATATCCATAGCGCAAATTCCGAGGATGACGGGGGGTTTAGAGAGATCATGGGGGGTAAGTT